>LR751005.1:139684-232184 GCA_902729485.2 Mus minutoides
TATGAAAACTTTTAGTGAACTTATTTCTTTACAGAATAATAAAAAGAGGCATATATTATTAACTAAAGTGTCAATTATTTTATGGTCAATTTGACTGCTCATAAATGGGCTGTGTGATTGTGTTGTCTAGCAACCATATTGACAAAGCTTTAAGCATTTGCAATTAGAGGCTGAATAGCATTGTCGACAGGTCCTTGAAAAGACAGTGTACATTACTGAGAGGCAATATTTCTCTTTAGGAAGAATAATAATCATTCACGGAGCCATCAAAGCCAGGTGTTCCAATTTGCAACTCCAATGCTGATCAACACCTCAACCAAAAGCAATAATGGAGAGGAAGGGGTTTGTTTTAGCTTGCAGATCACAGTTCATCACTGGGGGAACTCATGACAAGAACTTGAGGTGGGCACTGGCAGAGGAACACTTCTTCCTGGCTTGTTCCACAGATTCACTCTCAGCAAACCCAGGACCACCTGCCAGGGGGTGGCACAGCCCGAAGTGACTTGGACTTTCTGACAACAATTATCAATCAAGAAAATGCGTCATCAACAGGCCCACAGGCAAAACTGATGGAGGCTTTCCTCAACTGAGGATCCCTCTACTGAGGTTTGCCAAGAGTAGCCATCACACCAGGTTAGACTACAAAATAAACAACATAAACAGAGATAGAAAAGTGCGCCTCTATTATAAACTGTCAAACCCCAGAAGGAAAAACATGTAAGCTACTAGGCACCTTCTAAATTATGCGGTGGGTTACTTGGCTGAAGGCCTTTAAATATTATCTGCCTTTAGAAACACAGTGTGAGCTGGGCAGTGGTGGCACATGCCTTTAGTCCCAGCACTCAGAAGGCAGAGGCAGAGGCAGAGGCAGGGGCAGGGGCAGGGGCAGGGGCAGGGGCAGGGGCAGGGGCAGGGGCAGGGGCAGGGGCAGGGGCAGGGGCAGGGGCAGGGGCAGGGGCAGGCAGATCTCTGTGTTTGAGGCCAATCTGGTCTACAGCCATGTTACACAGTGAAGCCGTGTCTCCAAAAAACAAACCAAACAAAACAACCAAAACAACAACAGGCCACACTAGGGTTTTTTGTTTTTGTTTTTGTTTTTGTTTTTGTTTTTTTCTGAGACAGGGTTTCTCTGTATAGCCCTGGCTGTCCTGGAACTCACTTTGTAGACCAGGCTGGCCTCGAACTCAGAAATCTGCCTGCCTCTGCCTCCAGAGTGCTGAGATTAAAGGCGTGCGCCACCATGCCTGGCTGCCACACTAGTTCTTTAGGGGCTGAAGAGATGCCTCAGAGGTTAAGAGCACTGGCTGCTCTTCTGGAAGACCTGGGTTCAATTCCCAGCACCCACATGGCAGCTCATAACTATCTGTCCAGTTCTAGAGCATTGGCACCCTCACACAGCCATGTATGCAGGTAAAATACCAATGCACATTGAAAATAAAGTCATTTAAAAATAGTTTAATAAAAAAAGAAGCACAATCGGGCTTACAGATTATAATTGACACTGCCTCACTGTGGTAAAAGAGGGATGCATAGAAAACTCCTTTCTCCAGAGCTCCCATGAAGACACTGACACTAGATTCTCAGGTTCCCGAATCCTTTTCATCTACTCCTTCTTTACATTGTCCTTAAACAGACATCACCTATGCCCTGAACTTTGTGTGGAGAGAAATTCTCTCTGCACATCAGCAACAACTGATAATGGTCTGACTTGAAATGTAGACTCTGGGTTCCAACTCAGGAGAGTCTGGTCAGTAAGTGGGAGATAGAGGCATGGGGCTGTGCTTTTACTTTCTGACCCTGTTAAACAGATGATTCTGGAGCAGCAGGGCCTTATCTGAGACCCACCATCTAGACCCACAGAGGATCAATAACTGGAATACAGTTTTCCCGTTGCCAAGCCCATATAGACATCTGATTCTTGGTGTAACAGTGTTAGGTGGGGCCTTTAAGAGGTGATTGTATTATTAGGAAGAATTACTGTCTTTCTTGTGGGCCTGGGTTTGTTGTCACAAGAGCATGAGGCCACTAGGAAGGGATGGATCCTTATGCTTTGTCTGCCCTGTGCGTGTCCACGTGACCTGCTCTCACAAGGTTCTTAACAGAGGCCAAGGAGCTGTGTCTGATCTGGAAGTTTCCAGACTTCAGGGCCATGAGCCAAAATAAACTTCTGTTCCACATAAATGACCCAGACTCTGATATTTGCTTATAGAAAAAGAAAAGACACAAACTATAAGGTTAGTGCATCGCACCAGCATTGTAGTGAAAGAGCTATTGTAGCAGGTGAGGGGGAGACAAGGGACTTGGTGCTGCATCGATCCTGGACTATTAGAACCAATCATGTCATTTTCATTTTTTTTTCTACATTTATAGCCAATCGTTTTTCCTTACAAAATGTCCCCACTTGGCTTTCATGACCTTTCATCGCTTAAAAGAATTGTGATCTATCTCTAGACTGGAATGGGTCTGTCTATTTGGTTCCCCAGCCTTTAATAAGACTTTATTACAGAAGCTTAGAAAAAAAAATGCCACTCTCCAGAGAGTGCGTTCTTCCTCATGAACGTGTAATTCTAAGCAAGTTCTCTGCAAAAAACACTATTTCCTTCATTCTAAAATCAAGTCCTTTGAGTTGTTCTTGGTTTAGAACTGTCTTAATAAAGTGTATTTCAATCATATCTGCAACTTTTCTGCATGACCATAAGCCCTTGAAGCAAAGTTAATGAAGGGAAGCACCAGGCCTTCTCCCTATGGAAAGTTAGCAATGATATGCAATGAGTGCCTGTCCTAATGGGTCCAAGGGGTTGGAAGCCACTTCCTGCCTAAGCAATCCATGGTCCCTCCCCTTTTCCTCCTACCAATGGAGTTTATCTTCATCTTATCCTACATCTATTACCAAAATTTGACTTTCTCCAAGGTCCACACCTCACTTTGCAGGATGTGCCCCAGGAGTGAGAAAAACAGTGACTGCATAGCTGTTATTCCCCCACCCTTTACATTTATAAATAGATGCTTCAAGGAGCACAGCCCTGTTACATTCTTTACCTATGGGTCCAGAGGTCCTGTGACTTTCAGTGCCTCTTTCCTTCTTTTCCTACTTACACCTTGGCATTCCAAAACCCAAACACAGTACAGCAACTTCTATCAATAGGCTGAGACAAGGGTATGCGAACTATTCTTGTAAAAGGATACATATTGCCAGTGTCATAACTGAAGGCCACTCTCTTCCCAAGAACTTGGAGTAGTGTTAGATCCAGAACCTGAAAGTTTCCTTAGAGAAAAACTCTGGTACCTCATCCTGCAAGAGAGTCTTGCTATATTCCAGGTGATGTCGCTCTAAAATGGAAGTCCCATGAAGCCTTGCAAGTGGAGATGTGGACCTAGGAAGAAGAGGATACAGCAGAGCTTCACTGGCTCAGAGAATACACAGAAATCCATACAATACAGTATCTTTACTCTTCTAGAATTTTTCTTCATGTCTCGACTCCTTCCCTACTCAGTGTCTATGAAATGGCCAAATATTGGGAAAAACACTTTTATCTTAGAAAGTAAGAATGTGTTACATGATGCACATGCCTTTAATCCTAGCTCTTGGGAAGCAGGCAGATTGACCTCAGTGAGTTCAAGGCCAGCCTGGTCTACATAGGTTAGTTCAAGGCCAGCCTGGCCTATATAATGAGTTTCAAGACAACCAGACTTACGTAGTAAAACCATCTCCAAAAAAAAAACAAAAAACAAAAAACAAAAACCAAAAAAACATAGTAATAGTAAACAGGTAGAGGGACTCCAATGTATAAGTTATTGAATGATTTAAAATGTTAAGTATGGTCTATCTCATGGAAATAAAGTCTTTAGGTTCTCTGGGCTTGTGGTGCTGTTCTGTGATTCATGTAACATCTAGCAACTGAGGAAGTTCATGAGCTATCTGCATAGAAAGTTTTCATTAAGACTTTCCAAGCAGGGCCTTGGGGCTACAAATATGTAACCAAGAGGATGAGACAGAAGGATTGAGGTCAGCTTGGGCCCTGTCTCAAAAAACAACCAATTAATTAAAAAAAAAAAACAAATAAATATAGGAGATCCGGGAAATAAATGCAAATCAGTATAAAGTGTCCTTTCTTTCCTCACAAAGGCAGTAGTGTATGTTTAACAATCTCCACTTGTTAAGAACTAAAGATACCTCCTTGGGCTCGAAGACCCCACTCCTGGTACCATTTGCCTTCAGTGCCTCCTGTGCTAGGAGAGGGGAAAACACAGTGAACATAAAAAGGTAAAGGGAAGAAAGAGCGACAAGAGGCTGAGATCAAAATCCTGCAAGTCATGGGAAGATTCTCCATGGAAATACAAGCCAGTGTCTTTAAGGAAGATGTCAAAAATACAGAGAACTTTCATTTTGCTTCACAAAGAACAGGACTTTGTTGGGGAGGACACAGTACCATATAACCAACGGGTGTGGTAAACCGATATTATAATCCATCATTTAAAACAAACATGTCAGTATCTACACCGTGTCTACACCAGAGACTTCTTTTTAAGTTTACTTTCAATTAGACAGGAATGAAATGTTTAAATCTTTTAAGAGATTGCAGACTGCTCACCTCTAGACAGGATATGTATTCTGTACCCTCTCCTCCCACTGCTCAGGGATCACTATGTGAAAGGGAACAGTTATCTAAAAGCAGAGGTTAGGATGAGTCCAAGAACCAGAGACAGTAGATGCCTACAAGGAAATACTGACTTCTAGACACAGCAGGGTGACTGCACATTTGAACTGTGCGAGCCCAAGCCAGACCAACTCCCAGCACGGAGTGAGAGTTAAGCACAAAATCCCACTCCTAAGTGTAGAACTATTGACAACTGTTAACTGCTGGGAAAAAAAAAATGGCCAGTTTTCTCTAAGTGTGCAGACCCTGATAACTTGATCAGGCTCTAGTGAAAGACAACATTAAAAAATATTTGGGTAGCACAAAATGGTTTTGTTGAGGAAAAAAGACATAAAGATAGGGAGAGGGGTAGGTCTGGGAAGAGTTGGAAGAAGAGAGGCAAATATGATTAAAATGTTTCTCAAATTCTCAAAGAACTAATAACAAATCATAAAACTTTTGTTATTGTGAAGCTAAGTATTTACTCATTCTCAAAATAACTCTTGACATATTACTGCTACATTGAGGAATGTTCCACTACAAGAGAGATTACCAGACAGCAGTATGTCCATCAAAAGTTCTACAAGCAGTTTAAAAGCTCAGAAAATGGGCCCTTAAACCAATGCATCCAGGACACATAGCACATACTGAAAACTGCTTAAAAAATACTTATAACATATTTAGTGATCGGGAAGCAATTGAGTTCATCAGTTGGAAAAGAACACTGAGAATAACTAGCTTAGACTCTTTAAAACTAACCATCCTGAGAGACAGAAAAAGGCAAAGAAGCTACCCTAGGTTAAAGAAGATTAAAGATATTCAGCAATGATCTGCAACAAAGGATTCTTGATTATATCTCAAATCAATTGATGGGGTGTGTGCTGTGAAGGGCCGTATTAAGATAACGGCAAAAAGTCCAAACAATTAGTTTGTATCACATTCTATCAAGTAGCACAACTGGAAAATTTTCTTGGGATCAGGGTGGGGTCACTGTGTCTCTCTATGTATACCCCTCTAATCTTGGGAAGCCCATGCTGAAGTAACTATGAAATATCTACAGACAACTCACAAAGACTTGAATAACAGAAAAAGAATCAATATATAAGTTTACATATGCACACATGTGTATTCATGGAAGAAAACTAATTTGACATGGTAATTTTCTAGAATAGAAATTTTTGGAGAAATTCTTGGAGATTTTGAAAATATCTGAAGGATTCAGAAAAAAATACAAAATTCAGTAACAATGTTCTATTTTTAGGACGTCTGGTCACAGTGAGCTTGACATGTTAAACAGTCCAGTGCAGACTGATGTTCTCTAACTGTTCAGGCAAAAATAACCAGAGAGAAGCTTGGACCATGTGATGTTTGCAGTTTGATCATTTAACCCTCTGGGTTTTCTTATCTTCCAGAGAATAATCTTTGAAGGTTAAAATTCCAACAGGAGTGATACTTCTCCCCAGTTGACTCTCATTCAATTGTTCCACAGATATTTGAGGCCATGTGAGCCATTAGGAGACCATCTACAATATTCCCTGGGAAATTTTGAGGTGATGGCGTGGTGACCAAAGGTTGGACACAAGTAAAATTTATCTTAAAATTCAAGAAGTAGAAAATTGTGTGATTTGTGCAGGAAAGGAACGAGAAGATTGGTTCTGTAATTGTTTAAGCAGATGGTCTATAAACAGTCACTGAGAACTTCAGAGAAGACTTGAGATGAGAAAGCCAGGTCAAGGCAGTGCGAGAGATCCCTCTGTGGAAGCCTAGTGATGGCTGGGTGGTGATTTCAGCCAGTGAGGTAGGAAGGTGCCTCACGGACTCTCCCACGAGTGTTGGGACATGGATTGTATTCACCCAGCTTTAACACAAATGGCTGGGATGAAGTGACCAAGAGTGTGGCTTCACTGACAGCCTCACGGTTGATTCCCTGAAGCATCTCCCTAGTCATGTGCTAGGAGCCCCTTCCGTGCTCCGTTCTGAAGCTCAATCTTATCCAGGCTCAATGAGCATCAGTGGAAACATGACTGTCTGATTTCCATGTGACAAAAATGGGGGGAGAAATCATAAGTGGTTGTCTGACAAACTGTGGCCTAGATGGACATTTCAGTTAAGAATACATTAAAGAAGTACACGCTGGGGAGATAGTTCAGTGGGTAAAGGTGCTTGTCACCAGGCCTGAGTTTGATTCCCACAAGACCCATATGGCAGAAGAGAACTGACTCCCCAAAGCTGCCCTCTGACCTCCACATGTACACTGTGGTGCTCAGGAACACACACACACACACACACACACACACACACATTCAATAAATATAATTTTAACATTGTTGAAGACTTTAATTTTAAGGAGATGACATTTCAGTAGGATTAAATACAAAGTATTTCAAGTCATTTCTGGATTACCGTGTCAAACTTTGGGATCTCCAATTTGGGAATGACATAAAAACGCTGGAGCGAGTGGGGAGAATCATGGTAAACAAACTGTGGTGGGTGCTGCTGCTCACAGAACAGCTCCTGCTAGTTGGTGTGGTGCTTGCCTGTAATCTCAGCATGCAGGAAGCTGAGGCAGGAGGATCATGAGTTTGAGTCAGTTTGCACTATGCACCACACCCCTCCAAGTTTTCAAAACCTTAGTGTGTGCAATCTGAGAAGAAAATGCTTTGGGAAGAAAGAATGAAGATGTTTTAATTCTCTCTAATATTTAAAGGAGGGGGTCGATGGGGGAGAAGAAACCATGCTTATTCCTGCAGATCCAAAGACCCAAACCAGGAGAAACATAAATTACATATAGGGAGATAAATTTCAGTTCAAAATCCTGAAGAACATCATTAGAATCATCCGAGAAGAGAGGGAGGGCCATGACGCATGAGCAGATGTGTTCCCCATTATGGAAAGCAATCAAGTGGAGACTACAAAATACAGGAAGATGTATGGGAACATCTATAATTCTTAATATTTTTCTTATCACTGCATTCGTCCAAGGAGATGGAAATATCAGAGAATCAAACAAGACAGCAAAGGGATGAGAGGGAAAAGAAATCTACAAATGTATAAAGGATGAAACAAAACTGACTGGCTGGAGAGACGAAGTGAGCAGAGTCCACAGGAACTCAGAGGGGCAATAAAAATGTGAAAGAAAACGGGAGCTTCCCCGTGTTGTCAGAGGGCATAGTCTGTGAGATAAGGCAGTCAGACATCCTGGAGGCAAGTAATCAGGCCAAAGGCGCAGGGTCAAGCCCAGAGGTGTCTCCTGTGTCCCAACAGCTTCTCGTAGCTCTACAGGTGGTCTTCCTGCCATCATCAAAGTGAGAACAATCCAGTCTTAGTCCGCTTTCCCAGTGATTGTATTTGCTAATGTAGCCGTCTTTCTGGGGAATTCTGAGGAATCCTTCCAGGGCAATATAAAGGGGCTCACTATGGATTTTTTTTTAAATGAATAATTAGTTTAAGACTGCATTTGATTCCAGGAACTTAATGAATCTGTCAGAGAATGCCACCTATGCTGAGGCTGAAGAAGACGGGCTTGTCCCCAATCTGATGTCAAGAAACTCTTCTGTGGCCACACATTCCTTCTGCCAAATATGCAGGAAAGAAATGGCTGGAAAATGCCAACAGCTTAGATACCAGGCCAATGTGAAGCCCGGGATGTGACCCCATCCATCTCAAAAATCCGCAAGCAAGAAGGGACCTCGTCTAGCCTGGCTGCTGACTTTACATCCTAAAACAGGTCTGACTTTGTCTTTCTGAGTCTCTTTACTCATCCCTGGAAGAGGAAAAACGTGTGGCAGCAGGAGGTGGAGCCAGGCGGGCCTACAAAGAACTTAGGTCAGCTTCTGGCTCACACGAGGTGTTCAACACCACAGACATGGCGGGACTAAACTGTGATCCCAACTGGGATGGGAGGATTGTTAGCTTAAGGTTAGCCTACTCTACATGGCTGCACTATCTTGGAAAGAGAAGGTCAGAACAAAAAAGAAAGACAATTAAGTGAAAAGGAGATACCCAATAAGTCTTTGGGGTTTTTTTGGCACAGCAGAGAGAGGAACCCCCCTGATCCCCCCCCCAGGGACTTTGCCTTAGTAAGGACAGAATGGCCAGCTCAGGCAGGATGTCCTCAGATCAAGCTTCAGTGGAGATAGTGCTTTCAAGATGAGGGTTGACAGCACAATTGTTCTAAGTGTGAAGAGACTGTTTAGGATGTGCTTTTCATTCACAGAGTACCTTTATCCCAAGTCCCTGATACACGGGTTTCATGGAAGTCATCTCACTTGATCCCCCACAAAACTCCCTGAAAGGTCAATGTTAGAGTCATTTTCAAGTTAAGAAACTGAGTCTCAGAATAAGGGAGTTATGTAGGTTTTCCGTCCAGGAAGTAGTTGGAGCCCACAAACCCACAGACCAAAGCCTACGGTCTCTGGGTCACTTCACTGCCGCCGGAGGATGGTCATGTGGTAGAACTGAGGGTGACGCAGGGCTGAGGATTTTATATGCTTAATTCCATCCAATCTTTGCAGCTGCACATCATTACTATAATCTCTATTGCCCGGATGAGGAAATCAAGACTTGGAAAGTAAATGACTTATAAATCTAAATCTGCCTGACACAGTCTGCACCTGTATCATTACACTTCCTTCCTTGGGACGAAAGAAGGAGGTGGCAGGATGTTAGGCTAGAAGACTAGCTAAGAGAGGGAGTGGAAGAACCGAAAGACCAGGAAGTGAAGGATTACAAGCCCCAGAAGACATTTTCTAGCCTGAGCAGGAGAACAGCTCCCTGGATATACAGGGTAAGCCTAAGATTAATCCAGTAGGATATTTGAATGCAATACTCTGATGAAAGTTATGTGAACAAAGCTGGGGGACCTCAGAAGCAGGAGAGAGAGAGAGAGAGAGAGAGAGAGAGAGAGAGAGAGAGAGAGAGAGATATGCAAATACTATGGGAAAAGAGCAGATGTCATAAGCATATAGCCCAGAAGGGATACAACATCCTGAGACTATAAAAACAGCAACAGCAGAGTAAGTGACTGGGCTGCAGATCATGGAGGATGGGGATGGAGATCTTCCTTCCCTCCCCAGCATCTTCCAGCATCCATCAGCACAAGTCAATGTAGTACATACACTTACTTCATTTGGTACAAGTTATTGGTGCCTCTGTGGTCAATGTCATGGCAGAAAGCAGCAGCAAGCATGGCAAAGGCTTCAAGGTCTGTGTAGTATTTCTTTAGTCTCCCTGTCTAGAAAGATGTATGAACACATTTATAGAAGTCAACACATCTTGGTCTACTTCAGGTGCAGCCCAGTGTGCCTGCAAGGAAGGGGGGGGGGGTCTCCACATTTCTACCAAAGATTAGGTTTCTATTGAGTGAGTCTCGTGGCATCCCAGGCAGTTTCAAAACCTATCAGGTATCTGGATTTTCCTTTAAAATGGAAAGCATATAATTTCTGGTTGATGATCTGGCCATGTGCTCAGGAAGACCTATATCTCTGCCATCCACTGCAGAAGGGTTGGAGTTTGTGGGATCGTTACAAACAGGACACCTCCATTTCTTGTCATTTCTCAAGAGGAGAATATTCAAAGTTGCAAAGACTTTCAGTGGCTTTCAGCATCAGTACCTACCATTAACAAAGTGAACATGGTCTGCCCCACGTTGAATCCGTGCCGCCAATTGTGGTAGGTGACAGGACGGTACCCTTTCCGGACTGTGTACATCCATCTTGTAAGAACCTGTTACCCAAAGGCAACAGCACCATTCAGACTTTAGAACAGGACACTAAAGGGTGGGTGGCCTGGGGCACGCTTATCTAAGATGATATGCTGGTGCTGTTGACAGAGTTTAAGCCGGTGTATTCACAAAGTTAATGATAGTTTGAAATCCTAACTCGAGCTAATCTTTGGAACCACAGAAAACATTGCTGAAGCCCAGCAAGAGAGTCAGCACTTTGAGGGAAATGCCACCTGACCTCTACAGGTACTTTAAATTTCTCCACCACGTTTATCTCCAAAAACAGCCTCAGCCCGTATTTAACCAACTCGTGCTCCGTAACGGGGAAGTCGCTGAAACAGAACTCGTACAGGTCTGCTGCTCTCGGGTCCGGCAAGTCCTCCTTCTGTTGGAAGGACAGATTGTTTCACAATACATTCAGCCTATAGCCTGTCATGCCGTACACCCATTATCAATGGTAAAGAGTTGATAGGAAGGCTGAGGAGGCCACTCAGCAGCTACAGGGTATTTACCCCCAGGTCTGATGTCTTGCTTCAATCCCTGGAACCCACATGGTAAGGAGAGAAGTGGCCCCATGAGTTATTCTCTGACCTCTACATGTGCAACATGACATATGATCCACACCTATATCATACACACACACACACACACACACACACACACACACACACACACTAAGTAATCAATCAATCAATCAATCAATCAATCAATTAAAAAGAGGTACAATAATAAAAGAAACCCACAACCAAGTCCCTGAGTCACACAGCCAGGTTCTGCCTCTCTATGTTTTCTGTCCTATAATGTCATGGGCCCCTCTCTCTCCCGCCTCTGTCCCCTCTTCTGTCTCTACTGCTCTTCTTCCTTATACCAGCTCAGTGTACACCAGCACCTGATAACCAGTAAGACCTCAATTTAGAGCCACGTTTAAATTTTTCTAAGTGGGTTTGACTCCAAGTTAATCCTAGGGGCTCTTTTCTTTCTACAGTGAAAAATTTTGGTTTTAAACCCACCTCAAAGGGCTTAGGAATATCTGGGGGTAGAGAGGTAAATGAGGCACACGGTCATGACTGTGACTTGGGAGACAAAAAAAAAAAATAAATTTGCATCTCTTCAATAAGGAGTTTAGTTTAGTGAGATGCTTATAAAACTCAGGCCAAGGAAGACCGGGAGCTTGGGATTACTAGAGACCGCAGCACCACGCTCTTGGTGCTATGGGAGAAACAACAGTTGGGAACCAATCCATGAAATGAGGGAGATGCTGAAGGGGCATCTCCGAGGCTGAGGTCCTAGAAGGAGGAAGAGAAGGAACAGAAGAGGGGATGGGGGAGATGGAGATAGGACTTGCCAGGGTGGGAGACAAGTCATAGAGGAAATAGAGATGAGGAGGGGGACACAGGAGGTCACTGGGACTACCAGGAGGGAGCGAGTACAAGGAGCCAGCTCAGGTAGCAGAAACCAGTTTTACTAAAAGCAACATATGCCACTTGGCGTTTAAATGTATGTAAACTGATCTCAGGGGAACCTTCAGCTCATGGAGGGAAGTGACCTGCTTCTCTGTACGTTTGTTTCTCTTCAGCACAGTATTGAGGGCACAATGTGCACCCGGCCAACAGTCACTGAGATGAGTTCCCCTGTAGGTCTGGGGTAGAGCACACAGCTGCTGCCGGCTCCTTCTTCTTGGTGCTTTCTCTTTCATCATAGTCACTGCCCTGAGAAAAGCTGAGCTCTGTCACCCTAGCAGGTATGCCTTTTGGAAAGGCCATGCTGCAAGCCAAAGCTACTAACATGATAAACCTTGCCACAGTCTGCTTGGATCCTGAGGTGCCTCTTGCAAGTGTCTAACTTAGCTATGATTGTACAGGATCTTTGTGGACTGAAGTATATGGAACAATGATGAGAAAAGCAGGAAGCCAAAAGGCCAGCTGGAGTATCCCAGAGAAAGGAGCCTCCCTTGAGGAAATGCCCCCATGAGACCCAACTGAAAGGCATTTTCTCAATTAGTGACGGGGGGGGGGCGTTGTGGGTGGTGTCATCCCTGGGCTGGTAGTCCTGAGTTATATAAGAAACCAAGCTGATCCAGCCAGGGGTTGCAAGCCAGTAAGCAGCATCCCTCCATGACCTCTGCATCAGCTCCTGACTCCAGGTTCCTATCATGTGTAAGTTCCAGTCATGACTTCCTATGGTGATAAACAACAATGCAGAAATGTATGCTGAATAAACCCTTTCTTCCCCAACTTGCTTCTTGGTCATGATGTTTTGTACAGAAATAGAAACCCTGACTAAGACAGCCAGTCTATGGAAGAATTCTTTCAGCCTTGGATAATGTTAAGGGGAGGGGGAGGGGGAGAATGGAGGGGAGGGGGAGGTAAGGGGGAGGGGGAAGGGAGGAGGAGGAGGAGGAGAAGGAGAAGAGGAAGGAGAAGGAGAAGGAGAAGGAGAAGGAGAAGGAGAAGGAGAAGGAGAAGGAGAAGGAGAAGGAGAAGGAGAAGGAGAAGGAGAAGGAGAAGGAGAAGGAGCTCAACATTTGCTTGAAAAAATGAGAGAGTGTGTCCAAACAGGTTTTATTAAAAAGACAGCAGGATCAGAAAGAAACAAAGAAACACTTACCAATATGGTCAGAAGCTGTCTCTCTTCACACTCTTCAATTACCTCTACATTTAACTTCTCCTTAAACTTCTAAAATGGAAAAGCAGAAGAGGTATAGAATTCCTACAATGATTTCTATCTGATGACTCTACTGCTAAAAAGGAGTTGAGCTATATCTAAAATAGGCTACACATCTGTTACAAATAAAGACATTCTGCATAGGAAGAGAGTGATAGCAAATGATCAGGAAGACTTGTTTCAAAGAAATAACCTAAAACAACTGAGTTCTCTCCTTTTCCAAAATGTAGCAGTAGCCATCTTAAAACCAAGCTATGGATTACCAATAGTTAAGAAGAAAAAACGAGGTTTTTTTTTTTTTGATTGCCAATAGCAGTTTCACATGATTCCTACCCATGTTCTCACTTTTATCATCTCAAATACTTTAGTTAAATATCTTTTTAATTCTTAATGGCCCCAGCAAACCCAAACCAGACACCTGACACCGGACTCCATCTATATACACATTTTAAAAACTAGGAAAAAGAGTGAGAAAGGAAAGTGATTGTGGGGGTGCTTTCCCCTCCTTTTGTGGTAATTAGAACATTTTCAGCAAAAATCCACTGCCTCCCTCATCAGAAAATGATATTGGACTTGCTCACCTGCCTTGGCTTCGTCAGTGAGAATTTTAGAGACTGTCATGTGAGCAGAGACTTTAAAGTCACCTGGTTCACAAAAGATCAGAGGCCACAGGGCAAACTAGACTCACATCTCTTGTCACCAGGGTCAGTTAGAGGCTGCTTAATCCACAGCTAGTCAGGGGAAGACAGATGCTTATTAATGAAGGTCACTGAGATGAAACAGTGATTGGTACACAGCAAGGGAGGATGACTGACTGACATATGCTCTTCTTCACAGTATTCTTTTCCTCACTGATATCTGGGAATCCAGATACATTGTTTCTGCTCCTGCACATCCAGGAGCTGTTTTTCACAAACAGCTGTAATGTAACACTGTGGTCCAGAATTTCAGGAAGAAGAGCTCACTAGCCGATAGGGCTCCTTCCTCCCAGACCTCTCCTGCATCTTCATCTCTTTACCCCAGAAATAAACCTTTGCTCATCAATCAGTCTGACTTCTCAGTCATTAGGTGGTTTTCAGATGCTGAGGTTACATGCCACCTACTGATCACAGGATGGATTCCCCACTTACCAAAATAGAGCTGATTTCATCCGGGGTGGCTTTTGTGAGGTTCATAACCATTTCCTGAGCAATGTCCTTTCTGCTTTCCAGCTTGTTCACTCGCTCATAGGTATCAGTGTTTAAAAGAGACCATCCAAGAAACTGGGCTAAAGTCTGAAGTGGAAGAAGAGTGACTCAGATCCTCTAATGTTAAATAAAATTTGCTTTGTGGAAAACCCACATACTTTCCTATACTGATCTCCCACCACCACCGACCCAGTTCTTTTCTTTAAAAAAAATTATTATTGCTTGAGAAATCATGTGTGCATATAATCTCTTTAATCAAATTCACCTCTGTTCTGTTCTTTCTAGTTCTTCTGCTATTACTCCTACTTCCCAACTTCATGTCCTCTGGGTTCAAACCCACCAGATCCACTCAGGGCTGACTGTATGTGCGTGGGTGTGGAACCAGCTACTGGAGTGGGAGTAGCTTCTCGGGGGCTCTTTCCTGAGGAAAACTGACCCTTCTCCATCAGCCACCAATTAACAGTGGCTAGGAATGGGACATCATGAGCCCTTCCTGACCCACGCTGCCAACCCAGTTCTTTGTATTAGCATAAGAAAAAATAAAATCTGAATTTATTGTCCAGACAGTAAAATGAACTAAGCTTTGCTTTTCAAAATGTCAAGCGTCAAAAACATTCTACTGCAGGAAAAGAATTACAAACAGAATAAAATAAAGTAGGAACTAAAAATTAGACAGAAATTTGAGGCTGAGAATAAGAGAGATTATAAAAAGCAAAAGGAGGAATATAAAAAATACTTTTCAATGTTTTTGTAGGATTGGAGAGAATATGGGCGAAGTCAGACTTTATACTTGTACAGAAAATGGTGCAATATATAGCAATCCAGAAGCCGAAATGACACAGTAAGAATGCCCTGATTACAACGATGAGACTCTTAGTCTTAACCATTCCTCACAGTATCACTGCAGCTGCCATCGTTCCATGATATGCTCAGACATGCCTGCCATTCTTTCCCACGCTAACCTCAGTGATATGTTCATCATGCTCATCAAAGGGTTTCCCATCCTTCCGGTTGTAAAACGTAGCTACACCCACGATGTCTTCTTTCTTGTTGACAATAGGCAGGGACAAGACATTTTTAATGACCCAGCCAGTCTCATCTACCGGTCCTTTCTATAAACAATAAAGGAGAGTGTTTCTTTAATATTTTCACTTTTTAATTTTTGAAACAAGTATAGATTTGCAAGATCTTTCAAAAGAACTGTACACAGAACTTCATGGACCCTTCATTCAGTTCCCACCAATGGAAACAGTTCATGCAACTTCAGTACAGTACCCAAACCAGGAAACAGACAATATACAACACCTAGACCTTATTCGGGTCTCACTAGATCTATATGTGCCTATGTGTATGTTTATCTCTAAGGAAAACTTCAGTCACTATTAGAATCGACTGAAGTACCCCAGTAGCATGAGGCACCGTTCCACTACACTTACAACCACCCCTATCCACCCCACTAAAGTAAATCTCAGGGTCAGAACACGGTTAGGACAAGTTTCTAAGCCATTCATTCAAATGAACCAGAACAAGGGCAGCTGTCTTCTGACATTCTAACTTTCCCCTTTGACTCCCAGCTCTGGGGATGGAAAGAGCTTTGTATCCTTAAGTCGTCTCTTCGTTTTCTTTGCACTCTCACCATTTTGCAATGCCAATGTAGTTAATTTCTTACGTTAGGAGCTCTCTGTTAGAGTACTTAGTATAATTCTTGTCTAATCCATCAAGAATACTTCAGTTTATGGTAGGTTGTGATTAGTAAAACCTGTGAGACCTGCTGACAGGCCATGAACCGAGTGAGGTTGTTAATGTTATAAGCGAGAGTAAACCACAGGCCCTACATCAAGATGCTCCTACCTCAGTGAGAGAGGCAGACAAATTTCTTTAGAAGTGTTTCTCAAAGTGTGGTCAAAGGCAACAGGTGGTTTAATATATATATATATATATATATATATATATATATATATATATATATATATATATATATAATTAATATTTTAAATTACGTTTATATATGCGGGATGGCAAGTGGGTGGGTGTGCATATGTGTCTGTGTCTGTGTGTGGGTTTGTGTGCGTAAGTGCACACAGGTACCAGAAGGGGGCACCAGATCCACTAAAGTTACAGGTAGCTGGAAACTGCCCAACATAGGTTCTGGGAATCCAATTCCAGTCCTCTGGAAGAGAAGAACAGACTCAACCACTGAGCTGTCTCTCCAGCCTCCACAACAGATTCTTTTTAAGCATATGTAGTCTCAGGGATGCATCTAGATACGTCCTGTCTCTTGGCGATTCTAATGCTCTCTCAAGTAAGAGGCCCATAGAGTGTATTTGTAAGTATGTGGCTAAGGCAAACAGATACAAAGACTTAGCACTCCACAACGATGTTTTTTTCAAATGTTTCATGGTTTATTTAGCCCTCCACAGAGGTTTAGGTTGAGTCTCTGCTCACCATGAAGCCTTCTCTGACTATATTAGTCCACAAGACACTCTTGGGAGGTGGAATTTGGGGAGAAAGCTGGAGATGGCTGTTAGACAGACAGGGTCTTACCCAGACTATAGAGAAAGGATGGACACAGCATGAATAAAGTCACCTCAGCCCAGCTCTGGAACGATCTGAGAGGTGCTGGGTTTTCCTAGGCCAATGTTGCCCATCAGAGGAGTCTGGCTGCCTTCTGGGATGAGCATGCCAATCAGAATCACTATCTGGGACGGAGGCAGGGCCTTGGAGCATATGTGACTTCAGAGCACAGTAGCCCTGTTCTGATAAGCATGCTTTCATGGGTACCAAACTGAAGTATGATGGGATTCTGGGGGATCACTGTAGACTGGAGATTTGTTCCATTTCAGGGACTCCTGACGCCACAGTGAGGGCCCCACCCTCTTCACCGTGTGGCCCCAGACATCCTCAAGTCTCAGTGGGCACCTGCTTATGCAGGATGAACTCCATCCTCACTCTCTTCTGTTCACCTTTCTAATCAGTGCAGTCTACCCTGGCACATAATTGGTATAGATTTAGGGGCCACTGCTCAGTGCAACATAATCACAAGCAAGTCTAGTTGCAGGAAGGAAGGTACAAGGAACAACAGGACCATATGGTGTTTGTGTGTTTCCACATCAGTAAGCAAAGGGATGGGCGGGCAGAGCTGGGGGAAGCCTCCACTAATCCAAACAGCTGTGTCTGGGTTTCCCCAAGGCAGGGTTTAGTTGCTGCTGGGGCAGGATCACCCACACCCTGAGGAAGCTCTTCCATTTAAGCATTGATGGGATTCTGCGTGTCTAAACAGCACAGAGAATGACAGACATTAGTGGTGGCCCCTCTGCAGGGCAGGCTCTACTCCTGACCCAGATCAGGGATTTAGTGTTTCTGAAATGCAGGACATAGAGTGCCAGTACGCAGAGAAGAGAGACTGGAGCACGCTGGTACAACAACTTCATCCAGGTCTCAAAAGGACCAGGAAGCAGAGATGATGGGCAGGTCCTTGTGGAGAACTAGATGAAGCTATAAAGAAGATGAACTCCAAAGTCCGATCATTGTTATAATCTCTTTTCTGTTGCTGTCATAGAATAGCATGGGCTGGGTGGTTTATTATGACAAAAAAAAAAAGGTGAATTTAAATTTCTTACAGTTTGAGAGCCTGAGAGGTGTGAGAGAATGACTCCATAGTCTAGGAGAGGCTGCTCCCTGCGTCATAACATGGCAGAGAGCATCACTGGACAAAAGGGACTGGAGATGCCAACTTGAGTCTCTCTTCCTTTTCTCACGAACCTAGCGATGTCCTGTGCCTCTGGCTCCATCCTCATCTGTTCTGCTGTCTCAATATAGCCACCATGAAATAATATGTACAAAAACTTGGTGATTCAGCTTTCAACACATGAACTCTAAGGGGTCACACTCAAGCCACGGCTGTGACAGTGGACAGCAGTGGGTTAGCCAAGCAATAAGTGCAGAGGGCTGGCTGGGGCCCTCCTCTCCAGGAAGTGGGCTTCTGGATGGTGATGAAATAGAAATAAAATCCAGGGACCTGTTAAACTTTTTTCCTGTTTTAGATCACGGTTACAATATACTGCAGGAAGGGCTGCTGAGAAAGGTTGGATTTGGGCCATACAATGTCTCCAGCCAATCAGTCATGCAAACAAGGGTTCTAGAGTACCAACCATGCACCAGGCTCAGTTGTCATCCCTAGAGAACCAAGAGTGGGAGGGAATGGAAGTATGGCAGTGTGCACACATGTGTTCACACACAGACACACATATACACAGAAACAGACACATATACACATATACAGAGAGACACACATATATACAGACACGCATACATATATACAGAGAGACACACACATATACAGACACTCATACACACCTCCTGCCTCTCTCTTTCTTCTTTCAGGCCCCTTCTTCAAATCTTCTAGATGGTCATTGGCCAAGCTAGAGTTTTGGAACTTGGGTCCCATGTATGGCTGCTAACTACACTAAGGCACACATAAGCTAGACACTTCGGATAAGGAGGAAGAGCGAGCCCCCATCCTGATTCCAGTCCCGAGGAATGAAGGAGGGCCATGGCCACCCTTACCTGAAATGTGAAGTACTCATCTGCAGGGGCGTTCAGCATGTTACAGATCTGTGAAGCAAGAGACAGAGTCATTCTGAAGCATCGTGAGGTTAGGACCATGTAAGTCTACGGAGGAGGGTGAGAGGGCATGTTGGAAGTGAGTTTCCCACGCAGCTCTTGGCTGGTCAGTAAACACATGAAGACACACTCCCTACATCAGGCCATACTTGCTCACTGAAGTTACCTCCTCTTCTGCTATGCCGTTGACTGACATTTCCTGCTCTTTGCTCCTCCCCACTCTTATACTTCCAAGTGATATCTTTCGACTTCCCAATTCCTCAGCCAAAGCAAAAGAGAAAGACTGCTCTGCTGAGGCAGGTTTGAGCCTGGGTGCTGATCTTGCTTTATTCTTTTACATAGTAAGGTTGCTTGGTGGTGGTGGTGGTGGTGGTGGTGGTGGTGGTGTTTAAGAAGAAAAGGCTAGGCAATGTTTCACTTGCTCCAAAGTAAGATTTCCTTATGAAATACTGCAGTTACTGTCAGAATTTGGAGGTAGTTTCTTATACCCATTTTTAGTTGCTCTGAATCATCTGTACCTGAGTTGTATGCACAAATGGGTCTTAATATAAGACTCTATTTTCCCTTCTACCAGAGTTCCACTTAAAATGATAGCATTTCAAGCGTGGGTGGTAATGGTTGAATCATGTTCTACTTTGAAAGGTGAGGACATTGAAGTCCCAAAAGGTTTAGGGCTCTGTTCAGAATCACTGGGTGAAACTTGAATTGTAATTTGAAACTCCAAAGAGGGGTGATGGGGTGGACTGATGGGGTGGACTGATGGGGTGGACTCTCCTGGTTAAGGGTTGGGGAAAAGCCTGGTGCGAATACTCCTACCATGCTTCTACCAACATTTACCCACTCACAAATTTCAAGCTCTGTGAGCCAAAGGGGCTGACAATGTTAAGTGCTTCCTAACAGTGGACAAAACATATCTACTCTTTCTCCACTAGCCTTACAAAGAAAATGAGGAACTATTCTGAAGATTTTGCCTATCTATCTATCTATCTATCTATCTATCTATCTATCTATCTATCCATCATCTATGCATATTTACTTTTGGGTGGTTTTGTTGTTGTTTTGTTTTGTTGCTCGCTTGTCCCCTTCCTTCCTTCCTTCCTTCCTTCCTTCCTTCCTTCCTTCCTTTCCATCATTCTTTCTTTCTTTCTTTCTTTCTTTCTTTCTTTCTTCCTTCCTTCCTTCCTTCCTTCATTTCTTTCTTCCTTCCTTCTTTCCTTCCTTCCTCCCTCCCTCCCTCCTCCCTCTCTCTCTCTTTCACTCTCTTTCTTTGAATCTGGATTTCTGTATGTAGCTTTGCATGATGTAGCATTAGCACTCCTCTTGCTTAGCAGCCTCCTCGATGCTGGGATTATAGAATCTTGCTGTTTCCATGAATATTCATAGTTTAAGAACCTGAGGATTCTTAACCTGCCATTCTTAATTTCATGATCTAACTTGAATATTCAAAATTATTTCTTGGACTGTGGATCTCCTAAATGTGGTTTAAAGATGCAAACCAATCAATTCTTCCCCTTCCCGCCCCCCGCCTTTTTGTCATGGACATGTGTTTTCCAGCCTTTACTTTGAGGCCTCGCAGAAAACATTCGTGATCATATTAAGACCATTGAGCATTTGCAATGGAATTGAACCTATTGAAGGTCACAGCCACTGACTTTTAATATTCCTGGCTTTAAAGCAGATGTCTGAAAAGTGTGTGGCTTCAGAGCAAAAGGTGGAGAAATAGATGAATCTTTCTCAAGTTAACTGAATATTTTGATACAATTTCAGCATTCTGATTAACCCACATTTCCTGCTCTAGATTCCTCTTTCTTTTCTCCTATGCCAAGAAAGTGGCCGTCTACCCTTGTTTCATTTATTCTTGGGTCAACAATTGTATTTATTTTGTAACTAGTAAGGGTCTCACACATGGTTATTTAGCATTTAAGTTTGTCTAGTGACTTACAAATCCATTTTCAGCAACATATGTTGGCAATCCACTAACAAGTGTCCAGTGGTCTGCTGGGGGTGACCTTGGAGAAGATTAGAAAAATCATTGACACATATAAAAATGATCGGGTACAAAGCCCCAGTGGCAACTCCCATGGCTACTTCGGGGAAACACGCACGGAATCACGTTGATCTCTTCTTTTCCATGTAAAATGTAATCAATGATTTTATAGAAGATGATTTCCTAGGAAGGAAGGAGATTGTGAGCACATTATTTCCTAAAGAAAATAATCTTCAATGAAGAATGTGTGCTTTTTACAATCTTATAAATAGCACCTAACTTCCTAGCCACTGCTTTCTGAATAATGTAAATTACTAAACTCTTCATGTATTAGTCACAGGCTTGTAATCTCTCTCTCTCTCTCTCTCTCTCTCTCACACACACACACACACACACACACACACAGAGAGAGAGAGAGAGAGAGAGAGAGAGAGAGAGAGAGAGAGAGAGTTCACTGTCATTTTAAAAAGCTGAATTGACCCAAATAGCTTTTGGGCGAGTCTGATTACTAAACCACCAGGAAATCTGTCTTTACTTTTAACTGATTGCTTTTTGTTGCCCAGAAGTAGCTGACATTAATGACTTCATTAGGGGGAAAAATCACATACTTTATCAACTGTAAACAGACATCTATCCTGTGGTAAGCACATAGGTCTTTTCTCACTGGCTAATCTCAGCAGGCACCTCCACAACAGAAATTAATGGATCCACTGTCAATGTTGGAAGGGAACGGGAGGTGGGGGGGAGGCAGGTGAAGAATCCGAGGCCCCGACAAACTTGTCAGTTTCTGGTTTTCATGGTTGGAGGATATGGTGGTACAGAAGCAAACACACTTCCTGCACCACCACCCACCCCCGAAGCTTGCAGTTGAGTGTGGCTGTAAATCTAACCCGGCCCCCAGGAAGTCATCCTGCACAGCTGAAAGGGGCCGGAGCACATCTCACAACGTTGTTCTAGTGGTTCTGATGCCTCTCTTCATGCAGAGAACCACGCCCCACCCCGCTGAACAAGACAGAGAGGGACAGGCAGGTTCCCTCGGAAATGTCTCTCCTCTGGGCACTTCAGTCTCTTGGCATCATACACAGACAACACAGAAGATATTTACCCTGCCATCTGGAGTCTTTGGTCCTTTATAAGGCTCAACTTCTCCAAGCTTGATTGGCCACTCATCGTAAAATTCCTGGAGGCAATTATATTTAAACATTATTAAACATACTGTCCCACAAGTCACCATGCTTTATCTGATTCATGGACACTCACCTACTTTATGTTAATCTGCATAGTTTTGCAATTTTAGACTTGAAAAATATCTGTAATTCTCAGCTATATTGCTTATGAACCTGTGATTATATGCAAGCCGCTTATCTTTTATTTGTCTGTTAAATGGGAACAGCACAACTTGAGCTTGTTGTGACGATTGAATGAACAATATATGCCCCACACGTGCATGCCATTCAAAGCACTCCATGTATAATGTATAGCGCCTGTAGACAACTGCACTAAAGCCAGGGGGCTTAAGAAGTTTAGTTAATGTTGCTCACAGCCAACAGTGTCAGTTGCCTTAATTAACACTCTTCTCCCCATCGTACCCGTTTACCAGGTGGTAATTTGTTCAGAATTAGCTCAGCCTGTAGGAGGTCTACATGAAGCACCCTGCTAATTTAAGGGCAGGTATATGGTTCCGTTTAGACCAATGAACGGGGTTGGTGGAGTCAGCTGAGGGGCTACTGGACAAAGGTGTCTCTCAGATGAAAAGTGATAAAAAGTGATGTTTCCCGTGTAGCCAAAAGCATCCTAAGCAGCACCTGCAGTCCCACAGCAGGCGTTAGAACCCTGATCTTATGCTGCATGGTCCTATGCTGCCCACTTGGAACAGTGACTTTGAAAAACAACTGCCAATCGCATGAATAGCAAGAAGTATAAATGATACTGTATCAGTTGTGTTGAAACCCCAGCTTTCCAACAGAATTAAAGATGGGACTGGGGAATCATATTATGAATAATATACCTTCCTTTCTACTTTAAGATCTTTTTAATTTCAGATAAGAAATGTCAAATGGTTACCAACATTATACACCTACAATGTACTCAATACCTTATGTATCTATCTCAGATTTTTCAAAGCTGATAAAAGCGATGTCCCCACTTTGGTGATGAGAAAGCCAAGAACCAGGGAGATCAAAAAACCGTGCTAAAATGGAGGACAGAGAATGGACAGTGCCTGACTTCAAACCCTGCATCAGAACTGTAGCAACCATGGCAGTGTGGTGTTAGTGGGGAGAGAAATCAGCAAGTGGAAAAGATTGGAAAGAAGTGTGTGCTCTCTCTCTCTCTCTCTCTCTCTCTCTCTCTCTCTCTCTCTCACACACACACACACACACACTCAGCTGATCTTTGACAGAGGAGCAAAGGCCACAGAGACAAACTAGTCTATTCAACAAATTGTATTGGAACCACAACATCCAGTAAGAAAAGAAATCTTATTTCTTTAATTAAAAAAAAAATCTCAGAATGACTTATAGGTCTAAATATAAATCAGAGAGCTATAAGAATTCTAGAAGTTGACACAGGAAAATAACTAGATAAGCTTGAGTTAGAGTTTTTTTGATGGTGGTGTTTGCTTTTGTTTGTTTTTTAGACACAGCACAAGGACACAATGTATAAAGAGAAAAGTAGTGGAGATTGTTACAATTTAAAATGTCTGCTATAGAAATGTTTCTCAGAAAAGAATGAAGGGACTGGGAGAAAAATATTTGCAATTGCAGGACTAGTATCCAGGGTATTCAAAGTCTCCAATTTGCTCAGGCTGGTCTTAAGTTCAAGTTATCCTCCTGCCTCAGCCTCCAGAGCTGATATGTGCCATCACTTCTGGTTGCAAAGATCTCTTGAAATCTAAGCACCAGGAAGCCGAGACCTCTACCTAAAAACCAGCAGGAGATAAGAGCAGGCATTCTACCAGACAAGAAGTGCCGTGGGACCTAAGCACGTCCAACATCATCTGTCCAACATCATCTGCGGCTGGGACTGCAAATTCAAACGGTGATGCACTACCACATGTCTTGAAATGGATGAACCCCAAATAGAGGGACCACTATCTCCTGGTGAGAGTGCAGATATGCAAAAATGATAGCCGCTTGGAAAGATGGATTGACAGTGTTTATAGAGATACACAGTCTCCCTGGATGATCCAATAACTGGACTTTTTTTGCCATTTGCGCAGGTAAGTTGAAAGTATGTGTACACAAAAACCCGTACATGGTGTCTACAGCAGCCTTATTCATAATCTCCCCAAACTAGAAGCAACCACAATGTCCTTCTCTACTGAGAAACACTGCCTTAGGGTAGATTATTATTCTCTAATGAAAATATATGGGCTTTTGCAAAGATATGGAATTGACATGTCTAACAATCAATGAATAGATAAAGATATTGTAGAGAATATATGCAATGAAATACTATCCAGCCTCAAAAAGAAAGAAGAAATGAAGGAAGGAAGGAAGGAAGGAAGGAAGGAAGGAAGGAAGGAAGGAAGGAAAGAAGGAAAAAAGGAAAGAAATACCGATGGACGGAAGGAAGGAAGGAACAAAGGAACAAAGGAAGGGAGGGAGAGAGGGAGGGAGGGAGGGAAGGAGGGAGGGAGGGAGGGAGGGAGGAAGGAAAGAAAGAAAGAAAGAAAGAAAGAAAGAAAGAAAGAAAGAAAGAAAGAAAGAAAGAAAGAAAAGAAGGAAGACAGACAGTCAGACAGATGCAGTCTTGTGTCACTGTGACAGTGTAAGCAAACCTGGAGAGTGTGGTAAGAGAAATGGACTAGGTACTAAAAGACAGACAGGCAATGTTACTGTGGAATCTGAAAATGTCAAACACTGTAGCAGAGGGCAGAATATAGTTACCAGAGGCTATGGGTTAAGCTGTCTACAGGACAGGGAGGAGCTGTCCAAATACCCCAGAGTTCCAGCCAGGCAGTAAATTCTCAGGAATTATTACAGGAAAATGCAACTACAGGGAATGTGTACTATATATTTCAAAGCTGTTATGAGACTAGATGTAAAGGTATCACTCTGCAAAGTGGTCAACATTTTAATTACTATGCTGTAACCATTTCATAATTTATGCATACGCATGTGTGAAACTATCATACTGTACCCCATAAATATGTGCAACTGTCACCTTCTTAAATCAAGAAATAAAAATTGTAAGTGAGTTATCAAAAACTTGGGCATGGTGTCACATGCCTGTAATTCTAGATCTCAGAAAGCTGATGCAGGAGCATTGTTTGAGTTTGAGGCTACCCCGGGCTAAATATAGTGAGGACTAGGACAGTTGGGGATTCATAATAAGACGCTTTCTTAAAAAGATGATAAAAGGCACCAGAGAGAAAGAGCATGAGGGAGAGCCGGCCTAAGACCACCAGTTTGTAACCTTTGCCTCTATCCATCTTTCTCTCCCTCCTCATCTGTCCCTCCTGCTTAGTACTCAAGGTCATCTTAGCAGGCCAACTTAGCTCTCTTCTTGCCCTAGATTGTGTACTTGCTGTTTGCCTGTTTCCCTTCTCCTTTTAGATTTGCCTCTTCTTAATTCTTTTGATTTTTTTCTCTTCCCAAAGAACATTATCTGCATTTCTCATAGGGTCTGTGTGCCTCTGAGAGACCATCTGAGAGACAAGGCTATTCTACACTGTCTCATAGCATGTCTCTCTTTTCAGTCTACCTCTTGCCTAAATTCCCTCATCACTCTGAGGGATTTTTAAATAAATTCATTAAAATATTTTTATATAAAAATGTTGTAAAATATAAAAATTCATTCTATAAAAATATTTTAAATATATTTTATAAAAAGATTAAATATATTTCATAAAATATTTAAAAATTACATTTTATTTTTAAATTTATATTTTATAAAATATATTCTAAATTTTATTTTATAAAAATAAATTTAATTTATTATAAATAATAAATTTATTATTGTTTTCAACTGAATGTACCTTTCTTATATCTTCTCTTCAAGGCCTGATGTGTATTCTCTTCCACTTTCTTCTATCTCGTTGGTGTTTCTTCTTATTCTCTGTGCCACCAATTATAGCCATGATAACTAATCTGTTAGCACACACAGTGTTATCAATACCCCTTTACTCCATAAAATAATGAGTAGTTAAGGGGTAACTGTTGCACAATCAACTATCACTCTATTTCCCTAGCTATTCCTTTAATATTCCCTCTGGGTATTGATTGTTGGCAGAGAGTAGGGCTGGGAATACAGCCTGATGTCCAAGGGTTTTACAAAGGGAAGTGATGCCTCAACCTACTACGACCAGTTCTCTTCTGAACTCTGAACACGCTTTCATCTGAAGGGGAAAAGGTGACTTAAATTCAATGCAATCAACAATCCAACTCCCGATACACAGATCTCAATACAAAACACAACATGAAAGCCCAAAACCACATGTCCCCTCCAAAATCTATCAAATCTCACAGTAAATGGCCCAAATGACCGTAACGTAGATGAAATTCAAGACAAGAAATGTCCAGGAGTAAAGATAAAAACGTTTAAAGACATGAAAGAAGACAAAAATAAATGCCTGAATGAATTCCATGAGAAACTTAAATGGCTGCATAAAAGAAGGAAGCCAACATAAGATATGAAAATAAGGTTGATAAATATACTGAAGAAAAGACAAGCTGAAATGATACTGGAAATAAAAATTTCACTAATCTCAAATAAAAATCTCAGTGGACAGCCTCTCTAATAGAATGGCTTGTAGGAAGGGCAGGATGTTAGGCCTTGAAGACAAGATATAGTAATTGGTACATCTAGTTGAAAGGAAAAATAAATTTATCAAAAAGCTTACAAATAGAATATGAAGAACTTGGGGATACCATGAAAAAATCTATTAATTATGGGCATAGAAGAGAATAACTGCATGCAGGAAGCATAGTCAATATTTTCAGTACAATCAGTAGAAATTAGCCTATACCTGGAGAACAAGAGGTCTGACTGAATAGGAAAGGCAAATAGTAAACCAAATAGGAAAAATTAGGAAGAAAATCTCCCTACATCATATCACAATTAAAACACCACACAGCACAAGGAATGCAAATTAGAAAAGGAACTTACATTAAGAGAAAAAGGGTCACATATAAAGGCAGACCCATAAGAGTAACAGCCGAACTTGCTTGTAGGAGACACTTAACCAAGCAGGCCCAGCCACAATGCTGGCACATCCACACCTGATACTAATGCTGGCACATCCACACCTGATACTAATGCTGCCACATCCACACCTGATACTAATGCTGCTACATCCACACCTGATACTAATGCTGCTACATCCACACCTGATACTAATGCTGCTACATCCACACCTGATACTAATGCTGCTACATCCACACCTGATACTAATGCTGCTACATCCACACCTGATACTTCCTCCCTGAGCCAACCCAGAATCTGCTGGCAAGGATAGAGACCACTGACGCTGGATCAGGTGATAGAGAGAGCCAATGAGAAAGAGAGAACACAACATCTGGGTACATGAGAACCAATGAGATGCTTGGAGTGGGGTGTAAAGGTTTACCCAGTTCCTCCAATAAACAAGTCTGCTTTGGCCACTTGCCTGACTCCCAGAGTCCCCTCATTGACTCTGTGCCTTCTTACCCCTGAACACAAGGGTCTTGGTTGAGGTTGCAAGCAACACTCACAAAAGAAACTTCCAAACCCAAAAGGGCAGAGAAAGATGCATTTCAACTTCTGAAAAGCCTCAGCTGCCAACCCAGGCTTCTATACCCTGTAAAATTATCTTTGTAATTGATGTAGAAATAAATGCATTAATCTTTTTTAAGCACGCTAAAGAAGTTTATGACTGCCAGCACTGCAGAAAATATTAGGCAGAATTTTTCAAGCTGAAAAAAAATAATAAACGCACTCAGGGACAGTGGAAACAAAATCAAAGAGGGTATGACAGTCGCTAAACAAATGGGGACAAAGAAAACACTAGACATTACAAAATCAACAAAATGAGGTAAAATTTCACACACCTTTAAATACTAACTTTTCAGTGTCTTAGTTTCCAGCATATTGAGTCAAATAAACAAACCAAAATCCATCTAGTTTCTGCCTCCAAGAAACATACTATGCCTTCAAAGATAGTTTCTGTGTTAAGGCAAAGAGATGAGAAAAGATATTCCAAGGAAAAGATACCAGGGAATGGGAGTCAGTATCTTGACATTTCATAAAATAGACTTCACATATTGATTAATGGAACAATCCATCAAAAGGGCATTTTATTTCTGTAAATTAGTTATATAAGGAAAAATAATACAATTCTAATTACACAACAGACATAGGGACACACACTGTCATAAGATGCTACATAAAGTCACAGATTAACTTTAACACAGCAAATAATAAATGATTTCGGTATCCTACTTTCACTAATAAAGAGATCATCCTGACAAATAACATAGAGACCAAGGAGTCATATGATATCCTAGATAAAATGGACTTAATAGATGTCTACAGAACATTCTATTGGAACTTTCTCTAAAGTAAGATCACATATCAGGACACAATACAAGTGGATTACTTTTTCTGTTGCTGTGTAAAATATCATGATCAAAAGCAGCTTACACTTTCAGAGGGACAGAGTCCATGATGGGGGGAAAGACATGGCTTGGTGGTTGTTGCAGGAAGCTGACTGATCATATTTCCACTCTATGATGGTATGAAAGAAAATGGGACCCACAGGGAGTGGCACTAATAGAAGGTGTGGCCTTGTTGGAGCAGATGTGGCCTTGTTGGAGGAAGTGTATCACTGGGGGTAGACTCTGAGGGCACAGATGCTCAAGCCAGGTCTGGTGTCTCTCTCTCTTCCTGCTGCTGATCCAGATGTAGAACTCCCAGCTACCTCTCCAGCACCATGTCTGCCTGTGTGCCCCCATGCTTCCTGCCATAATGATAATGGACTAAACCTCTGAACTGTAATCCAGGCCAAATTAAATATTGTCCTTTCTAAGAGTTTCCATGTCTCCTAGCAGCAATACAGACCCTAACTAAGATGCAATCATACGCAGGAAGCAAAAGGAGAGAAGAGGAAGTGGAACAGACTATAAACCTCAACTGTCCCCCAACCACCAGTGACATACTTCCACCGGTAAAGCTCCACCTCCTAAAGGTTTGTTACTACAAACCAGAAACCAAGTGTTAATATACATGATCCTATAAGAGACATTTTTTATTCATTCAAACCACCACAGTAAGTCTCAACAAATACATAAAAATAGAAACAGCTTCTTGTGTCATATCTGACCACATGGAGAAATGCTAGAAATCAATAGCAAGAGAAAGCACAGAGAATTTACAAATTCATGGAGACTGCAACTGAATGACAAACAGGTTACTAAAGAAATCAAGAAGGAAATTGGAAAATTCCTAGAATTGAAGGAAAATGAAGATACACTCAGACCTGTGGGATGTAAAGAAAGCAGTTCTAAGAGAGAAGTCACAGCTGTAAGTGTCTACATTTTAAAAATCAGGGATTTCTTGCTTGGATGACTTAAGGGTTCACCTCAGGGCCTCAAAAAAACAAGAACAAGGCAAACACAAAAGCAATACACAAAAAGAAATAATTAAGATCATCAAAGAAATTAATGAAAGAAATAATTAAAAATGCAAACAATCCATGAGACAAAGAGTTGGTTCTTTCAAAAGATTAAAAAGTGACCAACTGTTAGTCAAACCAACTAGATGTGTGTGTGTGGGGGGGAGGTTAATAAAACTAGAGAGGGGGGAGGCTACACAGATACCAGGAAATTTAGGAAATTGTAAGAACACACCTTCACAACTTATATTCTGCTAAACTGAAGAAAAAAAATCAACAAAAACTCTAAAGAAACAGATGACTTTCTAGATGAGTATGACCTACCTATCAAAGCTAAACCAAGAGAGACCAGTAATTTAAACAGGTCTATAGCAAACAGTAAGATTCAAGCAGTAATAATGAAAAAAGTAATCTCTCAACTTAAAAAATAAATAAAAAATAAAGATCCATGTGGATTCACCATAGAACTCTAGCAGACCTCTGCGAAGAACTAATGTCAATCTTTTCAAATAACTCCATAAAACAGAAGAGGAAGAAATGCTTCTAAACTCCTTTTATAGACCCAAGATTACTGTATTACCCTGATATTTTAATAAGATACTCTGTGTCTGTGTCTGTGCCTGTGCCTGTGCCTGTGCCTGTGCCTGTGCCTGTGCCTGTGCCTGTGCCTGTGCCTGTGCCTGTGTCTCTGTCTCTGTCTCTCTTTCTCTTTCTCTCTCTCTCTCTCTCATTTCTGGTCAGTTTTCCTGATAAACACACATGTAAAAATTCCCAGTAAAATATTTGCACACTGAATTCAAGAACAGATTCAGATGATCATTTGCCATGATCAAGCCAGCTTGAAGGGCAGAGATGGTTGAAAGCATGTAAATCAGTAAATCTAACGCATCTATCCCACACATGGGCTCAAGTTCAGAAATCGCATGACCATTTAATAGAAGCAGAAAGAGCCTTTGACAAAATGCAACATCCTTTCATAATAAAAACCCTGGCAAACTAGGAATAAAAGGAAGATATCTCAACATAATAAGGAACATGTAGGGTAAACTACAGCCAACATTGTGTTAAATGGGGAAAAAATCTAGAAGCATTTCCACTAAGCTCAAGAACAAGACAAGAATGTCCATTCTTTCCACTCCCATCCAATATAATATTTGAAGTCTTAGCTAGGACACTGAGACAAAAGAATGAACAACAGGAGACACAGACAGGAAAGTCAGCATACATGACTTTGCAGATGACAAGATCCTATACATGAATGGTGCCCAAAGACTCCACCAGGAAACCCTTAGAGCTGACAGGACGTTGTTCATCATAGTGGCAGGCCACAAAGACATCAGTAGCCTCTTCATCCCAATGGTTCTTAGAGCTGAGTTACTCTGTATGCATCAACCAACCCAACATTTTAGCAGTAGGAAAACTGGAGATGAGAGTGGAAGATGATACTGGCGCTCTGTGCTTTCTGTTCCACTTATTATAACCATAAGGCTAGCCGAAAATTAAAGGCTAATTAAAGGTTAATCAAAACAGGAGACTTGCTGGTGATGGATACAGGTATAGAAGAGCCGAACATTAAGCCTGTGTCACTTTGTTCCTCACTGCTCCCATTAGCTCTGAGCCTTCAGAGAGCTAGTTCATGCTCTCTGGTGATTTACATAGCATGTCCATTTGTCATGCATTTGGGTATGTATTTTCTAGGTAACTGAGGGGGAGATGAGGCATATGCAACATGAAAACCTTCTCCTTGGTCATGTCCAGAAGACCAATGGAGTAGCGCTCGCAGTTCAGGTATGTCCTGATGGTGTACAGTGCCTTGTGAAACTGTCGCTCAACATCAGTGAGCTCTTCGAATACTTTATTGGCTGACCACATAAGGATCTGGAAGAGAGCATAGAAGAGAAGGAAGAGGAGGCAGAGGAGGAGGAGGAGGAAAACGAGGAGGAGGAGCAAGAGGAGGAGGAGAAGAAACAACAAAATGAGAGAGACAGAGACAAAAAGTGAATATTAGTTAAAAAAATGTAGTGTATTAAAAAATGAACACATCTCACAAGAAACTACAGTTCTAGTTTGATCCACCAACAAACATCATGGGTTCTCTAAGCAGGGTGATGGGTAGACCTTTCCCAAGCCATGGGTTTATGAAAGGGGAAGACACATGATTGATCTAATGCAAAGAATAAATGTTCCTAAACTTTTCAAAGGCTCCAGTATCAGAAGGCTGCCACTGGACCTCATGGGAAGGAAGTCACATGACTCATCCGTGCATCCATAGCTAGTCAGAGTTAACCTAACCTGGAAAGTTGGAATTGGGAGGGACCTAGCTAGATGCATCCATTCCAAAACACACTCCTGTGTTATATTAATGAGGGACCCAAGGACCATGCTGATATGTCTTTTTTACCCCTCTATTCTATGGAAACAATAAACCACAAATGAGTGATCCTTTTCTGATGGAGACCAGGAACTAAGAGATGGGAGAACTAATAATTATGCTTGCCATATTAATAATAATAATAACCATACCAACCATATGAGATGGGTACTGTAATCATCACATCATAGGGAAGAGCCCACAGGTACCCAGAACATAGACTGAATAGGGCCAGCTGGTTATACATACGATTGGAGGGCTATAGTCTGGGAGGACCCCTGGATGGATGGCTGATTGTGAGAGGGCATCTGGGACTAAAGTTTGAGGATCTGCTCTAGGTGGCTTAAGCCCCCACAAGGGATAAGAAGGTTCTGGTTTGCTGCTGTTTTGGGGTCCCTCTACCAGAGTACATGAGCAGGGAGTGACTACTGTTACTGTCCCATTACCTGGCTTCTCCGGGACTCCACACTGTACAGGTAATTGGTGTGCTGCAGCCTTAGTGCGACGGCAACAAAGCTGAGGTACTTGGAAAAGACCTACGGGCCACAGAGAGGAAGAAGTCACTGTTGTGATCCCTTCCTTTGGTTGGACAAGGCATTTCCTGTGTGTCTGGCCAAACACCGGGTTAGCAGTACCTCCTCATCCTGTTTGGAAAACTCGGGAGCGCTGATTTTGTTCACGGCCATGACCACAGCAAGAACCTCCTTGCCTGTCACGATTGGGACTGCCAGCAGATTCCTGGTGACATATCCAGTTTGCTTGTCCATAAAGTCAGAAAAATGGCTGTTCTGGAAAAAAAAAGTTCATGTGTTTGCCAAAATCAAATGGAATCATAGAGTCTAAGACAGCCTCTAATTAAAAATCCTACCAACGATGGCTCCAGTTCAGTGGTTCCACGATTCTGAAATGCTTGTCTCCCAACCAAGGAGAAGCTTATCGGGATCAGGACAAGGTTGGGACAGGAGGAAAGAGGTGGTATCATAGCTTGGTGGAAAGTGAGGTGCTAAGGAGATAGAATGGGGGAGCAGGGTTACAGTGGTATGTTCAGGAAGGGGAAGCTCACTGGACACAGGGACATTATTTAACTGCAAATGCAAAACGTGCAATTGGAACCAGGAACCTCTCCAACAAAACAAGAAAAAAAATTAATACTCCTTCAAGAGGACTGGCTCTCAATCTGTGGGATGCAACTCCTTTGACAAACCTCTATCTCCAAAAATATTTACGTTATGATTCATAACGTTAGCAAAAGTTTAGTTATGAAGTAAGAACAAAAAAATCATTTTATGGTTAGAGTATCACCACAACATGAGGAACTGTATTAAAGGGCCTCAGCATTAAGAAAGCTGAGAACCATTGCTCAAGAGTGTTCCAACCTCCCCCACTTAAAGAAGTTAGTGGTAACTGCTTGATAATCTCCTTCATATACAGGTTACATCTAATTGAATTCTTGGCTAAAGAGATCCCATGGGAAACCCCCAAACAATCAGGCTGTTGCCAAGTCTGTAAGTTGCTCTCCAAAACTTACAGGCCCCATTGTTTAAGACAACACCCACACACCTTATTGAACACAGAGGTGTTGAGCTGGTGCCCACGTAAAGCCTTCACTCCCATGTTCTAGTATCTTTGGCACAGGAAAGTAGTCTGCATGCTACTAAAGGAGAAATGTAAACACCAACCCAGCCACGAACCCATTGATTACAATGGTGTCCTGCCTGCAGAAGATGCTAGGGCAACGATGGCACAAAACTTGTGGGAGTAACTAACCAATGTCTGATTTGATTTGAGGCCCACTCCATGAGATGGAACCCAAACTCAATGCTGCTCGGGCAACCAGGAACCTGAGAGTAGATGTTCCAAGGACCTAAGATAAAACCAAATACCACTATTCTAAAAACAAAACAAAATCCCAGGAATAGAATGACTCCTAATGACATTCTGCTATACTCATAGATCAGTGCCTTGCTCAGCCTTGGTCAGAGAAGCATCCTCCTGGAGCAGATGGGAACAAATACAGAAACCCATAGCCAGACATTATCCAGAAAGATACACTGGAACATTCAGCCATAAGAATGGATGTCTCTATCAGATCCCTCCTCTCAGGGCTCAAAGGTGGCTGCAGTAGAGGATACGGAAAAAGTGTAAGAGGCAGAGGGGACAGAGGACTCAAAGAAAGCAAAGCCCTCTAAATGAACACATCTGAACTCAGACTGAGGCAGCATGCACAGGGCCTGCATGGGTCTGCATGGGTCTGCATGGGCCTGGTCTGCATGGGCCTGCATGGGTCTGCATGGGCCTGCATAGGCCTGCATGGGTCTGCATGGGCCTGCATGGGCCTGCATGGGCCTGCATGGGCCTGCATGGGTCTGGTCTGCATGGGCCTGCATGGGTCTGCATGGGTCTGGTCTGCATGGGCCTGCATGGGCCTGCATGGGTCTGGTCTGCATGGGTCTGCATGGGTCTGCATGGGCCTGCATGGGTCTGCATGGGTCTGTACCAGATGGGGTTCTAGAGCTGAAAGGAGAAGCAGACAAAGGCCCCCATCCCTCAGAAGTTATCTCCAATTGATAGCCACTTGCAAATCAAAGTTTATTTTCTTCCAAAAGAGTCTCACTAGGGAAACAAGCTACTGTAGATGGCAGACTGCATGCCCAGCAGGGGCTGACCAATGGAATGAACTCAGAGCCATCTTTAAGAGCTTCCTTGTCTTAGGATGCATCGGGGATTGTCTCCTTCTCAGGTGTGCTGTTAGGTTACAGAATGAGAGCACTCCAATTTCTTTTTTCTTTCTTTTTTTAATGGTTTTTTTGAGACAGGGTTTCTCTGTATAGCCTTGGCTGTCCTGGAACTCACTCTGTAGACCAGGCTGGCCTCGAACTCAGAAATCTGCCTGCCTCTGCCTCCCAAAGGCTGGAATTAAAGGCATGCGCCACCACGCCCGGCTCCAATTTCTTTATGTGGGCACTTAGAGCTATGAAGAGCTATGGCGTTGCCTCTTAGAGCCACCTTGTGTACCATAAGTTTGAGTATGTTGTGTTTGTCTGTTTGTTTGTTTGTTTGTTTGTTTGAGACAGGGTTTCTCTGTGCAGCCCTGGTTGTCCTGGAAGGAACTCGCTCTGTGGCCAGGCTGGCCTTGAAATCACAGAGATCTGCCTGCCTCTGCCTCTCTGAGTGATGGAATTAAAGGCTTGTCCCATCACCACCCAGTGATTGATTGATTTTTTTTTTTAAAGACAGGATCTCACTGTGTAACCCTGGCTGGTCTGAAACTTGCTATGAAGACCAAGCTGGCTCTGAACTCTGAGATCCATCTGCCTCAGCCTTGTGAGTACTGGGATTGTAGGCATATGTCACCATGTCTCACACATTAAAAATTCGTGCCCCCTTTAACTGTGTGAAATGGTCACCTTGCCACCATCAGTACTTACAGGTTACTGAAAGGCTTTTTCAAGTTAAAGTCTTTCCTTTCATAATTATTTTATTTTATTTTTTATTTTTTGAAAGAAGAGGAAAAAAAAACAGATCTTCTTGGATATAACTCCTATGGCCGAAGTAAAGGTAATGCTGATGTCTAGCATGGCAAGAGTTGATTGGTAAATTTGGAGAATGCAAGTGCTCGAAGTCAAAAGAAATGGGTGTGGAGGTATTTATGTGCTCTGTAATTTCAGAGAACATCTTTCTAGAGGGATAAACTCAACAGCCCAAAATAGGTTGTTTTTTTTTTTTTTTTTTTTTTTTTTGTAAATGGAATTATTTCCATTTCTTTTGTTAATTATACTTCTAAAAGCACCACAGACCTTGGAGTCTGCTCTGTCTAGTTTTCCACTGGAGTATGATTTACAGGCCAGCATTCACACCCAAACAAAGGCCACTTGGCCAATGACACTCACCGCTCAAGTCAAAGCATCAGTTCCCAGCTGTGCCACAGAGACCCCATCAGGTAAATTAGATTGCTGTAACCTGTAAAATCCAAATATCTACGTTCTGCACACAATCTAGGCTTTTAGGTGTGCTGTGTAATCCTGATGCTCAACCTGGCGGATGCAGGGCTGTTTCAGGAGATCCTTGGAGTGGGCCTACTCACTAAACAAACTGGGGTGCTGGGCAGTTGGGTGCCTCTCCTCGTCCATAGATGGTGTATTCTTTCCCTAAGAGGGAACATCATTTCATTTGCAGGCTGCAGGCATAAGAGGGAAGATTCTGGAGTAAGCCTTCTGGGCTCCCCTGCTTTCCTAGCTCTGTGATCCCAGTCTACCCTCTGTGTCTGCCTTTCTCTTGTTTTTCCTTTCTCCCCCATCCCCTTTTTTTTTCTTTTCAAAACAAGGTTTCTTTGTGTAGCCCTGGCTGTCCTGGAACTCATGCTGTAGACTAGGCAGGCCTTGAACTCAGAGATCTGCCTGCCTCTGCCTCCAAAAGCTGAGATTAAAGGCATGAGCCACTGTTGCCCAGTTAAGTGGTGCTGCATAAAGCCCCGAGTGTAAAAATGGAGAGACACGCCATGGACACAAAGTTCTTGCATACAGTTCTTGCTACTGGATAAATACGGAAAAGAGAAGGATGTTCCCCACCTGGCATACACTGGATAAACTCAGAAAAGAGAAGCCTGCCCATGCCCCACCCCTTCACCTGGTGGAAAAGCAGTTTTCTCTCCACAATGTCCGCTTTGTTTCTAGTCCTCACTTTTCTTACCAGCTCTAGTCACAGAAGAAGTTGGATGCTCAGCAAGGTGGAGGAGGCGTGAGCCAGATACCCTTCCTTCAGGGGACAGCGCTCTGCCGGGCGCCACAGTTCTCTGCTGGCCCCTTTATCTACCTCTGTTTCCTGTACCACGCTCACCCTTGGTGAGGACGTCTCCATACTCCTCTAAGTTCTCTCCCTCGACTCAACTGCTCGGATGTATGTTCCTCCAATCCCATTACCCCTTACCATGTATGCCAGCTATCATGTGCACAAACGACAAAGTGGAATCCCAGAAAGGTGGCCCAGCAATTGGCAGTAGATTGTGTGTCTTTCCAGATACATTTCGTACTTGACATTACTAGGTTCTAAAGTCAAGCCTACACGCTTAAGTGCTCTTGGGCCATTTGAGATGGTGACTTTCAACTTTTAAAAGTCAGTGCTGACTTGTTAGCACATCTGAAAACCCAGATTAAACCATCTACAGATATAGGGAGAAGAAGCTTTCTAGATTTTTTAAAAGTATATTTTGTTCTATGGACTCCCAAATTCTCTCAAAGCATTTTTCCCCCCAAAGGAGATCCAGGAAGCAACTGGAGGACACCAGAGCAATAAGATACCATTTCTACTAACTCAGTGGGTCTAACGGCCAAAACCTACTTAAACACTGATAACTCTGAGGTCAGGAGGCAGGAGGGGAGGTAGGAAGGGGAAGAGAGAAGGGAGGAAGCAGATCTATAAACATCCAGTTAATGATTGAAAACATCAGCCTCGTGCAGCCTTCTTTCCGACCAATCTGAGGGAGCAGCACATAAGCAGTTAACCGGCTTCCCCAACAGGAAAAGAAGCAATGTAATGGGAGTATCTCTCAGCTTCCTGCTGTTTAAGGTTTTCCTCCTTTTAACCGAGTTTCAACCATCAATAATCATTGATCCTTTTTTTTTTTTTTTGACCTTGCATACCGGGTCTCCGAACTCCTGCTCCCATCAAGATAATCATAGGTTCGCTGTGGTTAACTGAGCAACTACTACAAGCCAGTCATTTTATTTGGTTGTCTCCATTCTCAGGGGTGGGAACTCAGTCCATTACAGTGATCTCAGTCATGGAGCTGCACCCAGGCCTACCAGAGTACTGCCATGGCTTCCCTGCGCCCACCTTCAGGGCCTCCACGGTCAGGAGCAGCCAACTTTGCATCTTTGTCTAGGTGTTACCTACTGACCACACACACCACTCATCTGGGTAGCACTGTAGACACAGATGTGTGTGGTAGTCGTGGTATGTTGAAAAGGGAAGGCCTTGGGAACCTTGGTCTGGGGGAGACACCGTTTCTCTGAGCTCAAACTTCCCATCTGACTCAGAAGAGGGTGGGGCTACAGATTCACCAAGCCTTTGCCATCTCGTACCTCCCACATTTAACCAGACATTCTCTTCATCCTCCTGCATCCGCTTGCCCTTTAGACCTGTGGTTTTCAGCACTGGCTGCATATTAGTACTACCCGGGGAGCCCACTTCCCTAACAGAGTCTGCTATGGAGTCCTGTTGGGAGTCGCAAGCATCGGTATTATCAATCGGATTTAATGTACAGCTGGAGTTGAAAGGCGCCATGCCAATGGACGAAGTGCTTATAACCTACAGGGACAGCAAATGAGACTCCTGTCTCCCAGTGAGCTCAGCATGTCTGTCTTCAACATTCACGCCTTTCCACCCTGTTCTGGACATCAGGAGTGCTGAGGGAAAGGGAGAGATGCTTTGCCCTTGAGCTCACCGTCCTTACAGCAAAGCTCCAGGGACAGACAAGACAGCCCAGGGGCACATCATTATCTTGATGTTATTTCTTCCCTACCAGAAATCATTTTACCCAATTCTCCTTAGGGGGAAAAAAGTCTTAGAAAGAAAAAAAATGTGCACGACAGGTTCTGAAGTTTGATGTTTTTGCAATTGTGGAGATGGGAAGAATCGTGTTCTCATTAGAAAATTCTAGGTGTCGGGACATAGCCTGTTAGCTGGGGTCAAGAGAAGCTGTCTTCAGAGCACACATCAACCCTTGTACCTGAGGAGAGCCCTGCAGTTGTTTGCAGAACGGTGCTAATGTTTGACTCACTGATCCCCCTTGTCTGTGTAACCCTTCTGTAATCAGCTTCCGGAGGTATTTGGAGATTAGCTCGACCTCTCGGCTGCCCTTAGTCACGAGCCAGGTTGTGGACTCTGCACAGGCAGCACTTCGGGGCTGCCATCTGACTCATCTTCTCCATCCCTATGGCGATGTCCCCTTCTGTTAATAGTAAATCACAGTACTGGGGTGCGGGGTAGGGGAGCAGTGCAGGTGGAAGCCGAGGCTTGTTCTCTGAGTGCTGCCCAGGGAGGGACTAGGAATGGTTAGCTCTTCAAAATGCTTTTCCAAAATGACCGAGTGAGGTGGCGGTCAGAAGCAAGAGTTGATTTTCTGTTTTCACGGGGAGCGTAGCCGCCAATGCCTTGGGTTAGCACTGTACAGTCTTTAGCGGAGTGCAAACGCCTCCTTATACCATTGGAATCTGTGACAACTGGAATTTGTGATTGATCATCCCAGTTGTAGGGGGTGGGGCCAATTACACTAATTCACTTAAATCCACATTTGTGATGATCCAAATCAAATAGTCTAACATTTGAATAATAAAAGTGCTTCCCCTCCCCATGTGGTTATATGAACGAAAGAATCAGTTTGTGAGCCAGTTTATTCCGGAGAAACCTCCAAGGGATGTGACGAGAGGCATGGGAAAGGCTCCCTGTGCTAGGCTAGCCTTCAGTGTGCTGATTGCTCAACCGGCAGGCTTGGCAGAGTAGTAGCTCCCAAAGCAACGGAGGAACACACTAGACCTAGCCATGAACACCTGACTTAAAAATTCATATCAAGGCACACTTGCGCCAAAAAGTTGTATTCACCTCTCCTCTGAAATCCCAGCTCCCCTTGTCCCTGACAAGATCTCTGCCCCACTACAGCAAGGATCACCTACCTTTTTGACATCTGAGACATTAAGGGCTTTCTTCACATGAGCAACCCAGCCAACTATCCCAATGTCCAACGGAAATACAACTTCTCTGTCAGGGGCCACGAGGTTGTCCTCAAACTTAGAAGTTGGGGTGATGTTCAGCAGTCTGGAGGCCACCTCCGGTATGCCGTTTCTTGCTCGGCACAAGAACATACTGCAGCAATCGGCCTGCAGAAGCTGAGCGAGCCTTTGCAGCGCCCGGTGAGCCACCTGCTCCGCGCTTCCGGCCTCGTCCTGCATATACTGCAGTAGCTCCAGGCACACGGCTGACTCCTCCACCTGTGTCATCTCAGGGAGAGACATGCCGGCCTGGACCCCTGCGTGGCTGTTTTTGAAGATCACCCCCAGTGCCTCCACCCGCAGCTTCTTGTCAAAATACTCCTTGGCAAAACAAGGGTTCTTCTCCAGGTAGCGCTCCACGGCATCTTGGCTGATCTCACCCATGTTGTCGCTTGTGTTGCTGCTGCTACCCAGAGTGGAGGGTTCCTCAGAGTGATACCCTGAGGACCATACCAAGGAAATACATCCTGGTCAAAATCGCCAAGGAAGCCCCAGGTGGCAGAGGGAAGCAGGAAGGTTGCTTAGCAGCTCTTCCAAGCTGCCTGTTGGTAACACAAGACCTTGGCTTATGGAAGGCAGGAAGCAGTGGATTAAGGAGTTCTTTAAGTCACGAAATCCTCAGCCTTATTAGCCTCTAAATCCTCAGAGAATCTTTGAACAGTCGGGCAAGAGTCAGGCGGCAATGTCTACTGCAGAAGAATAACTCCACTGCTGCTGTCTACAGCCAGGAAAGATGGCCACCTCTCCACTGGTTACCTTTCAATAGCACAGACAGGCCCTTTATGTTGTTCCTGTATGACAGCTATCAGGGTGGTTTGTGTACGGACCACAGAAGAGCTTAGGATTTTTGTTTCTGAGCTTGGAGCAGCTTTAAGCATTTCAGTGGGCATGGGGCAGGGAGACAGAAGGTTTTAGTTTCCATGCAACATGAAAAAAAAACCCTGAATACTAACTCTTCCAGCTTCTCAAAAGCCCTTTGGTCCCTTGGACCTTTCTATCTACTTTCCTCTAAAAGTCTCCCTTCTCAGTGGCCTTCATGTTAGAAAGCCTGGTCTTGGAACCGCTTTCAAGGAACACAACTGAGGCCTATTACTAAGAGAGTTAAAGGGTTCGAGTTTTGAAGATAACACATGGCTGCCGTCTAAGTGCAGAGTGACCACAGATTTTGATTACCTGTCAAGGACATGGCAACAGAAGTGACCCATGCTGTCCCTAACTGGCTTTTCTGTCACTAAGCACATTAGGCAGGATTTGTTCTCAGTAACTGGAGCTGGGCATCATGCTTTTTCCTCCCTCGGAGGCAGCTTATTAAATCTATGGGACACGAGCTGTGTCTTCTGTTGCTAGGATCCTTGCCGTCTCAGGGGGCTGCGTTGAGCAGAGTACACGGAGCTACTAAGTTTTGTTTAATGTTTATTTTATCAAGCTTTAATGTGTACTAAGTGAATTTCCTCAACCAACCCTACCGCACATCCTAAATCAAACGAAACATTTTCTAACCCAGCGGGCTTGACTGACCACTTAAGGGCTGACTCCAAGTCTTGATGACTCTTTTACTTGCTTGACTAAAACTTCAAACATAGCAAGACAATGTCGAAATGCAAAAACAATGAAGGCCAATTGTTAGTGTATCTAGATACACTTAGATTGGCTTCTAAAGGACAATGTGCAGGTCTCACTTAAGTTTATACATGCAAAAGGTCCACCTCACTAAAATACAGCCATCTCAGTAGAGAGAGGAAGAGAGAGGCTGAGGTTGCAGGGTCCAGGTCATGAATTGGAATTTTTAGTTTTCCCAGGGGTACAGAACTCACACCAACATTAACAAGTTACGCCCATTTTTATGGTGGTGATTTACTTGTTACCCCAAAGAATCTGGTAAGGTGCCCACATTTTCTTGTTCCTGCTATATGGCACTCAAGTTTCCTCTCGGGAGGGCTTTTGCCAGGTAACTATTTCCTTCATATCATCCTTAGATGCACTAGGTCCTAGTGAGGATAGGAAAGCCCTACATCAAGCAACAACAGGCTGTGAGATTGAGTGAGTACTAGGCCTTCCCTAAAACTAAAAGGATAACGGACAGAACAAGTGGAGATGAGCCTAGGAAGGTAGACTGAGGCCAATCACAGGGCTTCCGAGGCTGTGCTAGGGGCCTTCCGAGGCTGTGCTAGGGGCCTTCCGAGGCTGTGCTAGGGCCTGAAGCTTTTGAAGTAGAGAGGGCTCTTCCTTGCAGTTTAATCTGGCAGCCAGGGGATGTTGGATGTGTAGAATAAGTTTGGAGGAGTTTGCTCTCTCTGGCTACAGAGGTACATCAACTGTTGAGACCACTTTGCTAACTGCTCTTGCAGAGGGCCAGAGTTCAGATCCCAGCAGATCCCAGCACCCACAGAGGTGGCTCATGACTCCAATTCCAATGGACACAATGCCTGATTCTAGCCTCTGAGAACATCCTCATACGTATGTGTATATTCTTACACAGACACATGTGCGTGTGCACACACACACACACACACACACACACACACACACACACACACACACGAGTCCTCTTGCGTCCAATTCTATAAAACAGTTTGAGAAGCATCCCTTCTTCTTTAAGAGTTTGGTAAAATTCTACAGTGAAGCCATCCAGTCCTATCAAGTTGGTATCATTCCAGGAATGCAAGGATGGTTTACTATTCATAAAACAATTCAACTAACACAGGGACTAGAGAGATGCCTGAGCAGTTAAGAATTTATTATTGATTATTTCTTAATCAGAGGACCCAAGTTCAGATCTCAGCCCCCACATCAGGGGACTCACAAACACCTGTAATACCAAGGACTCACAAACTCTCTCTGGCCTCTGAGGGCACACACATAAATTTTTTTTTTTAAAGTAATGCAGCACATAAATAAAATCATGGGTAAAAATCACCAAGCTCCAAAGTGATGGCCACACGATGATCCAGGTTAATCAAAACAAAATTTAAAAGACAGGAATGTTGGGGGCCTCCTATCACCTGGTATATGCTGTCTGTTTGGTGGTTCAGTGTTGAGAGACCCCAGGGGTCCAGATTAATTGAGACTGCTGGTCCTCCTACAGGATTGCTCTTCTCCTCAGCTTCTTCCAGCCTTCTCTATTCAACAACAGGGGTCAACAGCTTCTGTCCATTGGTTGGGTGCAAATATCTGCATCTGATTCTTTCAGCAGCTTGTTGGGTTTTTTGGAGGGCAGTCATGATAGGTCCCTTTTTGTGAGCGCTCCATAGCGTCAGTAATAGTGTGAGGCCTTGGGACCACCCTTGAGCTGGATCCCACTTTGGGCCTGTTGCTGGACCTTCTTTTCCTCAGGCTCCTCTCCATTTCCATCCCTGTAATTCTTTCAGACAGGAACAATTATGGGTCAGAGATGTGACTGTGGGATGGCAACCCCATCCCTCACTTGATGCCCTATCTTTCTACTGGAGGTGGACTCTATAAATTCCCTCTCCCTATTGTTGGGCATTTCATCTAAGCCCCCCCACCCCCTGAGTCCTGGAAGTCTCTCACCTTCCAGGTCTCTGGTGAACCCTGGGGGGTCCCCCCCAACCTCCTATTTCCTGAGGTTGCCTGTTTCCATTCTTTCTGCTGGCCCTCAGGGCTTCAGTCCTTTTTACCTCACAGAACACCACATCAGGTTCCCCTCTCCCCCAAACTCCCCTACCCCACTCCACCCACTTTCCCTCCCAGGTCCTTCCCTTCCTCCTCACTTGTGATTACTTTCTTCTCTCTCCCAAATGAGACCCCCAACACACATACAGTAGAGGACTTCCGGGTCTGTGTTCATTCAGAGATGATGCACCTAACTCTCAAGAGCCCGAAGGCCCCAGGGAGTTTTAGAGGTCAGGTGGGGTAAGGGGTGAAGGCATCCACGTGGAGACAGGGGGTGTAGGGAGGAGGTGTGGGATGTGGAGCAGTGGGAGGGTGGATGAGGGGGGTGGGGAATGGAATATAGAATGTAAAAAATAAATTAAAAATAAAATAAAAATTTAAAAAATGATAAAAACAACAGTTTGTTTGAACTGAAATAAAAACCCTTATTATTTTAGTTTGCTAAGGATTTAATTAGGAAATGATCATAAATTTAATCAAGACTGTTGGTTTTGAAGGTTGATGATATGATTGCCTCTTTATGCCTGTTATGCAAGGTTTAAAAAAAAAGACAGGAATGTAAGCAAGGGACTTGTGAGCAGAGTTAGATAGCAAACAATGGAGTGAGAACAATGAGAATTCACTACACACACATATGAGATTGCAACAAAACCAATTTAATAAAAGTCATTTTTAAGTGGCATAAAAATTAGCAAGTGATCTGAATAGATACTTTTCAAAGGAAGAAAGACAAATTGTGACTAAATATATGAGAAAATTACCTCACGTAGATAGGTATTAGAGAAATGCAAATTAAAGCCGAATTGAGATTGTAACTCATCTAGGTAGATTGGTTACTACTCAGACAACCGATGCTGGCAAAGCCTGTGCAGAAAAGGGGACCTTATACACTGGCAATGGGTATGGAAATTATTGCAGTCACTATGGTAAACAGAAAGGAAAGTCTTTAAAAAAAAGTATAGAACTATCAAAGGATCCAGCTAACTCCTTGATATATATCCAAGGAAAATGAAGTCAGTACATCAGCAATACTACATGCTCATGTTTGGTGTAGCATAATTCACAATAGTTGAGAGGTGGAATCATCTTGTATGTTCCTCTACAAGTGAACAAGAAAAAAATATTATATATTTCATTTATATTAATTAATTAATATAAATCAAATAGATATATTATTATCAATAATAAATAAATAAATTTAATATATTATAAACATATAATTACATACAATATATAGTGAATGTATAATTTATATATAGTGAAGTATTATTCAGCCAAAAGAAAATGAAATTCTAACATTTGTAAAAAAAAAAATTGGATAAAACTGGAGTTTTAACAGACTGGAGTCCTGTCTGTTAACAAAATAAGCTATATGCAAAAAAGACAGTTATCATATATTTTCTTTCATATGTAGAAGCAAAACTCCAATGACCTGAAACTATAAGAGTTCCTCTCAGGGAGTGTGAAGAGGGTTGAAGACAGGGAGAAGAGGTGTAGGAAGAGCGCAGGAGAGCAGATAGATATACTCAATATGTGTTACGTGAATGTTTGAAAATACTGCAGTCCCATTAGTTTGGCACAGTTAAAATTAAAAATTATAATAAAAGTGTGATCTTGTAGTACAGAGCAAGATAAACAGGAAAAAGTGCATACTTGGCATTGATACGTGGATTTATAACATATACTTCATTTAGGTCATCATCAAATACTCTGAACATGTGACTAAACTTTAATCCTAAAATTATGCACACCTTACATTATGAAGACGATTAAGTACATATGTGATTGTCATTGCAATGTGTTTGTCATAGGCACGGTTATAAAAGGGAAAGTTTAGAAATTGCTAAGACAGGTTGAAGATATAGCTCAGCGGGGGAAGGGCATTTGCTGCCGAGCCTGCTGACCTGAGCTTGCTCCCTACCCAACCATTTGTGGGTCGTTAGTGAGTATGGTTCCCATCTTTACACACAGCGCACTCTTCAGCTCCACTCTGGTCAGCTTCTCTGTTCCTGCTTCTGTTGATGGAAGACAGATCAAAGCCAGGTTGTGTCTGACCTCAAGAGGCCCCAGAATCTGCTCTACTGGTTCTTAACTGGTCAGTATGACTAACTATCTTGGGGACAATTTGAATGATGGGACCCAAATTATTTTCAACTAAATGAATGAGGTCTTTCAACTAAATTGATGAGGTACTTTTGCAACTACTGAAAATCGTTAATATTGATACAAGAAAAGCAGAGTGTCTTTGAGTCCAGTGGAAGCTTTCTGTCTTGCCTCAATGGGCCTTAGCTGAGGTGTTAGGATGCTGTATGTACCTTTCAGGTCCCTTCCATAGAGCCAGCTGAGGCCCTGGTCCTCAAGAATTACATGAGCTTCAGAGGAACCACGGGACCCTTTATTTAATCAGTCATTTCCTTCTTTCCTTCCTTCCCTGTCTGTCTGTCTGTCTTTTGTATGAACCTCTTTCCTATCCTTCCTTTCTTAATTCCTCTCTCCTCTCCCTCTGAACTTTTTGCCTCCCTTCCTTTCTTAGTTTCTTCCTTGTCCCCCAGCCCTCTCTCCAGTGTGTCACCTGTTGGGGAAGAGTGAGGTTCTTGCTGACACTAGTCTTCCCTTTGGAAGCATGAGGGTGCATTTTCTTCTGGGTAGACTCTCTTCTTTGCAAAATGTACACTGGTGAGGTCCAGCTTCTGGCTCTGGTCTCATCATACAGATGACTTGACAGCTCTTCAGGAGTCTTAGTCTCCTTGGACCTAGTTGACCATGAAAAGCAAAGACTAAACCATTTGGCTTTGAATTCCTATAACCCCACTGGTACGACCCCCAATCATGGTTATTGAACACCTAGAAAGTTGCACCAGTCTGGCACTTTTAACTTTTTTCTCCATAGAAAAAAAGTTTTTCTTATTCTATATGTATGAATGTTTTGCCTGCATGTATATATATATTCACCACATGCATGGCTAGTACCAGTCAAAAGATGGTGTCAAATCCCCCTGGAATTGGAGTTATAGATATTTGTGAGCTATCATGTGGATTCTGGGAATTGAGCCAGAGTTCTTTTAAAAGCAAAAAGTGTTCGACACCACTGAGAGATCTCTAGCTTCAGACACTTTTGACTTTTGCGTAGCATTTAGGTAAAGCTCAGGTAAGTCAGTCCTTATAAATGCTACTGTCTTAGTTAGGGTTATTGTTGCTGTGATGAAACACCATGACCAAAAGCAACTTGGGGAGGAACGAGTTTATTTGGCTTACACTTCCATATGGCAGTCCATCATTGAGGGAAGTCAGGGCAGGAACCTAAACAGAACATGAACCTGGAGGCAGGAGCTGATGCAGAGGCCATGGAAGAGTACTACTTACTGGCTTACTCCCTCTGGCTTGTTTAGCCTTCTTTCTTATAGAACCCAAGACCATCAGCCCAGGGATGGCACCACCAACAATGGACTGGGCACTTCCATATTGATCACTAATAACAAAATTCTCTATAGGCTTGTCTTCAGCCTGATCTCAAGAAGGGGTTTTCTTGAGGTTCCCTCCCTCTTATATGACTACAGCTTGTGTCAAGAGGACATAAAACTAGCCAGCACAGCTACCAAAAACAGATCAGTAACGTGAGAGAGCTCTATTGATTTATAAATAAAGATGTTTGAACTTTGACTTTAGATGCTTAATAACTTTTAATCATAGGAAATCTAGGATATCTAAGGCTCCTCATTTACATGTCTCGTGTTACTTGGAACTTCCATGACTTGCTTCGATAGTCTAGCTTGTTTTTATTTCCAAATCTGGGGGGGAAAAATCCATCTTAAGACAAACTCCTTGCATAAAAAAAATATTTCATCAGGGACCTCAAAAAGAAAAAGCTGACTATATTGGTTCCAACATGTTGGAGATGAAAACTTAGAAGCTACATTATGTAAAAATTGCCTAAATATCAAAAGAAGCCCTCATAGAGGCCTATCACACCTTTGTATAGGAAATGCATTCACCTTCCCACACAGCAAACAGGGACACCCAGAAAATATTACATGGGATTACGTCACTGAATAAATGACACTCCTTAGTTCAGTTAGTATAGCTATAGTGGGACTCCACAGTGGAGCAGGAAAAGGCATCTCAAGGTAAGAAGTTCCAAAGCAGCCAAACAGGGAATAGCAAAAAGCTCCGCGGCTTCTCCCCAAGGCTGGGGAGACGTCAGAAATAGAATACCACCAAAATGGAGCTTTGTAGAGGGCTTCTGGCAAATGTGGGGTGCTGTGTGGGGATGGGTTTGACCTGGTGTCTATGTACCTCCTCTTTGCCTGAGTAACATCCTCACTCACAGCTTTCAGGCAGGGACCAACGCCACATAGAAGCCACCCCTCCTGGCATCCTAGTTGCTGCCTCTCAGAGCTGCCTCTCCGGGGACCCTGCCCACTGGACTACTGTCTAGCCTGTGTTCTCATCAGTTTGACTCTCTGTACTCAACAACATTAGCTGGCTAGATCTTTCATTTTCCAGCCAATACTTTTGGTATCTTTAAATGCTGCCCAACTTCCTTGGTTTTCGTTTTTCTTGGCCTTTTGAACAACCGGAGGAGGTCAACACCACTTTGTACAAAATGCAGTAGTGGTTAAAAATGCTTAATTTCTTTGATGGCAGGGACATAAATATCTTGCATTATTTGTACGGTAAAACATCTTCCAGCATTTTCTAGGAGATGGCTTGCTCATCAAGCTTAGCGTTGATATTAACTTCTCATACAGATGATCCTTCAAAGTCTCAGTGGTGTAATCCAGTGCAAGTTAATTTCTCATGCAAGTAAATTCACGGGGGGTGAGGGGTGTGTGTGAGATGTGCTACATTGGTTGTTTCATTGGCAGCAAATAAATGAGGTTGGTTGGACAGGCAGCTTTTATGTAGCCCATCTGAGCCAGGTTACACACAAACAAGCAACACATTCCAGAGACCAGAACTTAGGCTGTGGCCTTAGGAAGGTTTGGGGGGATGGTACAAGGAAAGCAAGAGCTGATGGTGTGGTCTCTATGGAAGGGGGATATAGACTTTGACAAAACGACGAGTAGTCAATTCAGGCATAAGTGCTAAATCCTGAGAAACTAGACATGAGAAAGGTTTGTTTGTTGGTTTTGTTTTGTGAGACAGGGTCTTACCTTGTAACTCTGGATGGTTCGGAACTGACTATTTTGATCAGGCTGGCCTTGAACCCACAGAGAATATGGCTGCTTCTGCCTCTTGAGTGCTGAGATTAAAGGTGTGTTCCACCATGCCTGGTTTCTGACTGGCCTTTAACTATGTGCTTTTTATGAAGCTTTTCAGTGAAGGAGGGTAAGTCAGTATCTATTGTGCGTAAATGGTGTGTCTCATAGAAGAGATAATGGTGCAGCTAGCAGCCTTGAAGAGAGAAAGGACAAAGAGATGAACTTTATGTGTATTATATGCAAACTCAGAACACAACTTCGCATATAAAAAGAGCCAGAAAAAAATGTTGGCATATGAAGCATTTGTTTTATTTTATGTTTGGCATTTTGTGTGTAGAAAAGCTGAAACATACAAAAGGTACAAAGAAAAATAAGTCTTAAGTTGTCTGAATCCTATCATATATGGATAACAGGATAACCACTGTGAAATATTTAACCTTTGGATACATATATACGAATTTTTGAAATGTTATTTATTATGTTCAAAGCATCAGTTGGCCTGAAATCACATATTTGTAATCATGAAGAAACCCAGAAGAGAATGCCAAAATAAACTGTTTTTCTTTGCTGGGATCTAAAACATCAAGGTTTGAGAGAGGAGGGAGAGAGGAAAGGAGGAGTGGGGGAAGGGAAGAGAGGAGAGAGACGAGAAGACTAATGGCTCAGCTTTCTAAACACCTAGGATATAAATGAATAACATTATGGAGAGAAGGCACATCGAGATCCTCCACATTTATTTGCTATACAGAAAACATCAGAGGCACCAGGATGTGCTCCAGGAGAACTGGTTGACTAGAGGGAAATACTCAGCCAGAGGCCATGGTCTCAGCCAGAAGCACGTCACTCAGGCTGTTCAGAACAAGCAGACTTCTGCTCTGGAGTATGAGGACAGGCGGGATTCAGTGCTGGGCAGGTGCCAAGGAGGTACCCAGAAGTCCTTACCTGCGTGCAGAGATGTGGACCACAACCTCAGCAAACACATGGTTCCACCATGACCTTCTGAGCACATCTTACTTGAGCCGCTGGATTCTACCTTCTTTATCTGTGGTTTCAACCAACAGTGAGCCAAAAATATTAGAGGAAAAGGTCGCAGAAAAATAAAAACCAAAGGAAACAGCCTGAACTGGCTGCATAGCAAGCACTCTGTTGAACACCCTGGGGGAATGGTGACACATTCCTCACCCTGTGGTGGCCTCACACCATCCCACAGACCCCCAGCCTCTCCTCAGTGTGTGTGTGTCTGAGTACTGGACACCTCCAGCTTGTTTATGAACCATGTAGCTAGGCGCTCATGTCCAGATAGCTACACACTTTTTATCATTCTCTAAGCAATATAGTTTTAAAAATGTTTGCATAGCAACACACCACACTGGTCTCTATACTGAACTCATAGTTCTTTGTTTACAGTACAATAGTTATTTACATAACATGTACATTGTATTAAACATTATAATCCAGAATAAAATACACACAAGGGTGTAAATAGATTATATTCAAATGCATAATTTTATACAAAAGGATTTAGATTTATCTGCATTTATTTGGGGGTCATGGAGTACTGGAATCAAGCCCCAGTTCAAACTGAGGGGCAAGAAATGCATCCTTTGGTAAAACTAGTCCAGTTCAAATTTCCCAGTTAGCCTCCTGGCCAGAAAGTCTTCCCTACTTGTAGAGTCCTGTGGAGTTAAAACATGATCTCTGGTGCCACAGAGACTACAAGGAGCACAGTGGCTGCAGGGGTAGAGAGAGAACCAGGTAGGTGAATGTCCAAAAGGTCACAGGAAGCTGAAGGAGGCCACAGGGATCTTTACAAGATTAGCTGGCATGGCTAAGGCCATTGTTGAAAGAAACTTAGTTCTTCTGTGGCATCTCTCCTCTCCTTTCCCCATCTCCTCTTATATAGCTATGGCAAAGTGGTCGATGCACTCTCATATGCTCATACTTTGGGCAATGGAGACATAAATACTTTCTCATAAAAAACATTTTTCCCCCACTAAATCTCATTTGGTGGAAATCTCCCTCCTTTGAACTGCTAGGTTCCGTTTGTCAAATGGCAAACTCCAAATTCAGAGGGAAATGTAGTGAGTTGTGTCGTGCCATAGGCAAAAAAAAAAAAAAAAAAAAAAACCAAACAAACAAACAAAAAAAACCAACCCTTCATCAGCTTTTTTGGCTACTACCATTAAGGTTATGGAATTCTTTTCCTTTCCTTTTTCTCTCCCTGAGCCAGTTTTCCTCTCTGTTCTGGAAATAAATCCTAATGTGGCTTAGAAATAAAAACGCATGGTAAACACTTGGCAATTATGTTTTTCAGTGTGGTTTCAGAGAGGTGTGGCAAGAGAAGTGGACGATCAGCCACTCGGCCATTGGCGCTGCGAAAATATTTCTTCTCATGACCAGGTTGCGTTCCTAGAGAATATTTAACAGGGAGCGTTTTAGTTCTTCTAAAGATGATGAAATGAAAGAATAAATATTGACCCAAACAACACCACAACTCATCAAAGAGTAAAATATGCCCTTTCTCAAAGGGGGGAAAACAGCCAAAATATGCCAAAAAGCTTCTCACAACAGCTCCTCAGTAGAAGCAGGGGCCACTTGGGAAAGCCAGGGCCTGGAAGCTAATGTTCCAGGCTACATCATAGGTCCCTTTTCGCTCAGCAATGCCACCATTACCACACCATGGCCACGTAGGCCTCCAGCCAGGGCAACAGGACCTGGAGGCCACCCAAGACCGCAGCTGGCTGCCGCTGGATCCCCGGGCCAGCCTTGGCCCTGATGGATCGTCTGGGTTGGAGAGTTTGGCTCCACCGAGACCACCCTGAGCGGAGGTCCGAGCATAGGCGACAATGGGCGGCAAGGCAGACGGAGGGGCCCCGCGTGCGTTCAGGCGGTGAGTCAGGGAGCGTTATGCAAGCTCGGCCGCCCCCTCCCTCCCGCCCCCGGCACCTCCCCGCGGTCTTTCACCCCGCTCGGTTACGAAAGCGAGACCCCCTCCCCCCGGGGCTATAAAGGACCGGCGGCCGCTCGCCTCCGTCGATCCACGCGCGCGCGCGAACGCGGCGGCCAGGCTTGCACGCGGCTCCTGCTGGTGAGCCGTCGCGCCCTCCCCTCGGGACCTGCAGGGCGGGGTGGGGCGGGAGGGGGCGACGGGCGGCTCGGTCCCCCGGCCCCGCGTTCACCCGGCGCCTGTCCCGCAGGGCAGACTCCGGGGTGAGATGGAGTGGGTGTGGGCGCTCGTGCTGCTGGCGGCTCTGGGAGGCGGCAGCGCCGAGCGTGACTGCAGAGTGAGCAGCTTCCGAGTCAAGGAGAACTTCGACAAGGCTCGTGTAGGTATCAGCCCGGGTTCCCCGATTCCTGCGGGCCAGCGGTGGAGCCCAGACTCCAGTCCCCAGCTCTCTCATCTCTTTCTCAGTTCTCTGGGCTCTGGTATGCCATTGCCAAAAAGGACCCCGAGGGTCTCTTTTTGCAAGACAACATCATCGCTGAGTTTTCTGTGGACGAGAAGGGTCATATGAGCGCCACAGCCAAGGGACGAGTCCGTCTTCTGAGGTCAGTGGCCTCTGGTGGGCTGTGTGCGGCGTCCAAGGTGCCTCCCGCCTTTGCCTTTGGCTGGCTGGGAGCCCAACCCTCGCTGGGAAGGGAAAGGAGTACCTTGGATGAGGTAGTAGCCCTTCCCTGGCTTGGCTCAGGATTCTCTTGGCTTTTGCAGCAACTGGGAAGTGTGTGCAGACATGGTGGGCACTTTCACAGACACTGAAGATCCTGCCAAGTTCAAGATGAAGTACTGGGGTGTAGCTTCCTTTCTCCAGCGAGGAAGTGAGTAGTGGGGCATACATGGCCAAATCACTGTTTCTGTTCAGCGGCACCATTGGGAAGGGCTGTCTGAATTTAGGGGATGTGGGATTAGAAACGACTGGATTCTCAGCCTAAAATACCTGATCCAAGTTCACAAGGGCCTTTGGGCTTGTCGGGTACCATTTCCCTGATCATCCCACTGGGACTTGCTCCACGCTGCCTTCCCACATTACCACTCCACTCTGTCCCTTGGAGTGTAATCTCTGAGACAGTACGACAATCTGGTACATCGACAGAGCTAGAAACCGATATCCAAGAGGAGGGGACTATGTGTCTGAGCTGGGTCACAGCCCAGGCCCCTCCCTGTGGACAGTGTTCTGGATGCAATAGTCTCCTTTCCTTAAAAAAAAATCATATGTAAGGCAGGATTTTGAAAACTCCCAACAAAGTTCCCTAAAGTTTGGGATTCTTTTCAGGACATACATTGACATGTTCTTTGACTCCCCCAGCCCATTTCACTTAAATTATAGATCTGAAAGCTACTTGATAACTAAGTAATAATATAGGGTGGGAAGAAGTATCGTGAGATCTCAGAGAGAAGGAACTAATCTTAACCCTAAGGCAATGGTTCTAGACCTGTGTTGTGAGACCCTTGGGGATCAAATGACCTTCTCACGGGAGTCACCTTAAACTATCTAAAAACACAGAATTTACTTACATTATGATTCATAACAGAAGCAAAATTACAGTTATGAAGTAGTAACAAAAATAATTTTATGGTTAGTGGTTATTGCAACATGAGGCACTATATTAAAGGATCACATGATTAGGAAGGTTGAGAACCACTTTCCTAGGGTGAAGGGGATATCCAGGATAAATTTCTCCCTACTTTATCTTTCCAAAAAAACCATGTTCAGGGTAATAGTTAAGTATGCCACATTAAAATTAGACTGTCTGAGGGCTGGAGATGTAGCTCATTGGTAGAACAATTGTCTAACATTCACGAGGTTCTGGAATCTATCTCCAAACATATGGGTGCAGGGGCTTATGCATGCACACTTGTGTGTGTGTGTGTGTGTGTGTGTGTGTGTGTGTGCGCGCGCGTGCGTGTGCGCGCGCGCGCGCGCGCGTGCTCACAAGTGAGTGCTCATGCATTCATGTGCACACACACACCCACGCCCACACACCCACATCCTAAGTTCAAATCCTAACTAAACTATTACCTGTGGGACCCTGAGTTGTTACCTAACTTTTCTGGGCCCCAGTTTCCCCCTGTGCAGAGTAGACAGAATCACAGTGTCCAGGTCATGGAACTGTGAAGGTATAATGCAGAAAGCGCTAGGAAGAGTGTGCAGAAAGCGCTAGGAAGAGTGTCTGTGTTGGCTAGTATTTCTTCTTAGTAAAGAAACCTTACTCTTAGGTAAAGAAATCATAGCTTTATATTCTGGGTCTGGAGCGGGAGAAATCACAGATATCTTCATGTTCACGGTTATTATTTAAGTTAAGAAATGAGTGCCTCAGGGGCACACGCACAGCTAACTGTTGGGACCTGGTGACACCTCTTAGCCCAAATGATGTAAAGAAACATTTTCCCTGCCTTTACCTCTGTTTTCTGAGTCTACCAACTCACTTGAGGTGTCTGCCTTCCACTGTCCAATATGTTTGTCTGGGGACCTCCTTCACAAACTCCAAATTCATTTCTTGTGCTAATTTCCTTCCTTGACCTTGACCTTACATTAAGCATGAATTTGGACAGGAGGTTGCAGGCCACTCAGAGAGGCACAAATTCTATCTCCCTCCTTGTTACATTCTTACCAAATGGATATATTTGTAATAAGGCAGGCTTATTGGAAATAATTCAAGGCAAATTAAATGTAATAAACCTTTATAGCTGATGCTGGAGTTCCAAGAAAATTCTGGCCATCTTGAATGCCTATTGTAGTAGATTATAGAGCTAAAGGCATAGTGGCTTACCGTGAGCTTGTCAGCTGGGTGAAATGAGGAGCTGATTCCTTGGGACTTTTTTTTACTTCTTCTTTCCCCCATAAATGGCCTGGGAATGGAACCCAGACCATGTCAGGCAAGAACTCTAATACCATGCTCCATCCCTCAGTGCAAGCAGACTGCTCTGGTCTGCGGCCCCTCCTTGGGCATGCTCTGTACATCGCGATCTCTTTCTCTTCTCATTCTACCAGCACAGAGTGAGGCATCTCAAAAGCAAAGGTCGTTGTTGGTATCAGCCTCTATTGGTCAAATATAGACCTAGTTGTAGACTAGATTCTCTAAAATCTGATTTCCTTTGCTATCAAATTGAGTTAAGGAATAGTTCTTATTTAAAAGATCGTTGAAAGAACTACTCATGGTAATACATGAACAAATTTAGCTTGGTGCATAATAAGAGCTTATTAAATACTGGCTATGATCATTATTTTGTTATGCCCTCCCAGAAAAACATGAACTGAGACTTCTTTCTTCCTTGTCTCAAATAAATTTTGCCACTCTCTTGGCAAAAGGATCCTTGTTAATAGAGGAACAATTATTTAATGTGAGGTTTGAACATCTGTATCAGTGTTGGCCAACTTCAGCTAAATCAGCTGCAGTATTTTTTCAAAGTGCAGATTTATGGGTCCAAATCAGACTTTCTGAATCAGAAACTCTTCTGGGTAGAACACTGTTATCTCCATTTTCAATACATTCCTTTGGTGAGTTCCTTCTGCACTGGGAAGTTTGAGAACCAGTGGGCGAGATAATTCAAACCACGGGAGGTCTCAGACTGCATTCCTTTGTCAAGGTTATTGCTATGACTAGTTGGAAATGGACTGGAATCTGTACCCTGGCTGGTTTAGGTCCTTCGGCCTGAGAAGCATAGTGAGCTTCTCCCCTGGAAGACACAGGTCTAGGGAGCCAAGGGAACATTCTCTAGGGCCACAGCAAGTGAGAGCAGTGAATGGCAGATGGTTTAAGAAAGCTAACCACCAAGACAGTGCCCTCTGTTGAACATTTGAAACCAGGCATTTCTAAGCTCTCCACCTATCTGTTCAGTTCACTGTAGACACAGCCACAGTGTAATGTCATATTCTGGGTTTTGGAGGGGAGTCAGGGACTGCCAGACATTATAGTCTCTGCCTCAGGCACTCTCTCCACAGCCCATTGTGTGCAGTTAGGTGATGTCGGGGAAGACTTGGCATGTCTCTTTCAAAGGAACCCTACCCAGAGGCAGGAGAGAAGGCTGGAGGGCTAAGTTCATTCTTTCTAGCTGTGCCCTGGAAGATCTTCTCTTGCAAATACTGTTAGGAGGGAGTTTATGATGAAGTTTGTTAGGATTCTTCATGACTGAACTGTTCTGCCAGAAAGAACCTGGAGACAAATCAAACCAATTCAGGCCTTCTTTGAAGTCAAAAGCAGTAGCCAAGGGCACTAAAACCAGATGTTGAAAGTTAGTTCTTAGGTCGTATTTTATATTTCGGCAACAATTTGGGGATAAAAATTGTTAAGTTGCCAGTGTGCCCGGCTAAGTGAGTAGGCAATGAGTTGAGGTACTAGTTGAAACATGCGTGCCTTTTTATCTGAGACAGGCTCCCGGGATGCCCTTTGTGCCACCGTGCTCCCATGACACCATCCAGAGATGGGAAGACTCTGCCTCATACTCAGGAGTCTGGGGAGGAGGGTGGAGCCTGTGGTGAGGGGTGGCCCAGCAGCAGGCATGTGGCAGATGAGTTGTGGGCCAGAGACATTTTCAAGCTAGGGCTCTGAAAGCTGGGAAGATAAGGGAGTGGCTCGTTCCTCTTCTTGTCAGGTGGGGGTAGGGGCTGAGGAGGAGGGCTGCATATCCTCTCCTGAGCAGTGCTTCTGTGGGTCTAGGCTTGTGCCGAGCCAGACCCTCGGCTGGTATCTCAAGTATCCGGAGAGAGCCACACACACTGTTGACTTACAGTGGGGACATGAACCCAGTATGAGCCCTTACATAGGTAGATGGTTCCTTGCTTAAGACCTGGGTGAGAGAGGAAAAAAAAACCCACCCTGTTTGTTCTTGTCCCCTTTGCCCCCAATTTACCTAGTGTCTGGAGACCCTGGCAGAGGTCAGGTGTGCAAGCTCTGGAGACATGCTCTCCTGCAGAATTCCAGCCCTGCCCCGCACCCTGATCCTTTGGGAATTATTTCTCTTTTCTGTCACCTGTAATATGGAGTAATGGTATATGGTTTTGAATAATTTAAGAAATACCCAATTTGTGTGTGTGTGTGTGTGTGTGTGTGTATGTGTGTGTGTGTGTGAGTGTGTACGCATCCATTGTATACATGTGAGTGTGACGGTGTATAAACCTGCCCAGAGCAGAGCATTGGGTATCAGAACACTTGCTGACAGCCTCATTCCTTTGAAGCAGTCTTTCCTGCACCAGGAAGCTTGTTGTTTCTGCTAGGCTGACTTCCCAGTAACTTCTCAGGTTCTGCCTGTCCCTGTCTCCCCAGAGCTAGGTTTTCAGGCCCACAGGCATTTTACATGGGAATTTGAATTCAGGTCCTTAGGCTTGCAGAGCAAATACAATTACCCACTGGGCCATTTCCTTAGCAACCACCCCAAAATACAAATTCTAATGAGTATTTGAAGCTGGATAGTGAGCCTCTTTTGCCCCTAGGCATCCCAGTTGTCAACCTGAGGAAGTGAATAGGATTCCTAAGTGTAAATAAGGGTAGAGCCTGAAAATCTATTACCATCAGATTGGCATCCTCTAGCCCACCCCAAAGGAGAATAGTGGGGCTAAGAGAGATGGTGGGGGGTAGATTCTGTGGAGCATTGATAAGTCGTGACCTCGAGTTGGGAGTGGCATAAGTTGAGGGCAATAGGCATTAGACAGAGACACATGCTATTGGAGGGTGTAGTAGTGAAGACAGTAGTACTCCCTCAGTGGTCCTTTAGAAGAGCATTGTGCTATCAGTTATCAAGAAGTCGATGACATGAATGAGGTGCCCTCTATACCAGGACAAGATTTGTGTCTTCTGTTACCAAGGAGACACTGACATGAAGGACATGCCTTCTGTGCCAGGACACCTTTCCGTGAAGAGAGCAAGATCCTTTCTCACTTGCCCAGTTGTCCAGAAGCTGTCAGGAATCTCGGCAGCCTCCTCTTGCTAAGGAAAGGCTGCGAGTTCCATGGCGTCAGTGGTAGCAAGTTGGTCAGGCCCCCGGGGTCGCTGTGTCTCTCTGACTTACAGACGATGACCACTGGATCATCGACACGGACTATGACACCTTCGCTCTGCAGTACTCCTGCCGCCTGCAGAATCTGGATGGCACCTGTGCAGACAGCTACTCCTTTGTCTTTTCCCGTGACCCCAATGGCCTGAGCCCAGAGACACGGAGGCTGGTGAGGCAGCGGCAGGAGGAGCTGTGCCTAGAGAGGCAGTACAGATGGATCGAACACAACGGTGAGTAAGTCTTCCTGGGAACTTGGCAGGGCTGGGCCAGTAAGAGGGTGCAACATCTATCTGTGCAAGTGGGTTGCCTGAGGAGCATCCTTTGGACCAAGGCTTGGTCCTTCTTGATTAAATTTTTCCTAGGGCTTTGCCATCAGCCATACAGAGAAGGGACCAAAGGTTCTTTTCCCCAAACCCTGGCACTTTAAATAACCCAAGCTGTGGGGTCACTCTCTTCTCCTTATATTTTACTCCCCACATTTTGCTTATGATGCCACAACCCCGAAAAACCATTCTGCAGGAATTAGAGTCTGGTGGAGAGGAAGTGTCCGCTAGTAAAGAACTGGATGGGGCAGGCAGCCATTTTATGTAAAACCGTAAACAAAGGCATCAATGTAGCAAGGTCTTTAAAAACTGGTGCCTGAAATGTTCTCTATTCGTCACAAACCAAACACCACTCAATTAGCTCACGGGGTCTCCACTTGGGTTTCCTTGGGGGAGTCTCCAGGATAATCATGGAATACTTTAATAGCTATTGTCCTTAATGGATCCTAACTTAAAACTCAGAAACATGGTAGGGAAGTGGACTATCTATTTTGAATTGACCTACACTCACTTGTATGGGCAAGTGAGCCTCAAAATTCCAAAAAGGATCATGCTGAGGTGTAGAAAAAGAACATTTTTCTTAGGCACCTCAGTGATACAATATACCAACAACGTGAGCTATGAAAGTGCCACCAAGGCTGGGCTGGGGGAGGGAGCTGAAAGTGGAGCTAGTGAAGGATTGTGTTAGCCCCAGGCACCACACCTAGGTGAACCTTTCACCTAAGTCACCCCAGTTAACCCTTGGAGACACTTTATAGCTATACATACTCCACCAGTGAGAAAGATGAAGACTAAAGAAAGTTAAATACATTGCCTTCAATCTCCAATAGATAGCTAAGTTGAATGCAAACTCATATGTCTGTCACCATGGAGTTCCTTGTGGAGCCTCCTGGTGACCCCGGCAGGACAGGGACACCAGGTAGGCTATGAAGCTATAGCAGTGAAGCTGAGGTCAGGTAGGTGTGGCCCTCATGTCTCAGGGCAGGAGGATGGGCTTCAAGGCACTTGGAGATGCAGTGGGCTGGGAACCCACTGTGGGATAAGTGGATAGTGATTCATGCTGCAGGTCCTGTGCCCTCTGCCCTGATGCTCCCTGGAGGATTCAAAGAGCTTGAGTGTCAACTGTCAGGGAACTTGTGAAGTAAGCCACATACACACTTATGAGTGGCCGCTTGCTTTATGGCTGCCCGGGTGTTCATTTATCTACATAAGCACCGAACTGATGACCCGTCTCTCTCATTATGGTCTTATTTTCTGTATTTCAGGTTACTGTCAAAGCAGACCTTCCAGAAACAGTTTGTAGCAACGTCAAGTATATGAAGTTAGAAAACTTCTGATTAGCTTTCATCCGGTCTTTATCTCTATTTATCTTAGAAGTTTAGTTTCCCCCACCTCCCCTACCTCCTCTAGGTGGACATTAAACCATCGTCCAAAATACATGGGAGTGACTGACTCTGTTCACACAACTGTATGTCTTACTGAAGGTCCCCGAGAGACGTTTGAGGCTTGGGATTCCAAACTTGGTTTATTAAACATATAGCCACCATCTACCCATGAGTTGAAGACTTATTTGTGATTGGGTTGCACTTTTAGATGCCAAGACCTGATCTCCACATTAAAGATTGGTTTCTAACTTCCTAAGAAAGGGTTTTTAACATGGCCTACCAAGGCACTGACAGCCGGAAGAGAAAGTGAGTGGCCACACCATCAAACCTATGGCTGTCAGCCCAGGGCCTGTGAGGTGAGCAGGGCAGAAGGCTCACCTCTGGAAAGAGTTGGGTCAGAGAGAACTCTGGGAAGCCACTCTGCTCTTCATTGCTTCTAGTGTGACTCACGTTGTATTTCAGATGGGCACAGAACGTTGAAGAGCAGGCTGCCTTGGTGTTCCCTTCAGGAAGCTTAGGGTGGGGCTCTGGAAGCCAGCACCCCCTAACAAGACTGCGCAGGAAATAACACGGTGGGAGGGGAAGCAGCCAGGAACATACACCATCAGTAGTAATTGTCTCGGTTCCCCAGGGGTTCCCAGGAGCCTGTTTTTCAGCCAGGCCATGGTACCAGAGGATTTGGGTTTTAAACTTAATCTAGTTTGGAGCTGTGAGATTGGGGGCTGGTTTTGTGGCTTCTCTCATTAAACTTGGGACGCAATCTCTTGCTCCCTGCCTGGTGGATAAATAGACAGTCCATACAGTGTCTGCAAGCATGCAAAGGAGCTGTGAGAAACACTACAGACAGGAGGACATCTGTGAAGGGTGTTGGCACTGTTTTGCTGATGTTTTTAAGGACCGTGGGGGAGCTCACACCAAGCACCTGTGCGCCTCGTTGTCTAGCAAAGGCAGAGGAAACAGCCATGCACGAGAAAACTCAGCTTTCTACACTTAGAGCAAGCTGACGGCCTGGCTCCTCAGCTCCAGTTTGACACCACAGCCATGAGATATTCACATTCCCATTCAAAACAGCATCAGTGTATAAAAGCCATTAACTTCACAGGAACAAAGGCACCTTGTTACTTCGTACTTACTGTCACAGTCACCATAAATCTTACCTCAGACCTCCACATTGGCATTTCCTGAGGCTGAGTGGTTGACTGTGGTTTCTTTCCTTTCTTCATCTTCTCCCAGGCTATTTCATAAAACCATGGGTTCCCAAACACCATCTCTATTCCCCAACACTACTGTATCATCAGGCCCAATTCCTTCCTTCTTCATTCAGCTGCCTCACTGAGATTTCAAGCATATGCTCTAAATGAAACCCCCATTGGCTTCCCAGGTATCCTGAGTTTTGTGGCCTGCTCCACTATCTAACCAGCGCCAGGCTTAAAGTCCAGGAGGCCCCCTATTTATGTGAACTGTCTCACGCTCCCGAGCACAGCCCACGGTGATTGCACACAGTCCTTCATTGATGCCACGCACCCCCAATGTCCCATCAGCTTTGCTCTTTCCAGCAGCCACACACCTGGTCTCCATTTTTACTCTCGCTCCTTCAAGCCAGTGTTGGAGGAAAAGCATTCATTCTTTAGACCTCCCATAGTAAACCTCAGTGCCGCCCATGGAACACTGAGGACTTTTATGCTGGCCTGCCAGGCCCTCCTGACCTAGCCCTGGAACTTTATTGGCATGGGAGCACCCCTCTTTCCAAGCATCAAGTACAAAGGAGGCTCAGTCAGTAGTTTGCAGTTCCTGGATCACGCGGCTTACCAGCCCCTCCATCCCTTCCTCTGCATCCACATGACTGTTTCTTACCCTTTGCCTTTCAACTTGACTACTGCTCCTCAGTGTTTCCGAGCCCACTTCCACCCATACAAACAACCATCACCCGGTCCTATTTTCTCCAGTGTGCTTGGTCACTGTAGGGTGCTACACTACTCCTTGATTTCTCTTTAGCATGTGTGGCCCCCTGCCTCCAGAAGAAGGAGAGCTCCCTGAGAACAGAGCCAGGGGCTCTCTGCTTTACCACTGGATTCTAGTACCAAAGCCACAGCCAGGCAGGTGTTTCAAAGGAGTGATAGGTGGGGTGATAATGCATCCACTCTTTTTATTTGTTTGTTTTTTCCCTGGCTGTCCTGGAACTCACTTTGTAGACCAGGCTGACCTCAAACTCAGAAATCCGCCTGCCTCTGCCTCCCGAGTGCTGGGATTAAAGGCATGAGCCTCCACGCCCGGCTGAAGCATCCACTCTTGATCTCCCTCTCCACCATTCCTCCATCCTCCCCTCTTTGATTCTGTGGTGCTCCGTCTACTAAAGGGGTCAAGTAGTCTGCAGTATTTTTCTTTTTTCTTTTTCTTTTCTTTCTTTTTAATGTACTGGGGATTGAACCTAAAGGCCACACTGCGAATGAGCCATGTGCCCAGCCCATTTTAATACATGAGGGGGAAAAAGTCATCTTTAATTTTTCCTTGGAAATTCTTTAAGCAGTCTTGATAGGAATGAATAAATGATCTCAAGGCTTTATGAGCCCAAGGTGGGGGACTCAGGGTGGCCATGACACTTTACAGGGAAATCTGAGCCCTGAATCAGCTCCAAGGTTTGTTTCAGCAATCACGAGATAGAGATTTATGTGTAGGAACAGTTATAAATAAAAATTTATTAACTAGATTATATTATAAACACACTAAAAAAGTTCACAAAAGGAACCCATAGAAAGTTCTTTTAAGGAAAAATATTTCTATACTGAGCGATCGTTCCTTAATTTGCTGGCCCGGTAGATGCGTGCTGTTGGAAGTCGGGTATTTTTAAAGCAGGGCGCACTGGTGGGCTTTCCCTGAAGTTAACTCCCTTTACACGCACACTGTGGTTCACCTGGCACCAGCAGCTAGTTAGCTGGAAATGACAGACAAGTCATTCCTCCTGACAGACGTGTCTGTAAAAATGGCGCCCTTCTCTGGGAAAAAGAAGCAGCAAAATATCTTCCTCCATTCGTTCCTGAACAGCGACATGTTGTACAGGATGGGGTTTAGGGCAGAGTTGGCAAACGTGAAGGCCACCACCCAGAAGAAAAGGGACGGCCAGATGACCAGGTCCTGCCGGAAGTTTTGGATCAAGATGAGGAGGATGGTGATGATGATGGGACTCCACATGATGAAGAAGGAAACCATGAGCAGGAAGAGCGTGCGGAAGAGTCGGTAGTCTTGCTGGGACACTCGGATCTGGTGGCTCTCGGAGTACGCCAAGCTCAGTGTGAGCCTCTTCCGAGATGCTTTGGTGATCTGCAGGAAACAAAGGGAACAAGCGATGAGGCGTGATGGCATGTGATGGCGCAAGCCTTTGATACCAGCACTCTGAGATCACTATGCACTATGGGAGACAGACAGGGGGATCTCTGTGCACTAGTGCAAGGCCAGGCCATCCTTAAAGAGTTCCATGGACAGCCAGGACCCTGCCCCTGTCTCAGGAAAAAAAAAATGAGCTCAGGTCACTGCCAATGTCAGGGGTCTCCTGTTGGTAGGTTTTGTTTTGTGGTACTGAGAATTGCAACCTGGTGGATAGGAGTAAGACTAGAGATAGTGGGTTGCAGTCTGGCTGGACGCTTCTAACCTGGAATGTGAAGGACATTATGTCTATAGGCCTGACCTTTGTCCTGAGGCGAAGAGAGCCAATGGGGTGTGTTCTGACCTTGTGAGTGGCCCTTACTAACTTCCATTGCTGGGGCTAGCTCTGTCTATCTTGCCAGTTCTGTATGGGGATGGAGGTAGGGGATGGGGCTTTTTCTTCCAAGATCCTTGCATCTGGAGAAAGAAAGTAATTTTTAAATCATTAGCATCATTCACAATTTGGGCAAGTTAAACTCATCAAAAAAAAAATCAACCTTAAAAGGTTCTCCTTACAATTCTTTTAATTCCCTAATTAAAGAATAGATCCTTGAACTATTGCATGATTACATGATTGACTCTCACAGTGTCCATTTAGAGCCACCTGTTTGTGATAGAGACAAGGACGGCAGGTGCCCAGTGAACAGACTGAAACCCTCTCAAAGCTCCTGGCAACCAGAACACCAGGATGTGAGCAGTCAGGGCTGCTGCGCTTTCCCCTTGGCTCCCTACCACTCACTAGACATTTATTTTATCAGTTGTCACCTTTAATCTTCCTCCGTGTGTTCACACCACCGCTGCTCTTGCAAATTGCCTCTCAGGAAACACAGGTTACTGGTGGAAAGTCCTTTTTTTTCTGATCCTAAATAGTTGCAGCCCCCACCTATGACAATTGTGCTCCATAGGGGTTCCCATATTACTCAGCTGTGCAGACAATTCCAGTTCTATGAGGCCCAGGGCTCTTTCAGGTGCCTGACAGTGGCTGTGAGAAACAAAGCGACTGACTCCTAGCCAAGCCCACAAGAGAATTCTTTCTAATGGATACCACCGTTTCGCCCCCATTCCACAGTCCCCACAGTTTGTAGAATCAGAAAGAAAATCAAGCATTGTAATAAAATGTGGGTCCTTCCTTGCTCCCTGTCCCACATTAGACTGACTAGCCAGCATCTAGCCAGGATTTCAAATGTCCCTGGCTTGGGTGGAATGCCTTGTGTGCTCTTAGGAGGTGCCACTGAACTCTCACCTACAAAACAAGCCCCTAGGGGATGTCCTGGTGCCGATGTGCTCCTTCACCCTGGCTGGGTAGGGAGCAATGGTGGGGGGGAATAGTGGCTGGGGGCAGGGGCTTGGAGGGGTGCAATGGCTTGTGAGGGACAACAGCTTGGGGGGCAGCAGTGCTCATAAGAATATGCTCTGTGACCACTGGGAACTTGGTAAAACACAAAATTTCTATGAACAGAAGTTCCCATAAAGAACTGCTCCTGACACTAACCCTTCTACGAGGCTGATGAACCAGCTCGAAAACTGTTGAGAGATTAGTGCAGCAGCTCCAGAGCCCAATTATAATTTATCTTTAGCCCCCTTAATAGTTATTCTGCACCTACTCTGGGTCTGGCCTGACATTCTTGGGACTGACAGGTGCAACCACCAACCAAAAACCTAAGAATGTCATCGGGAATCTCAGGTCTATAGCAGAGGTTTCCTTGCTTGGCTATGACCCACCTTTTACCTGATGTTCCCAACAATGTATTTGAAAACTGCCCTTTCAAAAAAAAAAAAAAAGCAAAGCATAGCAAAGAAAAAGCCTTCATAAAGCAGTTATCATTTTGGAACATGGAATGTGAGGTAGCCTGAATCTCCTCCATTCCTGGGCCCTGGCTACTCAGAATAAATTATCTCTTATCCTCTTTATGCTAAAAGTTATGTTTTTCACATGTCCAACAGGGCCCACTTTGAGACACCTGGACTCGGTGAGGGGATCCAGGGATCCGCACTTCTCTTGAACTGTCTAGGTGACTTTTGCTCTTAAGATCTTAAGAACTGCTAATCCCTGACAGCTGCTTGGTTTGGAGTTTTTCTCCCTAGACCTTAAAATAAAAAGTCCAATTTTAAAGCAGACCTTTTGTGACTCACTGTAGCCACGTCAGCTTCTGCCTGCTAGGAGGAAATCCTATTCCCACCCAACACCCCTTTGCCACGCCAGACCACAGCAGCTGGATGCTGGCAGTGGAAGGGGATGCCCACTGACAGGGGTGGAAGCACGTTTGTGGAGCTGATTGAATAATCAGTTGTGTCCTGATTAGAATCATCAGACAAGGCACCCCACCTTCCCAGAGGTCTCCTCTCAAAGAGACCCGACTGCAGGAGCAGAGCTAGGACTGGAGAGAGTAGCATCGAGATAAACATGTGGAAAAAGGCTAGGACTGGTTGTTTAGTTTTGGACCCCGGGACAAGCGACTGAGGTGGTATTTTACATACCAAGGCAGAACTGGCCTCCAGGTTCTCCCAGCATCCCTCAGACCCAAAATGCTACCCAACCCCCATGCAACAACCAAGCATGTTCAAGAAAAGCCAGCCCATGCATAGGCAATGTACAACCTCCGGAGAGGCAAGTGCCATGTAAATTACCCATAAACAGCCAGAAGACCAGAGGTTCACTATTGGTTTTCTATTTTTACATAGAATGCCCCCCTCCCCCAGCTCATTACATGCCTCCTATTCTCTGGAATGTCTTTCTCTTAATAATCTGTCCCTATTTCTATTATTAATCATGTGTCCCTGGTGCATTTTTTTTTCTGTCCCAGAACACAAGAACCTGGAGATTTCAGCAATTGTCTCCAGGACTCAGGACCCAAATCGAAGCTCATAACATGACCACAGTTCCAAGTGGTGGCCAGTTCCTCGTGAAGCTCAGGCTTCATGTTCAGTCAATTTTAGTTTCTTAGTTGTTGAGCGTCTATAGGAAGCAAAAGATTTCCATCTGCAGGCCCTAGAGTTACTGGCTCCTTCAACAAGTATTTACCAAGACCCTACGATCTCTTGGTATGATATATGCTACTATCTCTTGAAGAGGCTGGACACAAGGCAAGAAGCAAGGAAGTCCTGCCCATTCAGCATCCCCGTGCCCTGTGTATGTGGCCAGCGGGAGGGATAACAAGAAATACAGTTACAATGGCAGATGCACCAGGGTTCATTGGCATTATGGTTGCTGGGTGAACTCGGAAACCTTGTCTGAAGCTGCCAGCCCTGAAAGTCTAAGGTACTCGGGAGTTACTGGGAAGCTATCCCCTTGGGGAAACTGTCAATAGGAAAACTAGAACTGAAAATGTATGGCACGTCTGAATCACAAAGAAAGAGGAAGCAGAGGGGGGTGGAGGGCAAAAATTGTCACTGTCTAGCACAGGAAGCAGTTCCTGAAGGGTGATCAGCAAGGGAAGAGGCACTTGGATACCCACTCTGAGCCACTGCCCAGGTCAGAAGCAGCAAAGGCTGGAAGCAGGGCTTTCCTCTGGCAGCTCTGCGCAATGCCAGTGGAGAGAGATGCTCTGTGTGCGGAAATGGGTTCTATGATCAGATTTAAGAGTGCTGTCTGGTTTGTCCCTGTCCTGGGCACGCCCAAAGCCCAAGCAGAGAGGTCCTGCCAAGCATTCTCTGTGCTCCAAAGCTTGGGCCTCACGCATATGCAAATATAACCTGAGCACCTAAGGGCCAGCTCCAGATGTGCAGACACAACAACAACCAAGAGAGCCTTCACTCTCATGGAACTTGCAGCCCCTAGGCAAAGAGAGTGACAGGCAGGAGGATGAAGTGTTTGGAGGAGAAACCAGTTAGTCAGGGATTGCTCTGAATTAGCAAGAAGTAGTCTACACAGCAATCTAAACAAGAGAGGTTCTGGAGAGGAAAGGGCAGGCATCATGGTCCCAAGGCATCAGTGTGTGAATGTGTAGGAGGTAGCTCACCTGGACATGAGACAAGGGACAAATGTGGGGGTGGCAAAAGGCAAGTTGTGCAGGACTTTAGGTATAGGCTTTGCATCTGGTTCATGTGTAAGGAAGCAATGGGTGTAAATTTCCTCTCTGACCTAACACTCAGCTGCAAACCCCACAGATCTCCTGCTGTGCATGGAAGTTGTGCAGCGGTCTGTGATGTACCGCTGGCCGTGAGTTGAGACTCAAGGGTGGGGAGAGCGTGGTGCACTGTAGTCCAGAGGAGGGAGAGGAGGTCTCTCTCGCCTTCATGATTCTGAACCATTTTTTTTCTGATTTTTCCCTGCAGGAAGAATTGAGATTTTTAGCCTTGAGATTGAGATTGGGGTGAACATACTCCCCACAGGAAGGTGTGCCGCACATGGAAAGGGGGCACACAAGAACCCTCTTGACTTCTTCGGGTCTCAGAAGCGTTCGCCAACAAGGGGAGCTCAGGTGCTGCTGCCCCACCCCCACCTACAGCCAGTTTGCTTCCACTATGACTGCTTCTTCATATCCAAACCTTGACCTGCTGTTTAAGCTCTGGGAAACCTCAGGGATGCCCCTTCCTAGCACACGCAGAGGGAAGGGCTGGGAGGAAGCCTGGGCTAGCAAAGAGCATCTGCAGAATTATTCAGTGCCTACTGCGACCAGAGCGTTCTTATACAGTTGACCTATGCAAGTTCACACTGGAAATTAAGGCTACCTTTTTGAAGATGATGGAACTGGGGCCCAGCAAGTAAAAATAATAGGCCCAAGCCACACAACAAAGTAAGCTGGCAGTCAACCCTCAAAGATATTAATTTTTAAAGAGCCTTCCAAGCCTTGTGTTTGTTCCAATGGTTCTTTGCTCTCTGCCCCTTGTTGGTCCTTCACATTTGGGCAACAGCTAACAGCTTGCTTTCATCTCACACTGACACAATGTCACTCTCTGTTGTGCTGCTGTCATCTTTGCTTTAAATCTCAGCGTCATTGTTCCGCTGTCTCTTTGCCAAAGATTCCTCTAGGCAGATCTTAACTTGCACAGTCCTGAACCACACTCACTCCCTGCCAGCATTCTGCACAGTACTCTAAAAAAAAAAAAAAGACCTCTGAGGAGTTGAAGTGTTGAGGCCCTGTGTCCAGTCTGCTTGGATTTCAATACTGAAGCTGACACCCATAACCTTGGCTAAACAGCACCGCATCTCTGGATTGTCTGACCCGAGAATCTTATTAGGATCCAATGCTTAGTGCTTGCTGACTGTTAAACACTACAAGCATCCTGTTAAAGAAAAGGTGATTTTAAATGCACCCTAACACAGTAGTGTGTGCCCATGATCCTACAAGTTCCAGGCCAATCTAGTCCACATAGGGAGTTACAGACTTGTGATGTGGGTACATATATATGATTAAAATATGCCATACCATTCATTGCAAGCACTCTGGAATTGGCCTCACAAAGAGATCCACAAGCTTGATCTCTTTAGAGATGGAGAGCCATCTGGTGGGACAACTCTGGGTAGTGAGTTAAACACCATCTTGGCCAGAACCAGGGTGAGGAGCCTTAGGTGAGGTTGGCCTGGGATGGGTTCTGAGCTTTATAAGAGGGTTGCCGATCCACAGCCATAAAGGGTTGTAAAAGTGGCCAGAAGGTGAGCAGGTGATACACCTGTTTATCTCAAGCCACACATAAGATGCTATAAAACCAGGATTAAGTCGCTGCATATGGTCAAGAGGGCTCATGAGCTTTGACGTAAACTTTACAAGTTTACCTTGTAATATGCATGGTTGTGTTTGCTAGTGGTGCTTTCCATACAAAGAGGATGCCTTTAGAGGCAGGAAGCAGGGGCCAGCCCATCTTTTATATGTCTGTGTATATATGTTTACTTTTCTAGAAGGCATCATTTATTTCCTGTGCCGCACACCTGAAATGGATATTCCCAAGGATAAAGTTACTGACCCACAAAGACAGGAAGGACTTGTGGCCAAGTTCTAGTCTCCATCCAGGAGTCACTTTATGATTGTGTTCAATTTTGTGAGCAGAATACATAATCTGGGTGTGATGTTATATTAGTATATGATACTGCCATAAAAAAAATCTTAAGAAGTAGACACTGGTGATCACGTCTGTGTTTGTGGGAAAACAGCGGACACAACTCCAAAGTCCATAAAGTGATTGTTATCATGCCTATATGACGAAAGCTGTATAGCCCTTAACCAAGAACAAGATAAGATACAGCAACTGATATAGAGAGATGTCCTGATACTGTGGTGAGTGAGGAAAAAAAAGCCACCAAACGGCATCACACACACACAAGTGTTCATAATGCTGTAATACTGCAGAGACATAGTTGGGTCACTAAGGTTGGGAAGAGAATAGATTTTCAACTTCTGCATTACATAATTCTCTGCCTGCTTTCTTCCCAATATCTTTATAGCCTGGCATTATTTTAATGATTAACAAAAAAAGAGATTCACAAAACATAACTTACTTAAAAAACAAAAGGCAAAATAAATATGCAAACTCTCACCCCTCATTGTTCTGGGGGTAGCAGAGGATCTGCCCAGTGAGTCAGGATTGCACTGTTACTACCTCAAAGTGTCCTCTGACTGGGAAGTTCTAGATGGAGTTCTGATCAGAAATGCCCAGATGGAGTGAAGCTCAGAGCAGCACTGAAACACATACCTGTAAAATTTTGGAGTAACTGATCACAATGACCAGTCCCGGCACCAGGAAGTTCAAAGTCACAAAAAACACATCCCATGAGATTTCTCCTATGCGGTTGGGCCAATCCAATGTGCAAATCGGAATTTCCTGGTTACAAAAGAGAAAACAGCATCACTTAAATTCTGGCTTTTTCCTTAGCCTTTAGCCCAGCCCTAGTTTGTAGGCTACAGGACACTGTTACACTGTGTGTTATAAGCTGTTGTGACAGGAATATCTAGAATCTACTCCTCCTTTGCCCATGGCGCTGTCTCCTACACCCAGGTGCCTAGGGTTACCATAGTTACAATTCTCATTGCCCAGGAAGCCTGAACCCTAGCATCATAGGCAGGTAAGAGCTGGAGACATTTCTCATTCATTGGTCTTTCCCCTTCCCTAGGCTGTCAAGCAAAGAGTGTTTGAACCTCCTCAAAGGCTTTAAAAGGGAGAAACCTAATTTTAGAAAGGTCACAGAGACGGGGACATAACATAACAGACACAAGCATTTGGGGACAGGATTGTAGGGCCAGAGCAATGACACTTTGTGGAAGCACCAGGGGCTGGGATAAGGTACTGCTTACTTGGGGGTGTTCAGTTGCCTTTCTGTGTCAAAGTCAGGTACAAATGTGTACTCCAGTTACTCTGTAGACTGAGGCAAGAAGATTGCAAGAACCAAAGAGTTTGAGACAAGCCCAGGCAACATAGTGAGACCCTGTCTTAGGGAATGAATAGACAGACAGACAGACAGACAGACAGACAGACAGACAGACAGACAGACAAAAATGGGGCTGAAGAGATGGCTCAGTGGTTAAGAGAGTGCTCTTAAGCACTTGCTGCTCTTGCAGAGGACCAGGACTCAGTTTCCAGCAGCCACATGGCAACTCGCAATGGTCATTAACTCTATTTCCAGGGGATCCAGTGCCATCTTCTGGTCTCCACACACACCAGGCATACAGGTGGTACACAGTCACACATGTAGGCAAAACACCCATATACAACATAATGCACATAAAATACAAAATAAATCTTATAAAGCAGAAACATGAAGCTCCAAAACAGTAACAATACACACACACACACACACACACACACACACACACACACGCACACACGCACACACGCACACATGCACACATACACACGCATACTGTATCAGTCTACCTCAAACAATAGGCCATTCCTCTTCAAGAAAGTAAGTGTATGGTACCCAGACGTAGGAGCCTCCTCCCTGGGACTAGGATAGCCCCAAAGCAAACAGCTGGAATGGTAAAGAGGGAGGGGAGGCGCCTGGTTGTGATGCTACCACGTGCAATGGTGCAATGTTGAACTCAAAAGATTGATGCTAACTACAAAGTGTAGGTGTGAAGGACCCACTGAACAGGAAGAATTCCATTACTGCAACAATTCCTTCCACTGAGTAAATATATCAGTGGAAATAAAGCATGAGTACAAAGGTATCTTCCCACATCTGATGCTTCTACCTATTTGACAACAAGAACAAAACTATTTTAAACAATTTATCCCCAAATGATCCCATACATCAGTACACATATTTAAGAGTATGTGCAGTGTAAAAGGTCATATCACTGATTTTTGATAGACTATGCACCTGAGCCTTGCCATTAATTCGTAAATTTGATCAATAATTATTTAATACTACATACAGTAGAGAAAAACAAATAATTTTTAACATTTGCCAACGTGAATCATAACTGAGCAAACTCAAAATGTTGTGAAATATTCACTAAGTTGCACACCCAGTTTTAGTAGAAGACAGCAGCATTTCATATTTATTGAACACTGACTGTGCACTGGGAACTGCTTTCTACATTGTAACATCTATACCTACAGCAATCTTATTGAGACTTACATTGATTTTTCCATTTCATAGAGGAGGAAACTAAAGCTAGAAATGTTTTTTTAATTTTTTTTAAAAAAAGTCTAAAACACTAAAAGTTAATTGTATTCACTGTCAATATTTTGTCCCCCAAAGTATGCAGTTAATTGTGGGAAGGGCATTAAGAACGTTTTAACCTTGCCAGATGTGGTACCACATGGCCCTTATCTAGCCTTTGCAAGGCTGAGGCGTGATAACTGCCATCTTTGACTACACAGGGAGACCCTGTCTCACTACCATGCTCCCAATCCCATCCTTCTCCTCCTCCCCTCGTATCCAACCTCCACCCTCAATCCAAATGAGGAAAAAAAAATCTCTTAGTTGTGGAAGCTGTAGTGTGACATAGTGTGTCCCGCAGTGCATCCTTTGTCCACATTTATTTGTTTGCAACAACAAAATGAAATGCCTTAATCAAAGCTGTACATTGGAAATAGAGGTAAGGATGTTACTTCTCTTTCCAGCTTTATTAAATGGGTTATAACTGGGCTGGACATTCTAAATGGGCTCCTCTGCTCCCACCATCCCCAGCTAATGAGAGAAGGCTTGCCCTGCACCTCACCTGGGCAGCTTAGTAAAGCTAGCCCTGGATGTGGAGGTTTTGGGTGAGCCAGCCCAGGGCATGAGCATGGAAAGCCAGCCCTGCCTCCTCTCTGCTGTGCAGTAACATAGACAAGGGAGAGAAGCCAGCCCTGCCTCCTCTCTGCTGTGCAGTAGCATAGACAAGGGAGAGAAGCCATCCTCTCCTCCCTCATCCCTCTCTTGCTAACCAGCTCAGATACCTCTCAGGCCTAGATCCAGGGCTTTGAATTGGTCCTCCCAAAACATCTACCCAATCAGTGAACTACTGGAGTCCATAAATTACAGCATCTCTATGACACAGGTCAACAACAGGCTATCCAAGAGGATTCCCAGAGAGGTTCCAGTATTGGCAGAGTAGCAGAAGCCAGAGGCCTCATACATTTGCAAGCAAAAAAAAATAGTGGACAAAAGAACATAATGTGAGACACACTATGACACACTACAGTTTCCACAACAAGATTTTTTTTCCCTCTGTTGGGTGGAAGGGAGGTTGCAAGGGTAGAGGGCAGGTAGGAGGGGAAGGGGAGATGAGTGGGATTGGGGTGCATGATGGGAAATACACAAAGAACCAATAAAAAGGTTTCTTACTTTTCTTTTCTTCTTCTTTTTTTTAATGCCCTTCATTTTGGTGACCAGAAAGAGCCTTGTGTCTCTTGATGATGTTGAGTACTGGTAGCCACATTAGTGTTGTTCCTGGAACAACCCATGCCCTCTCCCAGTTTGCACTCTGACCTCTGCCCACCACAGGATCCTCATTCAGCACACTGGAGATCACAGGTATGGACAGGTATTATGAAAGCCCAGTCAGGGAAAAGGGGTCCTAGCCCTAAATGGAATTTGATCTCTAATCCCTATATTTGTGAAAGAAAAAGATAGAAAAACATGATCTCAGAGATCTTTTTTTTTAAGTTCCTATGATCCCTCTCCAAAAACCTCCTTCTGTGCCTGGGTCAATCTCTTCTGGCTTTATGAGATTTTTGTAAGAAAATAAATATGATAAAGTAAGGTATTCTCCCTACACGAGGGGCAAAAACAAAAAACAAACAAACAAAAAAACCAACCAGGTCCGGAAGCCACAAACCAATGTGGAGCTTACCAGAACCACATGGAACTTAACTGTGTCTGTCAGTCCTAATATAAATAAATAAAGGAGTGAATAAATCAGACCAGGAGATTCTGAAGGAAGGGATCCTGGTCATAAGGATTCTACCAGAAACACAATTCTGATGGGTAATCTTGGTTATCTACTTGATCCGGCTGAGGAGGGCTAAGGAGATTAGGAAAGTGTAACATCTCTGGCTGTACCCAGGAGAGGGTGTCCAGAGAAGATTAACTAGGGGAGAAAGACATCTTCCTATAGGCTGGGGGCTGGGATAGAATGGGAAGGAAAGAGCGCTCTCAGTAGAGGTGTGAGGGAATTAATTCCTTCTCTGTTCTTCCTGGCTGATGTGATGTGAGCCTCTCTGCTCTCCCTGACACACACACACACACACACACACACACACACACACACACACACACACACCTTTCCATCCCCACCCCACCACTCATCCCCAGCTCCCCACCGTGGCTCACTGAAACCTTTGAAACTTTGAGGCAAATATAACCCTAAGTTGTGACTTTTAGTCACAGTGATGCAAAGGATCTAATACAACTCTACACTAAAGCCACCACAACCTTACACACTCACAAGTACTTTACACAATCAGGCGATCAGCTGTCTCTGGCCAGGACCAGACTGATAGCATCTCTGTTATGAACCCTTGTAGTCAAGGCTTATTATTTCAAAATAATTTACCTCTCATTTTGTCTTTTATAGCCCTCCCCCCTGACTAAATTACCTAAGTGACTTTCATTGATTCTGTTGGTTTATCTGATTTCCCTCCCTCTCTCCCTTCCCCTACCCTCCCTTCTCTCCTTCCTCCTCTCCCTCTCCCTTTCTTCCCGCAATCCTCCATTAATTCAGTGTCGCCTGTAGCCCACCCTGGCCCCAAATTTGCTGTGCAGGAAGAATGATCTTGAACTTCCGATTCTCCTGCCTGTCTCCCAGGTGCTGGAAATAGGAACATGTGCCACACACCTGGCTCCTGCAGTGCTCGGAACTGAACACAGGGCATCATGAATGCCAGGCAAGTGCTCTAACATCTAAGCCACATCTCCATGATGCCAGGCAAGTGCTCTAACAACTAAGCCACATCTCCATCCCCAGAATGGTCTCGGTTTTCTTTTAATCACTATTTTTCGTTAGTATACGAAGAAATGGGTTTTACTCTGGCATTTTCATCTATATTATTACTAGATTTGGTTCTTATTCATCCCCCACTTCCCTCCCCATCCCCCACTGCCCTCCCCATCCCCCACTGCCCTCCCCATCCCTCTGCTCTCTTTGCTGATCCTTTTCCTCCCCTGCAAATAGGACATACATTCCCTCCCCTTCTGCTTTTATGATATATCTATATCTATACCTATACTTATACCTATACCTATACCTCTATCTATCTATCTATCTATCTATCTATCTATCTATCTATCTATCTCTATATCCCATCACTCTGTTGCTTCCCTTTCTTGTTCCTTTAGATACTTAAATTTTATAAATGTTGCTATAGATCTTTTTTTTTAATGAGAGAAAAAGAGAACTTGTTTTTGAGGAAAAGTGGTTATCAAATATCGGCTCACCATCAGATCTGAATAAACACCGCTGGCAGAGACAATATAGTAATCGCGGGGTGCCTCTGACTTCCCTGCGGCCCCTGCTCATGTATAGGCCTCTAATTTACTATATAGCCAAGACTGACCTTGAACTTATGAATTTCTTACATCCACCTTCCTCCTATAGAATTCCAGATGTGGATCAAAGTGCCTGATTTAGGTGGTGCTGGGGATGAACCCCTGGCCTTGTGCATGCTGAGCAAGCACTCCACCAACCGATCTATAGTCCCTGACCCTCAGCTCTTTTCTGAGACAGAATCTCACTTAATTTCCCAGACTGGCTATGACTTCCTGATCCCCTGCCTCAGCTCCAGAATGCTGGGACTTCAGGAATGTACCAGCCCAGACTTGTAAAGGGTATTCTCTAATATTTGTTAACAAAGGCAAGTTGACTGGGCTCATCTCCTCAGACAATCCACTCAATGGAGAGACAGCATTATTTACTGACCTTGTGTTATAACAGGGAAGGGTACAGTGACTGATCCTCAGGCTTCTAAGACCCATGAATTCAGAGGCTATGACACCCAGAGGGATCAGAGCCAGGCTGCATTCTGGAAGAATTCTCTACCTGACTTTGGTTATTTCTTCTTGCAGAAAATAAATATGGGAACCCCTAATGGGGGGTTCCTAGACCACAGACCGCACTGCACTACAGACTCTGGCAGCAGCTGAACCCGATGTGTGTTTATGTGGCTTGTGGTGGGGCGGGAGGAGAAGGGCGCTCAGCAAATGTTTGTGGAATGAATGGACAGCACATTCTAGCCAAAGTGGACAGTCTTCCCCACCCATGAGTGTGTGGGTCACTGCCGGGCCAGGGCCACAGCACACACAGGCAGGCATCCTGCTGAAGCAGACTGAGCTAACCTGGGCTGAGAAGTTATTGTTGCTGGGAAGTGTCCACCCTCTTGAAATGGCAGCCACTTGTGTTACAGCAATCAGAAGAATTGTGCTGTTTTAAAGGATGTTTAAATGTTGATGCCCCAAGATAAGGAAACTAATAATAGATTCCTGAGCACTTAGCTCTATGTGCACCAGGTGTTGATCCACGTATCAAACACAGGTCACCATGGTAATTTCACATAGTTGACACATGAGACCCATACTCAAACAAGAAGAACACTGTAGACAAGCACGGTAGGAAGGCTTGCCTTCTATGGAGCAGGAACTGCTCCCGAATGTGAGGTTCCAAAGCTCACATTCAAACACCAAGTACTAACATGACTATCAGCAACTCTGGATTTCAGGGTATCTAACAGCCTACATGGATAGAGGTCCTCTTATTCTGATGAGGGTAGGGAGGGGGGATATATTCTAGAATTCCCTAGAAGAAAATGGAAACCAGAGACACACTGACCCCCTATATGCACTGTTCATTTTTCTATGCCTACATTCTTAGGCTAAACTTTAAATTATAAATTAGACATAGTAAGAGACTAGCCAGAAATTAATAAGAAATTATGACCATAGACTGGAATCCCACCCCCCTGAAATATCCAGCTAATATTCTCTGACCTCCTTTGTCCATGGGTAACTGAAGCCACTGCAGCTAAAACAGTGGAAAATAACACCAGAAGAGGGGACTCTTGAATTCTATGAAAGAAGATAGCTCATCAAGGTACCCCATGCCCTTAATCTCAGCACTTGGGAGGCAGAGGCAGAGGCAGAGGCAGAGGCAGAGGCAGAGGCAGAGGCAGAGGCAGAGGCAGAGGCAGAGGCAGAGGCAGAGGCAGAGAAGCAGGGAGGCAGAGAGGCAGAGAGAGGCAGAGAGAGGCAGAGAGGCAGAGAGGCAGAGAGAGGCAGAGAGAGGCAGAGAGAGGCAGAGAGGCAGAGAGGCAGAGAGGCAGAGAGAGGCAGAGAGAGGCAGAGAGAGGCAGAGAGGCAGAGAGGCAGAGAGGCAGAGAGAGGCAGAGAGGCAGAGAGGCAGAGAGGCAGAGAGGCAGAGAGGCAGAGAGGCAGAGAGGCAGAGAGGCAGAGAGGCAGAGAGGCAGAGAGGCAGAGAGGCAGAGGCAGAGGCAGAGGCAGAGGCAGAGGCAGAGGCAAAGCAAATCTCAGTGAGTTCAAGGACAGCATGCTCTACATAGAGAGTTCCAGGACAGCTAGAGCTACACAGAGAGACCCTGTCTCAAAACAAACAAACAAACAAACAAACAAAAACACACAGAGAGAAGGGGGAGAGAGGGAGAGGGAGAGAGAAATCAGGAGCAGGAGAGTGATAGACAGGAAGGGGTGATGACAAGAAAGTCAGTGAGACAGGACACTGTCCTGCCACACCCCCACTACAAGTTTCCAAATCCCAACCCCACAAATCTCAATAACTAAGGCTCCTGTCACTTGGCGCTAAAATAGTCTCAGCCCTTACTACCCCAGTGGCTTTGCCCAATGCCTCCCAAGTCATGAAAACAAAAGCTCCCGAGAGCTCCCCAGAGCTCCCCAGATCTCCCCAGAAGCACCTGCAGTGAAATTCTGCAAGTGCTGTAGGGGGCTCCAGGTTCAGCCATTCCCTCCATCCCTCGAGTGGGGGCAGGGATGAGCACAGAGTCCTCATCACAAGCAAGGGCCTCTCAGTCTGGGGGTTGGCTGGGAGGAGACAAGACCTTTTCTTTTCCCTGCTTAGTGTTATTTGCCAGCCAAACAGGATTGTACCTGAATGAATTTTAAAAGGGACAGTGCATCTGGAAAGTTAAGATATATTATTTGGTCTTAATTCTCGGACTTGAAATGTTTCTCTGTTAAGAGTGAGAAATTCTCTAAGTTCTATGGAAACTACAGCAATATTGTTGTAACTCACGTGGTGGGGGGGAGGGCAGGGTCAGCTTAAACAAACAACCGAAGGCAGAGCTGCCCCCTTATTGGGCTGCCTAACATTTTGAGACTGTCACAGTATTGTCATTCGTGTTGGGACATGGTCATAGCTATCCACATGTGGCCAGTTGGACATGCATGTGACCTAGCTGGTCCCTTTGGTGTGGAGTTAGATCTGAGCTTTCCGGAAGCATCCATGTGGCCTGCCCTGATGCTCAGGTGTATCTGGACTAAGGACAAGCCTGGAGTGAGAGAGGGACCTTCCTTGGTCTCTTCTAGGCCAGCAGTACCCATCAGCACCAGTTAACCGTGGATCGCCTGTACCCACCCAGGTACACATGGTCACATGGTTACGTGTTCTTTAATGAAGTGTCATAGCCCTGATTGGTTTCTGTTTATTAGCCATTCAAAATCATTACCAAACAAACATTCCCCTCTGTGAGTTTGATTTTGATTGTTTGTTTGTTTGTTTGTTTTGCTTAAAGATACCGTTTGCTCGAGATGTAGCCTTCATCCACCCTTGCCCTCAATTTAAAAAAAAAAAAAGTGATTGGTCTGTGGACACTGCTGCCCCTGGAACCCCTCCTCTGTGTTCGGAGGTTTAGGGGATGGGGGGGTGTCACATAACCAGCATTTCTGGTCAGAGGGGAAGTCCCCTTCTCCCAGGGGACTTCCCACTACTGTAGGACTTCTCCTTGAGACTGCACTTCTAGGCAGGAGCCCAGAAATAAGGAAGATGCTGGGTGCTCCAGCTTCTTTGTCTGTTAGATAGATGCGATAATAACAGCAGCGTGACATTTGGAGAGAAAGCAGAAACTCTGTGAGAAGCCACCACGCACCCTGTGTCCTACCTGGCTGTAAGCTCCCATTGCTTAATTAGTCTCATAATAGTCTCTGCAGTTTGCAAAAAATCTGGGAGAGTCCCCTTAACAACATTTGGGAGGATTTACTTACCCACTTGGCACTGTGGGTAAACTGACGAAATTAAACTCCAGAGTATTGGGCACTGGGTCTGCCAAAAAGGATTCAATTCCACCCACGACCTATTATTGTTACTAATCACCATCCCCACTAACACCACCCCCCCCCCTCGACCCCATGGCCCAAGGCTTTGGTCAGATCCTCGCTTCCCACCCGCAGCCCGCTTGGATACTTGTTGCACGCAGCCAGCGCTCACCTGGTCCCCGCCGGGAAGGCGCTGCGGGACCACTCGGAACAAGATGCAGAGGGGCAGCGCGGCGAGCGCCGAGTAACCCCATATGAAAGCCAGCAGCGCCGCCTGAGTCCGCCGCCCCGGGCCGCTCAAGCCGCGCCGGAGGCGCACGATGCACACCATGCGCTCCAGGCTGACCGCGGCCAGTGTGAGGATCGTGACGCTGCCGCTCATGGTCATCACGTAGAAGAGCAGGTGGCAGACGACGGGCCCCAGCAGCCAGGCCTCAGTCCAGCGCACGACGAGCACTAGAGGGATGGCGCTGGTGAAGAGCAAATCCGCGCAGAAGAGGTTGAGCACCAGGCTGGCTGTCGCCCCACGGCGCCGACGGCGCGCCACCAGCACTAGAGCACACACGTTGCCCAGCAATGAGACGACAAAGATAAGCCCCAGAACGGTGGTCTCCACGACGCTCAACACCAACCGGTGGTCGCCCTTGACATCCGAGAAGAAAGGGAAGTGGGTGCGATTGACTTGGTCCAGGGTGCGCGAGGGGCCAGGGCCCGTCGTCTGTGCACACTCAGGGGACATGCCGGGCGCCCGGCCGCCCGCCTCTGTCTGAGAGAGCGCTCATCTGCGAGGTAACTGAATGCCAAGGCGGGGAAAGAGGGAGGGAGGAGGTTGCGACACCTCCCCTCTGTCACCCTCCCAGGCTCTGGGCGTAGGAGCTACGACCAGGGCGCACCGGAACGAGGAAGTGCCACAACACTGGCCTGAACACTGTGGGTGGGAAGGTGGCCACCAAGGCAGAGACCTCAGACCCTTGAGCAGTCTGAGTGCTCTAAAGCCAGAAAATTAAAGAATCTGCGCCTCCCTGTCCCCGCCCCCGCGACTGCCTTCTTCATCTTTCATGGACACTGATTACTGAAATCCTATTTAAGCTAACCCTGATTGAAGAGTGTCAGAGTTGAACTTGGGAAATGGTGTGGAGTGCTCTAAACAAACCCCATAGGTAGGAGGTTGATTCCAAAACAACTTATAATGGGCCAGTGTTTTTCTGATTTGGGGGTGAGTTAATCTCCTTGTATACCAGTTTGTTTGTTTGTTTGTTTGTTTGTTTGCATTTGCAAAGTAGGAAGAATTACTCTGCCTGAGAATTTGGTTCTTTGCATAGAGCATACAATTAGTGTGTGGAAGGCCCTGGGTTTGATACCCAGCACAGAAGTGCAGGGAGGGTTGAGAGGGAGGACGAGGGGAGGGAGAGAGGTCAGCTGCACAGTCAAGCTGTGAAAGCACCTCAGGCTCCCAGTGTGAGAGCACTTGACCTTCTGTTTCTGTTAGAGAAGAAACCTGAGCCTCTGTGAGAATGATTTAGCTAAGGTGGCCTTTGGTGACTAATAGAAGTGTCTGGCCCCTAGACTTCCTTCTTGCCATTAAACCACTCACCATTGCTTCTGGTTTCCTTTTCTAAAAAATGAGATAACTAGACAGTTAAAAGTGTGTTTGGGGCTTGAGATCTAGAGATCACTTCTCTTAAGTACTCCAACCACCTAAGACCTCATGCCCTCTCCCTTTGCCATACCTCCAGGCCTCTCCTCCTGCCTATTCTGCCTGGTGGTTGTCTCCGGGTATTTATGAAGAACAACATGTGCTGGTTTGACATGGTGCCTGGAAGCGCATGCATGTGCGCCTCTGCTTATCACCCACATGTGAGTCCAAGTACACGCTGTGACTTCTCACACGGGTGCAGATCCTATGTCAGTGGGAGAGGTTCAGCTGGAGGTTTGAGTAGCTTCAAGTTGGAAAGTGGAACCGGTGGGGGCTGGGCACTGCTGGAAAAGACAGAAAAGAGTGAAATGAAGCGGCCTCGGAGATGGGATTTTAGGAACTGTCTGATTGGGGTCAACAGATACTAGCTCTGTGTAGAGAGAGGTGGGAATAAGGAGGGAGGAAAGGAGAAGAAGGGAGGGAGGGAGGGAAGAAAGGAGAGAGAGATCAGAATAAAGGAACTAAAAGGAACACTTACATTCTATATTATAAAATCACACTCATATTCTGTATTGTAAGAAACAGAGGAATCACCAGCTGCATGGTTTATGGTTTTTGTTTGTGTTGAATGAACTACCTCACAGCAGCCCAGATGCTCCTGGAGGGGCTCAAGGTTGATGAACTGCCTGAGAATGAGAATGAATTCTCCTTCTCCAGAATGAGAGCAACTGTGGCTGAGCACCCCAAACTGGGCTCTGCTCCCCCACTTCTATATATGCTCTGCCAGGCAATGCATCTCTAGGATGTCCATCCGCTGTCTTCTCAGATCACCAGCTCTCAGGGTACCCCACAGATTTAAAAGTTTCTATTCCTAACCCCTTCTTGTTGGAATCTGCAAGTCTAAGTAACCAACTAGGGTGGTGTGTCTGGACTGGAAGGACTTCACTATCAATACCCTCTGGGGTTCTGCTGGTGGTAAAATGATTTGGGCAGAGACTCCTAAACCTTCTCAATTCCCATCACCTTTGTGTGTTCCTAGACCAAAGAACTACTTGACCCAAGACTGATGGTCCCACTACAGTGACAGCCTGCTGGGATGGGCGCACCTTTGGAACCCTAATCCACAAAATCAGGCATCAGGTTTTCTGCACATATATATTCTATATTATCTTCTATATATAATGCTTTTGTGTTCTCTCTCCTCTATCACAATAACCCTTGAGCATCCTGCTGCCTAAAGATGCTCCATTGTGAGTCTATGGTTGGTAACCTACAGCTTCCCTGGAGAATGTAACATGCTAGCAGCACTGTTTGCCTGAGATACCTGAGCACCAATGGCCTCTAGTTAAGAGCACTAGGCTTAGACACTAGTCTGCTGGGATCACAGTCCTGACCACATAATTCATTATGTGATTTTGGGCTTCTTCGTTCTTCACTGCCCCTACATATGAGAATGGAATGGTGACGGGGTGAGATCATATAAGGTTTGGGAAGATCAAATGAAGTTTCTATGTATGATGTATTTAGCATGAGAGTCAAAGGAGATTTTAGGTTTAGCTCTCTGCTCAACGCGGTATATGGACTTCTCTGACAGTCTCAGCTTCTGAAATTATTATCCGGACCCCCTTGACTCCAAGTTGCTCGGGTCTGGAGGATAAATTGAAGTGGTTTGCAGCCTACTGTGGTGATTTGAATGAGAATGGCTTCCGTAGTTCCATATAGTTGAATGCTGGATTCCCAGGTGGCAGAACTATTTGGGAAAAATCAGGAGGCGTGGTCTTGTTGGAGAAGGTGTGTCACTGAGGGTGGGCAGGACATTTTCCAGTGTCTTTTTCTGCCTCGTGATTGTGTCTCATCATGAAAGCTGCCGCTACGGCTCTAGCGCCGTGCCACCTACCTCTGCCATTCTTTCTGCTAGGGTGGTGATGGACTGACCCACTGAAACTGTAAGCAAGTCTCCCAATAAATTCTTTCCATTATACGTTCGTTGCCTTTGTCATCATTTACAGCAATAGAAAAGTGACTCAGACACTTACATACATAAAATCACCTTGCCTTCTTCATGCTCTTGTCAAGTTTCAGGAGGATTTCTCAACCTCAGCACTATTGGGGCTAGACAAGTGCAGAGAGGTGGGTGGTGGCTTACTGTGCAGCCCACGCTGGCCTTGAACTCAAACATTAGGATGCTTCAGCTTCCCAAGAGCTGGGATTACAGGTAGATGCCACCACACATGGGTGTAGTCAGTTCTTTGTTGTGCTTGGAACCATGGCGTTCTACCTCCAGAGTCCTTGCTTTGTGTACTACTTAACACCATGTATCAGTCCATGTTCAATTGCCATAATAAAATACTGAGACCGGGTATGATAGCTCAGTTTTCCAGAAGGAAAGACCCAGGTTAGGCAGTCCCGCTTGTCTAGCCTCTGGTGAAGGCCTCTGGTGAGCAGCACATGACAGCAGTGTCAATTTCAGAAGGTATCACATGGCAAGGCCAGAAGCCAGAGCTGTTCTGTAGTCGGTATTGAACCTTTACAACCCATTCTCACAGAAACAAACTGAGAGTCCCACAACAACTTCCCAGGGCAGATTCGCCAATGACCTAGTCACTTTCTTAAAGGCCCTGTAACCTTAGTCCTACCACACTAGAGCAAAAGTCCCAACGCATGACACTTTGGAGAATACATTGAAACTATATTAAAACCATAGCACTGGGCTATCTGGAGGGTAGGGTGGGGACAGGGGGGTGTTTACTGGATTCCAAGGGCATGGGAGCCAGTGGTGCCATTGACATCTACAGGGCACACAAAAGTCCCTTCAACAAAGAACTGACTACACCCACGTGTAGTGGCATCTACCTGTAATCCCAACTCTTAGGAGCTGAAGCATCCTAATGATTGAGTTCCAGACCAGCTTGGGCTGCACAGTAAGCCACCACCCACCTCTCTTCACCTGTCTAGCCCCAGTAGCGCTGAGGTTGAGAAACCTGTCTGAAACTTGACAAGATCACTTCCTACTGTCTGCTCTGCGGTGGAATCTCGTTTAGCAGTGAAAGCCTCATGGGTTATCATTTTTGTCATGGAAGTTTCACTACCAGGTCTGCAAACTCTTAACCTACTATCCTCTCCCCCTCCCCCCCAGGCTACATTTGTACTGTGGCATTAGCTATACATGCTGTGAGATTCCCTTCGTCCACACAGCTCTGTAGAGTCATCAGGGCATCTACCCCTTCTGTAGACACCCAACCCAGGAAACCGTGGGCCGAATGTCAGCTGGTTGCTCACGGCCATTAATTACTCTTAGTGTGCTCTTTGCTTCTCCCACTCTTAGGTGGAACCATGGAAACAAGACAGGGACCCACCAAGTGTAAATATGGACAGTAGGTTTCTGAGCCAAAGGGAAGTCCAGTGTTGTGGATGACTTCTGTTCCTCTTTATCTCACATTTTCAACCAAGCAGGAGGAGGGGACAGAAGGGACTTTCTCTGAGCATGGTTTTATTTCTCTTCTTACAAAAATTCTATTGAGTTTATGTGGAAATGCTTACTATTATCTCTCTCTCTCTCTCTCCTGATCTGCCTGTCTACACTTCCACCCCTCTTTCTGTGCTGTTCTTTGAGTGTGGAATGCCACTCAAAGCCTTGCTCATCAAAGATTGCGTAGGTTTCTTGAAGAAGGCACAGTGACCACTGGAGAGTGTGGTACCTGGGGATGTAGCCCAGGCCATAGAGTGTTAGCCTGGCATGCAGGACACCCTGGGTATATAAACCTATATAGATATGTAGCTCACGTCTATGTTCTCAGCATTTTGAGAGGTAGAGGCACGAGGGTCGGAAGATAAGGGTCATACAAGATGACTTAGTGAGTTCAAGGCCAGCCTGAGCTGTTTATGAGACCCAGCCTCAAAACACAAAAACAGAAGTCAACTCCCCTAATGGAGGAGGCAGGAGGAATGTACCTTGGAGTGCAAGATGGTCTCTCTCTCTCTCTTTCTCTCTCTCTCTCTCTCCCTCCCTCTCTCTCTCTTTCTCTCTCTCATTCACTCCTAAGAAGATGGAGGCAGAAGGGAAGAGAAAAATTGTCAGAGTGCAGACCACTCTACCTTCTGCTCCACGATAGATCCCTGACTTTGCAAGGAGAAAGACAGACACACTGCAGAGATGGAAGCACCAGGTGAGGAGAAGCACACATAGTGATGTCCTGTGTGCCTCGGGCTCGTGTGTGCCTCGGGCTCATGTGTGCCTCGGGCTCGTGTGTGCCTCGGGCTTGTGCGTGCCTCCGGCTTGTATGTGCCTCGGGCTTGTGCGTTTATACCCAACACTAAAACAGTGGCTCTCCACCCGTGGGCTGCAACCCCTTAGGGCCGGTCACATATCAGATATCCTGAATATCTGATTCATAACAGTAACAAAATTAGAGTTCAGAAGTAGCAAGGAGATAATTTTATGGCTGTGGGTCACCACAACCTGAGGAGCTGTACCAAAGGGTAGCAGCACTAGGAAGGAAAGAAATCCAGACAGAAACTGAAAAGGCTCAACTCAAAGTGATGAGCTACCTCTTTCTGAATTATTCACAGGTGAGAGGCCAGGCCAGGGATGGGAAACACAGGGCTGCTCTAAACAAGCTCCAGGGGCAGCTAGCATACCAGCCCTTTCCCGAAGTTAGATTCAGAGCCTGCTCTGAGAAGACCTGTTGGGAGGAGGCACCACTGCTTCAGGGTTGACACAGCCAAGGCTCCGGGTTGTCAGGCAGGGCTTACACCTGTACAAGCAGTCCTAGGTTGCTCTTTTCTGCAAGGTACAGTTCATACACCGGATAGAGGTGGCTCGGCCTTCTCGCTGATGGGTTTTGCTCAAGCTCTCAAAAATCTCAGTTCCATTCCTGTGTGTGTCCTACCAGGCTGACCTCACTCACCTGGGTATTTGTCCAGACTCATTGTTGTGGCCGTCTCGCTGAGGAGAAGAAGAAATGAGAGTAAGGGCCAACCCTTTAACAACCATGAGGACGGAGATGGGCCCTCACTGGATAGCCCTGCCTGACCCTGGTCATGGGGTCCGGGTGTGTCTCAGCATCCCTCCCACCCCCCCACCCCCCGTTCGAGATGTAAAGGGTTAAGACCAATCCAAAGAGGTTGCTGTTACTCTCAGGAGGCCCTAAAAGTCAATAAGGGGGTGGGGGAGGCAGCCTCCAGGGCTGAGGTGACTTTACAGAGAGGGACTGGTGAAGAGCAGGCCAGGAAGGCAAATAAAACTGTAACCATAGTAACAAGAGTAGTATGAACTGCGGCAATCACTCAGGTCTAATGACCACATGCCTGGCAGCCCTAAGCACTGCCCTACATGAATTCATTCAGTGGTCACTAAAGCCCTGAGAGTGCTTATAAACCACAGCTGCTCACTGAGAAAGGGAGGCGGACACCAAGCCCCACCCTGAACGAAGAAGCCATTTGCAACTGAGACCTGCTGGAAATCTCTCATCCACATCGGAGTGTCACTGGGTATATAAGCCATACTATAGGGCAGGCCCAATGCCTAGGAGTAGCTGATAAAAATACAAGAAAGTCTGTGGGGTTTTCTGGTTTTCGTGTTTGTTTATCTGTTTGTTTTTTAGTGCTTTTTGTTTGGTTTTAGTTTAATTTAGTATTTTTTGTCATATTGAGTGTTGTTTATCATTTGATTGTTAGGTGTTGGTTTTGCTTTGTTTTGAGAAAGCATTATGTTGGGTGGGTAGGATCTGGGAGGAGCTGGAGGAAGGAGAAGAATATAATATGATCAAACTATATTGTATAAAAAATTAAATCTTTTTTTAAATTAAAATAATAAGCAGAGCTACTGAAAGGAAAGGCTTGTTCTGAGACATGGCCACAGCAAGCTATTGCAAACTATGCCTTTCATGAAATGTGTGAATCATTACAGAGATAAAATTATTAACCATACAGGCTGAGGGAACTGGACCTTTGAATATGCGTGGGTGCATTGGAGGCAGGCATGGTCTATGAGACATGCGTGTGCAGGTGTCTCTGTCACGCTCCACCTGATTCCTTTCAGAGTCTCTCTGAACCAGGTTGCAAGCTGGCATCAGCCCCAGTAGTTGTCCTGTCTGTTCCCGACAGTGCTGAGGTTACAGGTACAGGCAAGTGCACCTGAATTTTACATGGGTACTAGGGATTTGAACTCAGATCTGTGTGTTTACATAGCAGCTATTCTTACCGACTAAGCTATCTCTTCAGGCTATTTGTTTTGTAAGACTTCACTGTTCCTCCCTGGCTGGGCTTGAATGTGTTATCCTCCTGTCTCAGTATCTATCCTCCGCATACAGTGCTGGCATTAGAAGCATTAGCTATGAGTAAACCATACCTAGGTTGCAATAGAAATACTGAAATTAAAAATCTGCAGTTAGGGAAAAAAGTCTCTCACTTGTTCCCAAGCTCACCTCCGAGGGCAGAGACCACTCTGTGGCTACTTAGGACCACTGTGAAAGGAGTTCATGGGAGAAAAACTGAATTCACCCATCAACAATACCAAGATGGCTGGCCAGGAGGACAGATTCGGCTGCCATTGGACAACCATGCTGACTCCTGTCTGCGAAGTCCTGGGGTGACAGATCTCCACCTCATCTGGGGATAGGACCAATCCAAGGAGGCCGCTGCTACCCTCAGGAGGTCCTTTTGGGGGATGGTCCTCCAGTCTCCATGGAGCCTTCAGATAATCAACATCTGACTGAATAAAACCTTGTAAGATGTCTCGGTTTCCAGCTAGGCCCAAGCACCTGGCCCTCAGAAATGGAGGTAACAAATACTTATTACTGGTTTAAGATCTCAGATTTGGGGATTAATTGTTTCACAGAAAGAACTGGTTCATGCGAGCTGATGGTTTTCATTATTTGCCCTTTGCAGATGTGGAACGGAGGATATGATGCTAGCCTAAAGTCTTGGGGAGTATTTGAACAGAGGCAGCCTGGGTCCAAGGTCATATCAAGACTCAGAACTGTAAGACAGCAGGTTCTTTGGGGGAAGAAAGGCTTGGCTATTCCTGTAGCTGGGTGACTTCTGGGTGGCTCTCCAGTTCCCCTTGCCTGACCTGGGCTCTTCCTTTCCCAACTGGGATCTCCCAGGAGTCTCTCGAGTATAACTACCCCTCTCCAGTTGGGATTGGCCAGAAATAATCAGCACAATCGCTCATCACCAAAAATCCAGATCAATAGAAAACCTAACTGCCTTCGGTTTCTCTTGGTGAGGGTCTGCCTGCCCCAGTGCAGGAGCCTCCATTACCTTGATCCTTCTGTAGAAAGATGCAAATCCCCAATACCAAGCTTTTAACTCAGAAAGGGCAGTCCCTTTCCACTTAAAGGGCAACTTTTCTCTGTGGGCGTTTCTTGGCTAAGAGCCACATGGCTCACCTAGTGGGAAAGAGGTTCATTTGGACACACAAGGCTTAAGCACGTACTGCATGTCCCCAGTGCCAGGACCACAAAGATGACAGGTGAGTGACGCCAGAGCGAGCCCAAAGGAGCCACTGGACCTGTGCATGTCCCAAGGTGACCATGGGCCAAGGTCTTGCATTTGATTCTTGCATTACTTCCCACCCCCCTCACCTTTGGCTTCTTTACTTATTCTGTTTTCAACTACAAAATATAAGAAGTTAATTCAGAAATAAATAAATAAATCCTTCCTTCCTTCCTTCCTTCCTTCCTTCCTTCCTTCCTTCCTTCCTTCTTTCCTTTCTTCCTTCTTTCCTTCCTTCCTTCTTTCCTTCCTTCCTTCTTTCCTTCCTTCGAGACAAGGTTTCTCTGTGTAGCCCTGACTTTCCTGGAACTTGTTCTGTACACCAGGCTGGCCTCAAATTTATAGATATCAGCCTGCCTCTGCCTTCCAAGCAGGATTAAAGGGATGCGCCACCACCACCCACCTTTTTTTTTTTCCTATTTTATCCTTCAGTTCCCTCAATGCATATCATATAACTGACATGTTTAGCTTTTCTCCCAAGGGGTGGCAGCAAGGCAAAAGGAGACATCCTCCAATGGTGGCTCTCAGACACCAGTCAGTGCTCACCCCAGCTTCCTGTGTCTAAAGAGAACAAGAAATTGTAGGGACTTGGCAGTTTTTCCTAAGGCTACAAAACCACACCTTCTTTTTTAATAGACTGATTACATCCTGACTTTGCTGTCCTGGAATTTTTTCAGTAGACCAGGCTGGCCTCGAACTTAGAAATCTGCCTGCTGGGACTAAAGGCGTGTGCCACCACCACCAGCTCTGACTTTTTGTTAAAGACACAGTGTGTCAGTCAGAGAAAAGGGAGACAAGAAGGAGGAAAGAAAGAGAAAGGAAACTTATGCTTTTTTTTTTAATGGCAATCTTGCCTGCGTTCCAGTATTTTTTTTTATTTTCAAACTATGTAGCTTAGGTTGACCTTGAACCTGTAGCCATCTTCCTGTTTTTGCTCCCAAGTGCTAGGATGACAGGTGTGAGCTGCAGTGCCCATGGGAATTACAGAGATTTATAGTAGGAAAATACTACCTACCTGTGCAGTCCAATCACAGTTTTTAAAATCGCTTGTAGGAGCTGGAGAGAAGTTCAGTGTTTAAGATCACTTACCGCTTTTCCAGAAGGCCTGAGTTCCTTTTCCAGCACCCAGTCAGATGGCTCACAACCACCTGTAATTCCAGGTCCATGGGATCTGACAACCTCCTCTGGCCCCTGTGGACACCTGTACACATATGACATTCACTCAAAGACACACATGCATATACATAAATAAGAAGAAAAATAGAAGAAAAAAATGCTTCTGTGTTTGTGTTTTAGGCTTGACGTCCAATTTATCTTTGAGGGTGCTTTGACTTTAAAGCCAGGGCTTTTGTGGCCTCTAATAGGGAGGGCCTCAGGGAAGTCAGAAGGCTGAATCTTTTTTTTTTTTTCTTCCAACTTTTATTAAATATTCTCTTCATTTACATTTCAAGTGTTATCCAGAAAGTTCCCTATACCCTCCCCCCTCCCGGCCCTGCTCCCCTACCCACCCGCTCCCACATCTTGGCCCTGGCGTTCCCCTGTATTGGGGCATATAAAGTCTGCATGACCAAGGGGCCTCTATTCCCAATGATGGCCAACTAGGCCATCCTCTTCTATATATGCAGCTAGAGACATGAGCTTAGGGGGTACTGGTTAGTTCATGGTTATTCTTCCACCTAGAGGGTTGAAGACCCCTTCAGCTCCTTGGGTACTTTCTCTAGCTCCTTCTTCCATGGGAACCCTGTGTTCCATCTAATAGCTGACTGTGAGCTTCCACCTCCATGTTTGCCAGGCATTGGTATAGTTACCCCCGAGACAGCTATATCCGGGCCTTTTCAGCACTATCTTGCTGGCATATGCTATAGTGTCTATGTTTGGTGGCTGATTGTGGGATGGATCCCTGGCAGCCGCAGTCATTGGGTCCATCCTTTGGATTCAGCTTCACACATGATCTCTTTAACTCTTTCAATGTGTGCTTTGTTCTTAATTCTAGGAAGGGGTGACGTGTCCACATTTTGCTCTCCCTTCTTCTTGAGTATCATGTGTTTAGTAAATTGTATCTTGGGTAGTCTAGGTTTCTGGGCTAATATCCACATATCAGTGAGTACATGTTATGTGAGTTCTTTTGTGAATGGGTTACTTCACTCAGGATGATGGCCTCCAGATCCATCCATTTGCCTAGGAATTTCATATATTTATTATTTTTATTAGCTAAGTAGTACTCCATTGTGTAAATATACCAAATTTTTTGTATCCATTCCTCTGTTGAGGGACATCTGGGTTCTTTCCAGTTTCTGGCTATTATGAATAAGGCTGCTATGAACATAGTGGAACATGTGTCCTTATTACCAGATGGAATATCTTCTGGATATATGCCCAGTAGAGGTATTGCAGGATCTTCCGGTTGTACTATGTCCAATTTTCTTAGGAACCGCAGAAGGCTGAATCTTAAAGGAGAAAATGTAGGAAAAAAAAAAAAAAGTCAGATCCAAAATGCTCTGCCTCAGAGGTGTGGGGAGTATCTTCCCCATAGGCCTGGTACACCTTTGAAAGTGTCTCACCATTTCCTTTAAATGATAGAGAGGGAGAGGGGTCTGGGTCCACATCTAAGACACAGTGACAACCTGACATGCAAGCCATAAGGAGAAAGGTGACTCGGCAGTGCTTGGAGCAGTAGCTCTGACCTAGAAGAGGAGACAAATAAGGGAGCAGAACTTTCTGCTGTTGGTGGTGGCTTAGATGATGGTTCTTGAATTTCTAAAATCCAAGGGGACCTAGACACAGGTTATATGCCTACGTATGTATGTATGTATGTATGTATGTATGTATGTATGTATGTATGAGACATACTTTCGTATGTATTACGTCTATAAATCGACACCATGTATATATGATTTTTACGGAAGTCCTCCATATTCCGGTTGTGACCGAAGGGGTTGGGGAATGTTGTACCGGAGAAAGGACTTGAATCGGGTAGTCTGTGTAACGTTCTCTACCTGTAAAGTCCTCTTACTCCTTCGATCTATTTGTGTCTTCGTTTCCTTGGGAGCACACACACAGTCGTGGGCTGCTGGCACCCAGAAGCACAACATGAGCATCAGAACAGCCCCAGCCTGTAGACACCGTTTCAGGCTGGAGTGTCTCCAGGGCCAGTCCTCTGGTCCTCCCACTGGAGAGTCTATGAACTACAGAGCGCCCTTTCCTGGTAATCCAGCCAGAGTGTGCTCCTCTGCATACGTGTAGGAGCTCACGTCCTTTTTGTCTTGATGTGCTAACAACATCTGGCAGATCGTCAGAGCTTTGGAGAGGGTTGGTGCCATCATAACTCTCAACTCCCTGCTCCAACAACCAGAACTCCCTGAGCAGGTCCTCAGTGCAGGTCCCCAGTGCCAGTTTGTGTCCTCTATCCCCACAGCCAGTGCAAGGCTGAGGCTCCGCGCTAACTCCAGGCTAACTTTCCCCTACATTATTTTCCTTCTCTCCACAATGTGTTGCAAAACCAGGCATTTCTGCGCTGCCAGCCACGGCAGATCCCATAGTCCTCACCCAGTCTTCCTGCTGCTTCTAATGACTGCTGGCAGAGCGGCCCCATTCCCCCTGAAACCAGCACCATTTGGGTGGGATTCTGAGTGTGTGTGTGTGTGTGTGTGTGTGTGTGTGTGTATGTGTGTGTGTACACACTGTGAGCAAGGCAGGGTTGGTGACTTGAAAGCCATAAATTTCAGACTCTCAGCTTCCCAGTGAACTCATTAACCTCTCTTTTCATGCTTTGGGTTGTAGGGATCTGTTCCGTGTATTTTCAGGACTGGAGATGGTCTGTACCTGCGTATATGTGCTTTTTCCTTTCTAGAAACATTTTTTTTTCTGAATTCAGCTTTTCCTAAGGCCTTCGGGGTGCTGGGTAGCACTTAGTAAGCCGTGGATAAGCACCACAAGCTCCTTGCAAGTGTCACAGCCTGTACAAATGCTGGATGCTATCATCGCTCTCAGGCTAGAGAGGAGAAAACTGAGGCTGCAGAATATATTTTTCAGGAAATATTTTGTCGATAACTAACAGGAATTCAACAACAACGACAACAACAAAATCAAACCAGAAAAGAAGAGGGAAGAAAGAAAGAAAGAATGGTAGAAAAAGAAGGAAGGAGAAAGGAACAAAGTTGTCTCCTAAACAGGAGTAAAAAGGCAGGTCTTACCCTAGCGAGGCACATCTGGACGGAACTATTCTAAGACTTGGCTGGGTGTCACCTTGCTTTCTCCTCTAAGCTGGCTTTGTGTCAATACCCTATCCTACAGAGAAGCAAAGCCAGGGCAGCTCCTGCCTGCCTCCTGTCCACAGACTCTTTTCTAACATAGCTGGCAGGATTGTGAGGCAGGCTCTTAGTGGTGAGGTTGGAGTCACCCGCATCAGAATCTGGACAGAAGCTGAGGGTGGCACTTTTCCAGTGTTGATGGCACCAAAGGATGGAGGGATGAACTCTGGGTAGCTAATAGAAGGGAGGCAACTGGCCCATCAAGAGATGAAGTGGCCTAGCAAATGGACTCTCCAAATCCAAAAGCAAGCATGAGCTTGAACTCTTCTGTGACAGCATCTGAGGTCCATGAATGGCCCTGGAGATCTGGCTGTCCTCAGCCACCTGTAATTAGGTTAGCTTTACAGACTGATAGTAAGGACACCGTGGTCCAAATCCTTGAGCTGTGGAAATCAAATTAGACCTTGAATTAAAAAGCGTTTGGAAGAGTCAGATATAAGGTACTACACTGTTTCTAAGCATACCGTCCATCTCGGTTGGTGAAATCAGCTTAAACCTGGTGCTTTTCAATAAATGAATAAAGCAAAAACCTATAATGAAAGTAATTCCGGTCTCTGAGATGGCTACTGGGTAAAAGCACCTCCTGCATTGATCCCATGACCTCAATTGGATTCTAAGATCCCACTGCAGAACAAGACAACTGACGCCTGAGAGGTGTCTGTCCTCTGACCACAGCGTGTATGCCTGGCAAACAGGAACCTGTTCACTTGCCCCTGCACACGCGTGCGTGAACATACGACACACAGAGACAAATAAAAAAATAACAGTGTAATATCTGTCTGTGCAGTTTGAAACTACAAAGAAGAGAAAGAAAAGGGAAAAGGGGAAGGAACGGAGCAGCCCCCAGACTCCCCCATTCCAAGGCAAGTCTCAGGAACAGCTTTTCAATTCAATGCTTACTGTCCTGTTGTCC
>LR754362.1:0-20835 GCA_902729485.2 Mus minutoides
AAGGGCTTGGGTCACTTCTCCAGCCATGCCCTTTGTAGCACACATGTTGTCCTCTCGGCTCCAGATGCCTATACTCCATTGCTGCTGCTGTTCTTGGTGGTCATCTCATGGTACTGGCATCTTCAAAACGCTGCTGTCTTCCACTGTAACTAGGCTTCAACACTAGCCTCTCATAGGCTCTCTTCATGGTGCCAAGCCTCTACTCCTTTGCATGACCCCTTCAGACCTGGGCCATCAATTGCAACTGAGGCTGCACTTTCACCAATGGCCTTCCATGGCCTCTCACAGTGCTTCCGTGACCTAAGCTGCTCTGCATGACCCTTCATGCCTTCAAAACCACTACCACCTGGGTAACTCTTACACATTACCAAGTCCAGCCACAGCACAAGGCTATCTCTGGAACACAGCCTCTGTGCTTTCAGAAAACACTTCCCAGAAGATGTCACCTTAACGATGCTGGTCTCTTCTTAATCACCGCTAATTTCTTAGCTCCAGCTAACCAGCATCAATAGTCCCAGTAATTTAAAGTTTTTGCTTTAGTAGTTCTGGTATCTTGTTAATCACAGCTGACTCTTCAGCCCCAGCTAACCAGAACCACAGAATCTTCACAATCAAACTAGTGATGTCCCTGAAAAAAGTCTTTACTCTTCCCTCTGAAATTTCACAAGCCAGGCCTCCATCTTGTGCACTGTTCTCAACATTATCTTCCAACCTCCTATACAACATCTCACAGAGTTCTTAACACCGAATAGATCTTCTAACCCAAAGTTCCAAAGTCCTTTCACAGTCCTCCCCAAAACATGATCAGGTTGCCACAGGAATACCCCACTCTGCTGGTACCAATTTGTCTTAGTCAGGGATTCTATTCCTGCACAAATATCGTGATCAAGAAGCAGTTGGGGTTGAAAGGGTTTATTCAGCTTACATTTCCACACTGATGATATCACCAAAGGAAGTCAGGACTGGAACTAAAGCAGGCCAGAAAGCAGGAGCTGATGCAGAAGCCATGGAGGGATGTTCTTTACTGGCTTGCTTCCCCTGGTTTGCTCAGCCTGCTCTNAAGGGCTTGGGTCACTTCTCCAGCCATGCCCTTTGTAGCACACATGTTGTCCTCTCGGCTCCAGATGCCTATACTCCATTGCTGCTGCTGTTCTTGGTGGTCATCTCATGGTACTGGCATCTTCAAAACGCTGCTGTCTTCCACTGTAACTAGGCTTCAACACTAGCCTCTCATAGGCTCTCTTCATGGTGCCAAGCCTAGACTCCTTTGCATGACCCCTTCAGACCTGGGCCATCAATTGCAACTGAGGCTGCACTTTCACCAATGGCCTTCCATGGCCTCTCACAGTGCTTCCGTGACCTCAGCTGCTCTGCATGACTCCTTCATGCCTTCAAAACCACTACCACCTGGGTAACTCTTACACATTACCAAGTCCAGCCACAGCACAAGGCTATCTCTGGAACACAGCATCTGTGTGTTCAGAAAACACTTCCCAGAAGATGTCACCATAAAGATGCTGGTCTCTTCTTAATCACCGCTAATTTCTTAGCTCCAGCTAACCAGCATCAATAGTCCCAGTAATTTAAAGTTTTTGCTTTAGTAGTTCTGGTATCTTGTTAATCACAGCTGACTCTTCAGCCCCAGCTAACCAGAACCACAGGATCTTCACAATCAAACTAGTGATGTCCCTGAAAAAAGTCTTTACTCTTCCCTCTGAAATTTCACAAGCCAGGCCTCCATCTTCTGCACTGTTCTCAACATTATCTTCCAACCTCCAATACAACATCTCACAGAGTTCTTAACACCGAATAGATCTTCTAACCCAAAGTTCCAAAGTCCTTTCACAGTCCTCCCCAAAACATGATCAGGTTGCCACAGGAATACCCCACACTACTGGTACCAATTTGTCTTAGTCAGGATTTCTATTCCTGCACAAATCTGCCTGCCTCTGCCTCCAGAGTGCTGGGATTAAAGGCGTGTGCCACCACACCCGAAAAGGTTTTTTAATGTATTGAAGAAGGCAGAGGCAGGTGGATTTCTGATTTCGAGGCCTGCCTGGTCCATAAACTGAGTTCCAGGACAGCCAGGGCTATACAGAGAAACCATGTCTCAAAAAAAATGTATTGAAGAAACTATAAAAGTTAAAAAGAATGGGGCTGTTGAGATGGCTCAGTGGTTAAGAGCACCCGACTGCTCTTCAGAAGGTGATAAGTTCAAATCCCAGCATCCACATGGTGGCTCACAACCATCCGTAACGAGATCTGGTGCCCTCTTCTGGAGTGTCTGAAGAGAGCTACAGTGTACTTACATATAATAAATAAAATAAATCTTTTTTTTTTTTTTTTTTTTTTGGTTTTTTTCGAGACAGGGTTTCTCTGTGTAGCCCTGGCTGTCCTGGAACTCACTTTGTAGAGCAGGCTGGCCTCGAACTCAGAAATCCGCCTGCCTCTGCCTCCCGAGTGCTGGGATTAAAGGCGTGCGCCACCACGCCCGGCAAAATAAATCTTTTTTTTTTTTAAAAGTTAAAAGAAAATTATACATCATTTTGGATGTAGCACTTGAATATGGACAAATTTTGGCATGCACATCTGTTCTAGTAACACACCTTCACAGTTTCCAAGCACTATAGTGCTTATGACCAAACTTCCATATGAACCTTCAATTATATGAAGAAGCATATTCCAAGAAAATGAAAATGAGATGGGGCACATATTGCAATAGAATTGACTTTTGTTTGGTTCTGTTTCTATTCTCTTTCTAAAGATTATTCTCACACCTGAAGAGAAAATTAAACTATCTAAATCCACACCTCATGAAAAACCTAAAAGCTATGGGGAAGCAAGTGACATGAAAGGGTCTGGGAACTCAGAACACTAACTACCACCTGCTTCCTGTGCCCTTGGAAACCCAAACCCTTGTCCTTCACGTTTAGGCTCATTTCGTAGATACCCTACAGTTCTCCTTTTCTCTTTTGCCTTCTCTTCTCCTAACAACCCAAGGAGCCAGCATTGCAAGCCACCCACTCACAATGTTGAAGCCACTTCAGCTACAACAACTATGTTTGCCATCACAACATCTTCTGTTTCTGTCAGCAAATGTAGGGATGCCAATGCCATCACTCCTCCTAGCAGCATCTAGCCTGATATTTCCACAAATGCTGTCGCAGATGAGACTATCTCAACTACCAAAGATGACACTGCTCCAACAAAGGCAGGAGGCAATACCACATATGCTTCAATTACATCACTCCAACTTCTACAGACAGTAATCCAACTGGTACAAGTAACATTACTCCATCTGCTAAACAAATTACCTTCCACAATGCAACAGGGAAAGATTTTATCACACTTTCTTGGGTAGCAACTCTACAGGGTAGGTTTCTCTCCAATCTAAGATGGTCACTATAACAATATCTAAATAAACAGGGCAAATTTTAGTTTAAAAATAATTCCATATCTGTATTTGTCAGACTCTGACAGAGTCTCTCCAAATACAGTTGTATTAGGTTCTTGTCAGCAGGCACATTTTGGTTTCAAATACACTGTCTGGCATTACTGTCTATACATGGGATGGATCCCCAAGTGGGGCAACCTCTGGATGACCTGTCCTTCAGTCTCTGCTTGACCCTTTGTTCCGATATTTCCTTTACACGGGAGCAATACTGAATTAAAAATTTGGAGAAGAATAGGTGATATCTTCTCTCAAACAGGGACATTGCATAACTTCTTGAAATGGGTTCTACAGGTTCTCCTGGCCTGTTGCTGAGCATTTCAGATAATTTCATTCTTTTTGGGTCCTAGGAGCCTCTTGCTTTCTTGGTATTGGAGATTTTCTTGTGGCTCCCTCCAGTTGCCCATCCCCCATTGCTACAGACCTTTGGTAAAACTCCTAACTTTCTGTTCATCTCCCCATCTCCTTCCAATCCAGATTTTCCACTCTTTTTCCCCTGCCTCTTCTTCTTCCTCCCAAGTCCTTCCTACCCTCTACCTGCTGTGAGTATTTTGTTCCACCTACTAAGAATGACTGAAGCATCCATTCTTTGGTCTTCCTTCTTCTTGAACATCATATGTTTTCTGACTAATATGCTGAGTATTCTATGCTTTTTTTCTAATATCCACTTATCAGTTAGTACATACGAAATACAGAAGAGGATGCTTGTAGCCAACCATTGGACTGAGTACAGGGACAATGAAGGAGTTAGGGAAAGGACTGAAAGAGCTGAAGGGCTTTGCAACTCCATAAGAAGAAAAACAATATCAACAAACCAGACCCCTCAGAGTTCCCAGTGACTAAACCAAAACTAAAGTGTACCCATGGAGAGACCCATGACTACAACTGCATATGTAGAAGAGGAAGTAATTATCTGGCATCAGTGTGTTAATAGGCCCTTTTCTGTGAAGGCTCCATTCTCCAGTGTAGGGGAATACTAGGGTGGTGAGGTGGGAGTGGGTAGGTGGATGGGGGAGCACCCTAATAGAAGCAGAAGGAGAGGGGATGGAATAGGGATTTTGGAGGGGAAACCAGGACAGGAGATAATATTTGAAATATAACTAAAATACCCAATAAAAAATTCGAACTTATTTCTAACTAGATTTGTGCATCCATACACAGTGTATGATTGAGATATATGTAATCATATGTACTATTGTGACAACAGATTCCTTGGCAACATTAATGTGAAGAAGATGACAGTTTTTGGCACATTACCTAAGTGAGGATCACTTACTAGCTTTTCTATTTCAAAAATTCTAGACTTTAAAATTCATAGCCACTATTTTACTAATTTGGAGTAAACAATTGTATGTGCAAGCAAAATTAAGACTTATAAAAGTATATAAAGTATTTCTATTTATTTTTATATTTATAACAAATATAATATATATGAAATATATTATAATACATTATATTATATATTACATACATTTATATCTATGTTTTATTATACAAATATATATAATATATACATATAAAATATATACATATAAAATATTTAACTTAATATACATATTTGATGTATAATATATGATATATGATATATGATATATAACATACATTATATATTAAATAATTCATGTATATTATATATTAAATGCTATATAATTATATTTATATTATATAATATGTAATATATCATATATTTCTTATATATCTTATATTATATATCTTATATATTCTATATTATATATAATATATTATAATATATTAAATATACATATAATATATACTATATACATAATATAGCTATATAAGTTACCTACAGATTTAACACTAACACAAAAGAATAGACCTTTTTTGCAGTACCTCACAGAATGTTCTCAAATTTTAAAAACATAATCAGTCACAAAGCAAGTCTCAACATGTACAAAAAATATGTTGTCATATTCTAAACCTATAGAAAGTGAACAATTTCTACTGAAAGAATATTTGATTAAGGAATAAATAAATAATCTCAAGGCTTCCTAAAATACAATGAAAATTAATGCTAAATATACCCAAAATATTGAAACAAAAGTATAGCAGTGCTAAGAAATTTTACCCAAATCATTTTATAAGGTCACAATCATCAGGATACCCAAACTACAAAAAAACTGAACAACAAAAAATGAAAGAAAATTACAATCCCATTTCCCTAGTGAGCATTGATACAAAAATTCTCAATAAAATACTCACAGACTGAGTATTTTATTTTCACATAAAAACAAATGAATAGGCTGTATTCAGACAAGCAGGGATGCTTTAACCTATGAAAGTTTGGCAATGTAATGTAAAGAAACTTAAGAGAGAAAAAACACATGATTTTCAAATTAGAGGTTGATAAAGCCTTTGACAAAATCCAACACCCCAGAGAAAGTATTCGAAATATTGAAAATACAAGAAACATAACTAAATATAAGAAATGCAATTTACAGAAATCCATTAGCAAATATAAAATTAAATGTGGAGAAACTCTAAGCTAATCCACTAAAATCAAGAATAACAGGAGGCTTTCCACTCTTTCCGTATCTATTTAATATTGTACTTGAAATTTTGGATACAGTAGTAAGAAATCTAAAGGAGATCAAGTATATGAAAACTGAAAAGAAAAAAATCAAAGTACTATTTGCAGCTGATATAATAACAGACATAAGTGACCCAAAAATTCTACTACAGAACTCCTACAGCTGAAAAACGCCTTCAGCACAGTGACTGTATACAAGATTAACGCAAAACAAACAAAAAAAAAAAATCAGATGCCCTCCTAAATACAGATGAAAACTGGGTTAAGACAGAAATTAGAAAAAAGCACCCTTCACAATAGGTACAAAAAAAATACAATTTCTTGGAGTGAAATAACTATAAAAACAGAATTTCAAGTCTTTTAAGAAAGAAATAAAAGACTATAGCAGAAACGGAAAGATTGCCCATGTTCATGGATCAGATCTAAAGACTTAATATAGTAAAAGTAGCCATTCTTCCAAAAGCAATGTAGAATTTCAACACAATCACCAAGTAAATTCAAACATAATTCTTTACAGACCTTGAAAGAATAATATTTCTTTTCATATGGAGAAACAAAATCCCAGGATATGTAAAAAGTCCTGTATAATAAAAGAACTTTAGGAGATTTCATGATACAATTAATAAAAATGCATGATATTCGCATTAAAACAGAGGTAGATCAGTGGAATAGAGTAAAAGACCCGCATATAATTCCATAGACCTAAGAATATCTAAGAACAGAATTTGATAAAGNTTCTTTTCATATGGAGAAACAAAATCCCAGGATATGTAAAAAGTCCTGTATAATAAAAGAACTTTAGGAGATTTCATGATACAATTAATAAAAATGCATGATATTCGCATTAAAACAGAGGTAGATCAGTGGAATAGAGTAAAAGACCCGCATATAATTCCATAGACCTAAGAATATCTAAGAACAGAATTTGATAAAGGTGATAGATTGTTGCAATGAAAATAAAGATAGCATTTGCAATAAACGGTGTTGGTCTAACTAGATGTCTGCATGGAGAAGAATGCAAATAGATCTATGTCTATCACCTTGCACAAAACTCAACTGCAAATGGATCAAAGACCTCAACATAAAACAAGATGTACTGAATCTAACAGAAGAGAAAGTAGTGAAGAGCATTGAACACGTTGGCATAGGAGACACCTTCCAAAAGAGAACACCAATAGAGCAGGCAGGAAGATCAACGGTTACTAAATGAGAACTCATGAAAACGAAAAATTCTGCAAGGCTAAAGATACCACCAATGGGACCAAATGGCAGCCACCCCACAGAAAGATAATTTCAAAATTATATAAAGAACTTGAGAAACTAGACATCAACAAACCACAAAATGCTTAACAGAGTTCTCAACAGAAGAATTTCAAATAGACATGAACATTTCAGGAAATGCTCAACACTATTAGCCTTCATGGAATTGAAAATCAAAATGACTCTGACATTCTATCAATCACCTGCCAGAATAGCTAAGATTTAAAATCTCAAATGACACCTCATGCTGACAAGCATGTAGAGCAATGGGAACACTCCTCCAATGCTGATGGCAGTGCAAATTTGTACAAGCACTTTACTTACCAATATGCTGATATCTCAGAAATCAGGGAAACATGTAACTCAAGACTCACCTATAGTATTCCCGGGCACATACGTCAAGTGTCCTGATAGAAGGACACTTGCTCAGCTAAGCGCATAAAAGCTTGATTGCAATAGACAGAGAGTTGAAACAAAAATTGTTGTTCTTCTACAGAATAATGAATAAAGAATACCCCACCATGGGGGATCCATCCCATAATCAGTCATTAAACTCAGACACTATGGCATAGGACAGCTAGTGCCTACTTAAGGGACCCTGATATAGCTGTCTAGTACAGAAGTGGATGCACATAATCATCTATAAGAGGGAACACAGGGCCCACAATGGAGAAGATAGAGATAGAACCCCAGGAGCTGAAGGGGTCTGCAACCCTAGAAGAGGATCAACAATATGAAGTAACCAGAACCCCCAGAACTCATGTCTCTAGCTCCATATGTAGCAGAAGATGGCCTAGTCAGTCATCATTGGGAAGAGAGGCCCCTTGGTACTGCAATCTTTATATGCCCAAATACAGGGGAATGCCAGGGCCAAGAAGTGGGAGTGGGTAGACAGGGGAGCAGGGAGGGGGTAGGGGGTAGGGTGGCTTTTCAGAATAGAAATGTAAATTAAGAAATTATCTAATAAAAAAATGGAAGAAAAAAAAAGAAAAAGAAGTTCATTTACATAAGAGAATATCACTCAGCTTTTAAAAATAATTACATCATAAAATTTGCATGTAAATGCACAGAACTAGAAAAAAGTCATCTAGAGAAACGTAACTCAGACCTGAAAAATAAACATGGTATGTACTCACTTATGAGTAGATATTAACTTTAAAGTAAAAGACAATTATGCTACAGTTCAAAAACACAAAGATTAGAATCAGCAGGAGACCTCATGAGGGGAGCGATATTCAGAGGTTGGTGTAGAAAGAGGGAGATGCCATAAGAGGCATAAGGAACGATTGCCATAATGAATGAAAGTCTTCAGATGGGGAGACAGAAAGTATCAAAAAGAAGGGAGAGACATGGAAGAGAGGAGGTGACCAAGAGTCTATGAGGGTGTCCATAGCTCTGACTCACAGAATTGGAGAAATGGGGCATATGGAGGTTGCCTTCTGTATCTAGGAAGAAACCCTGGTGGATAATAAAAAGAAGAAACCTACCCACAAACTTCTGACCCAAAACTTATCATGTCTACAAGAGTTGCAGATATTGGGAATAGAGCGTAGACTGAGGGAATGGCAAAATAAATGACCCAACTTGAGACCCATCCCATGGCAAAACACCAATCCATGACACTATTAATGATATTCTGTTATGTTTCAAGACAGAGTGTAGCATGGCTGACCTCTGACTGACTCTAATGGATGCATATGCCCACAGCCAAACAGTGGATGGAGCTTGGAACCTCTTATGGAATAATGGAGGAAGGATTGCACTCCCCTCCAAGGGGATAGCACCTGCACAGGAAGGCCAATAGAACTACCTATCCTTGACCTTGGGGGATCTCAGAGATGGAAGCACCATCAATGTAAATTGGCTGGACCTAGGCCTCCTGCACATAAATAGCAGATGTGCAACTTGGTTTTAATGTGTGTTCTGAACAATAGAACCTTAAAAGGCTGTTGACTCTCGATTAGTTATGCTTTTCTTGCTGGGCTGCCAGTGAAAGGGGAAGTGTCTAGTCTCACAGTGGATGGAAGTGCCAGGGCTAGGGAATAACCAGGGGGAAGTCATTCACTCATGGAAGAATGGAAGGAGGGATGAGGGAAGGATTGATGGCTTGGGTGACTGGTAGGGGGGCAGGGAGAGGGATGTAAAGTGCTAAGAGACAATTCATTAATTGATTGATTAAGAAAATTAATAAATACTGTCTTCAATTTGGAAAAGATATTCTTTTTATATAAGCAGAGAAATGGCCAATCATCTCTTGAGTGTTTATTACATGCAATTTTCAGGTGATTGTGTATGATCTCATTTAACCTCGAAAGTTAAAATGACAAAATGGCAATTGTTTGAGATTAAGATAAAAATGTATATCTAATGAATATATGTATTAACTATATTTTTCTTGAATATAAATGAAAAGTATTAACTTCAATAAAAGTATATGAGATAGAATTTTCTTTTCCAGTAGCAATCTTTCATCATACTAAAACCATTACCTTACTCCACAAATGTGAGGTGAGGTCAGCACCACAAATAGTTAAAGCATTAAGAAAATGATAAGCTCAATACCCAAATCCCTCCTTGAGAGAGCTGATCCCCGAGGAGTGATGACACACCTGAGAGCACAGATGAGACCACCACTTCTGCTCAAATTTGTGACCCACAATACAACATCCTAGAGCTCCAGGACAGAGAAACCAAGGAATAACTGGGGAAAGGATTCTTCTGTTTTTCACTTGCAATCTGAAGCTAACCCTGTGCCAAAGCTTTCATACCCAAATTCTGCCCAGAGAGAGCTGACCTCCCAGGAGTGCTGATAGATAGACTTACAAGAAGTACAAGATACAGTCAGAGACAGGAAGACCAGCTAACACCACAGATAACCAGATGGTGAAAGGTGACTGCAAACAAAAGCAAAAGAAATCAAGGCTACTTGGCATCATTGGAACCCATTTCTCCTGCCACAGCAAGTCCTGGATACACCAACACACTATAAAAGCAATACCTGATTTAAAATCACATCTTATGATGATGTGAGACGACTTTAAGAAGGACCTAAATAACTCCCTTTAAAAAAAAAAAAAAACAGGCAAACACATATGAACACCTAGAAGCCCTAGAAGAGGAAACACAAAAATCTCTTTAAGAATTCCAGGAATGCAGGGATGGTTTAATATACGGAAATCCATCAATGTAATACACTATATAAACAAACTCAAAGGTAAAAACCACATGATCATCTCCTTAGATGCTGAGAAAGCATTTGACAAAATCCAACACCCATTCATGATAAAGGTCTTGGAAAGATCAGGAATTCAAGGCCCTTACCTAAACATGATAAAAGCAATCNAGCCACCAAAATAAACACTATAGCATATGCCAGCAAGATAATGCTGAAAGGGACCTGATATAGCTGTCTTGTGGGAGGCTATACCAGTGCCTGGTAAACACAGAAGTGGATGCTCACAGTCAGCTATTAGTTGGAACACAGGACTCCCAAGGTAGGAGCTAGAGAAAGTACCCAAGGAGCGGAAGTGGTCTTCAACCCTATAGGTGGAAGAATAACATGAACTAACTAGTTCCCCCTGCGCTCATGTCTCTAGCTGCATATAAGGAAGAAGATGGCCTAGTTGGCCATCATTGGGAGGAGAGGCCCCTTGGTCATACAGACTCTATATTCCCCAGAACAGGGGAATACCAGGGCCATTACATGGGAGGGGGTGGGTAGGGGAGCAGGGCGGGGACGCAGGAGGTTAAGGGAAAATTTCTGAATAACATGTGAAATGTAAATGAAGAAAATATCCAATAAAGAGAGAAAAAAAAAGATACTTTTCTTTACAAGCTTTTCTTGCATTCTATTCTTTAGCTGCATAATCTGTCTTTCTTATAATAATGATTTTGTGCTAATTTTTACAGAAAAATAAAGTATCTTCCATACTAAAAAAAAAAAAAAAAAAGAATTGCAGAAAAATACAATCAGGGAGTTGAAGGTATTGAACATAAACGTCCAGTATCTAAAAATAGAAAAAGAAGCAATGAAGAAATCACAAAGGGAAACAACCCTGGAGCTGGAAAGCCTAGGAAAGAGACCTGGAGTCAATTATGTAAGTTTCCTTCAAAAGAATACAAGAGATAGAAAAGAGAATCTACGTTACAGAAGATACCATAAAAAACATTAACACAACAGTCAAAAAATGCAAAAAGCAAAATGCTCCTAGCCCAAAACATACAGGAAATCCAGGATAGAGTGAGAAGACCAAACTGAACAATAATAGGTATTCAACAGGTTGAAGATTCTCAACTTAAGAGCCAGTAAATACCTTCAAAAAAACTATAGAAGAAAACTTCCCTAACCTAAAGAAAGAGATGCCCATGAACATATAAGAAGCCTACATAATGCCAAATAGATTGGACCAGAAAAGACCTTCCTCCCATCATATCATAGTCAAATCACCAAATACACACACACATACACACACACACACACACACACACACACACACACACAAGAATATTAAAAGCATTAATGGGAAAAGGTCAAGAAATATATAAAGGCAGACCTATCAGAATAAAACTAGACATTTCAACAGAGATTATGAAAGCTAAACGATACTGGATAGATGACATAAAGACCATAATAGAACACAAAAGCTAGCCCAGACTACTATACTATCAATTATCATAGATAAACCCAGATATTCTATGACAAAAAGAAATTTATACAATATCTCTCCACAAATTCAGACCCACAAAAGATAATAGAAAGAAAACTCCAAGAAAGGAAGGGAAACTATAACCTTGAAAGAGCAAGAAAGTAACCCGCTTTCAACAAACCCAAAGGAAGATAGCGATACAAACATAATTACACCTCTAACAACAAAAATAGCAGGAAGGAACAATCACTATTCCTTAATAACACTTAACAGGAAGGAACAACCACTATTTCTTAATATCTCTTAACATCAAGGGACTCAATTCCCTAATAAAAACACATAGACTAACAGACTGAATATATAAATCAGTCTGGCGGTTCCTCAGAAATTTGGACATAATACTACCTGTGGACCCATCTATGTCACTCCTAGGCAGAAACCTAAAAGATGCTCTAACACATAATTAGGACACATGCTTCACTATGTTCACAGCAGTCAAATTAATAACAGCCCGAATCTAGAAAGAACCCAGATGTCACTCAACAGAGGAATGGATACAGAATATGTGGGACATTTACACAATGGAGTCCTACTCAGCTATTAAAAACAATGACTTCACAAAATTCGCAGGCAAATGTATGGATCTAGAAAAGTCAGCCTGATTGAGGTAAATCAGTCCAAAAGAACTCACATGGTATGTGCTCACTTCTAAGTGTATATTAGGCAGAGATCATGGTATACCCATAATACAACTAAAGGACCATATATGAAGCTCAAGAGTTTGGAAAATCAGTGAGTGGATGCTTCAGTCATACTTAGAAGGAGAAAAATATAATAAAAAGAATAAGATGGTTGGAGATACTATTAAGGAACAGAGGAACTGGAGGGGATCGCAGGGGTAGAATTGGCTATAAGAAGAAATGGGGGAGATGTACAGAGGGTCAGAAAATTGAATAGAGGTGTGTAGCAAAGGGTGATGGGAGCTGGTGATAGCAACGACAAAGTCCCAGATACCAGGAAAGCAAGAGCCTCTCAGGATCCCATGGGGATGACATTAGATGAAATACCCTAAAAAGGGGAGGGAGAACCTATCAAGACCATATCCAGAGGTTAGGTATGCCCACCCCCACCCCCACACACACACCTGTCCCATTTGAGAGAAGTGGCCACACACCAGTCTCCAAAATTTAAACCCAGAATGCTCTTGTCTAAAGGAAATACAGGGAGAAAGAGTGGAACAAAGACTGAAGAAAAGGCCATCCAGAAACTGCCCCATATGGATATCCATCCCACATGCAGACACAAAAGCCAGTTACTATTGCTGATGCCAAGAAGTGCTTGCTGACAGGTGAAGCCTGACAGAGTTGTCTCCTGAGTGGCTCTGCCAGATCCTGACCAACACAGATGCAGATGCTCCTAGCCAAACAAGGACTTAGCAAAGGGACCCCAATGGAAGAGTTAGGGGAAGGACTGAAGGTGTTGAAGGGGCTTTCTCTGGATCAGTGGGAGGAGAGGCCTTTGGTCCTATGAAGGCTTGATACCCCAGCATAGAGGAATGCTAGGGCAGTGAGTCAGGAGTGGGTGTGTAGGGGGAACACCATCCAAGAAGCAGGGTAAGAGGAGATGGGATAGGGAGGTTCCATGGGGGGAACTGAAAAGGGGGATAACATTTGAATTGTAAAATAATAAAATATCCAATTAAAAACTTGGATATAAAATAATAGTGACTAATTAGTTATGATAAATCCCAGGTTCAAATACAGGTCTTGGGTTATTCCAAGTAGAGACTGCGATTTAGTTACGAAGCAAACTACAATCTCAAGTTTTACTATGAGTAAATAAAAGTATTCAAACAATAAACAAGAAAATGATACATATATCCAGAAAGATTATCAATACATATTATTCTGATTAATATCAGGATCGCCTATAGGAAATGGGGAAGGTTTCCAGTTTCAGAGATTTAGTCCATTATCATCATGACAGGAAGCATGGAAGCGTCCAGGAACACAATGTGATCTGGAAGGAACTGAGAGTCCTAAATGTTGATTCAAAGACAGAATGGAGAGTCTGTATCTTCCCCACTAGGCAGAACAGCTAAAAAATAATGTGACACATGAAAAATTAGGGTAATAACTCAACAGATGACTGAATGGATGGGTATTGTCTCAAAAATATCAGCTCTAGGACAATATGACTTAGGATCAGCAGCACAGGAACAAGAGCACATGCTGTCCCTCTGGTTGACATGGTCCTTTGTGTTCTAGAGTCTTCCCACCTCATTTCAGAGACTTCCCTCAACTGAAGCAATTCATCAACTTTCATCTATCCAAAGCACTCCAACTTCCTAATGTATGGGTTTTCTTCATCAATTTTCAGCTCTGTTGTTATTTTAATATTGAACCTTGGGGAAAATCCCTAAATTTAGGGTTAGCATAGCAAGTGGGATGGAGTGCTCACCAAGTCCTCTACGAAGAAAAGCACTAACTATATATCCAGGCAACATTACATCACTCCCAGAAAATGAGCTTATGAAAAGACTCAATATGAATATCATTATCACACAACCAATCTTATGATTCCAGAACATGAAAACATGCATGATTGCTATTTTCCAAAGGAAAAAAAAAAGTTTCATTTAATCATGAAGGTGGTACATCATACAACCACAGCATTTCCACTATAGAGACAACTATTTTGCCTCATTTTGTCCTATACTTGAAAGATGTCCTATTGTAACTTCCCAGTATACATAGGAACAAGAAGCACATCTGGATCACCTAATGCGAAACTAAACATACTTCTTAAAATACAGCACTGTAAAATGTTTTGAAACTTAATTGGAATTAAAACCAAGGGCAATTATAAACTCGAGAGTGACAGAGACATTTCCCAGGATGTATGGGCACCACTTCCATTTGGAATTCATTTCAGTGAGCATGTCTACTAAGAGCCAACTTAAGAGTAGGTTCATAAGATGTTCTTTCCAATCAATGCCATCTAAGCTTTCACTGAGAACCTGTATGCTCAGAACAAACGGGGAACCATTTTCTCTGAGTGTCATTGAGGACTTTCACTTAAAAACATGTAACAAGTTTCTGTTGATGCAAAATAATTTACCACAAATTAGGACTGTAAGAAGCCTGTTTGTCATAACAGAGTCTACACTTGGTATACACATGTCTTTTTCTCAAGTGACTCAAGAGGCGGAAGAGGAACCTGGAAGACAGTTCCATCCTCATCCCAAGGCCATCTTGTCACACTTCATAAAATGTCATTGTGTATCATGGTGCTGAGTGGCCTCAATTTGGTTTATTAATGTTTAATTAACAAGAAGTAACAAGCTTCCCATGGGATTTTCACATTCCAAATGATTGGATTTTCATTGACCTCACACTAGTCTTCCCCCCAGCCAGAACCATCTTCCTGTTTCCCGTACTTGACTATGTGTACTCCTTGTCATTACTTTTCTTTCTCTATTTAACCCCCACCAGTTTCACTGCAACTTTATTTTTGTATTTTTTTAAAATATTTTGTTACTTTATTTTCAATATGATAGATTTGTTAAAAACACATCAGTCAACAATCCTGTATCAGGCTAAGTACAGAGCTTAAGGGTAAAACATTTGCTTGGCAAATTCACGGTTCCTGGTTCAAATGCCATACTGAAAATGAATAAAATATAATATTGAATGTTATAATTGTAAATGTTTTCACATTGAATATCTTCATTTGTAAACATTAGCTGTTTTATTTTCAAGATTTAATTTTATTAGATATTTTCTTCCTTTATATTTCAAATGTTATCCCCTTTCCTGGTTTCCCCTACTCCCTCCCCCCTCCCTTCGCTGACCAACACACACCCTCTCTATTCCTGGGCCTGGCATTCCCATATACTGGGGCATAGAGCCTTCATAGGACCGAGGGCCTCTCCTCCCACTGATGACCAATTAGGCCATCTTCTACTACATATGCAGCTGGAGCCATGAGTTGTCACATGCATAATCTTTCGTTGGTGGTTTAGTCCATGGGAGATCTGGGGTTACTGGGTTGTTCATATTGTTGTACCTCCTATGGGGCTGCAGACCCCTTCAATTGCTTGGGTACTTTCTCTAGCTTCTCCACTGGGGACCTAACTTATTATGCTTGCAGTATTATAGAATTTTTTTTGAGACAGGGTTTCTCTGTGTAGCTCTGGCTGTCCTGGAACTCACTTTGTAGACCAGGCTGGCCTGGAACTCAGAAATCCGCCTGCCTCTGCCTCCCGAGTGCTGGGATTAAAGGCGTGCACCACCACACCTGGCTATAGAATTTTTAAAAAGAATATAGCTGATAAAATTAGGCCTGCAAATATTTTAGGAGAGTACGGCTTTTAGAAGCAAATTAAAATTAAAACTTGCTCAGAAAGTGCATATGCTTATAATTTTCTGTGAAATATCTAAATTAAAATTGTTTATTGTCTTTCTCCCAAAATCTGGTGAGTGTCAAAGAGGACCCAGAGGAAAACATGATCCTAAAGGAACATTAGCTCCTACGAACCCTCCTCCCAATATTTTTCTCCTCCTCCTCTTCTTCCTCCTCCTCTTCTTCTTCCTCCTCTTCCTCCTCTTCTTCCTCCTCCTCCTCTTCTTCCTCCTCCTCCTCATCCTCATCCTGGTCTTCATCTTCTGCCCTATGGTCAATGACCCCCTCCACCCTTTGGTCCAGGATTATTCCAACAACCACTGCTACATCCAATCCAGTAGTGACTCGAGGGACAGGTCTGGAAAGCCTAGAAGCAGTTCTGAGACAAAGAGTTTTATGGAAACTTAGCCTCCTGGAACCTTGGAATTTACATAGCTAGAATGCTCCAGATTTGTCCCTGTGATATTGAGGAGGGCCTTGCATGCTTTCTTACAGTATTTTACTGGGTAAGAGTTAGAAATCTCAAGGCAAGCTTAGCAAAGTATACTTAGAATCTTCGTTTCAGTCAGGTATGGCAGACTACATTGCATATTAGAATAAAGTTGGTGAGCACTTCTGACAAATCGAGATTCCCTACAGATACTTAGGAGGAACTACAGTAATGCATTACTCATGAAAAGTCTATTGAGCAGAAACTCTGGTGTTAGCTTTAACAAGGCTATAAGAAATAGCATAAAATGTGACTTGGGTATGAAATCCTCTCCTGGCCCCTGTCATTATTCTTAACTGTAAGCATTGCCTGGTTCCTTCCAGTACTTTGAAGGCATTTCTTTGTTCTTTGTCAGATAACTTTAAAGTACCTTGCCTCCTGTGATACCTTACACCTTTGTTTTCTGTATTATATAAAACTGATGCTAACTTTGACAAAATTAGATCCAGATACAGCACTCCCTTGTGTCCCTGTCTGTTTGTCACCACTCCTTGCCAACTCCTTGCCCACCTGTCTGGAACCCTAATTTCCTTCAGATTGAGCAAGGCCAACTGAGGCCTGTCCGTGGTACACCACCTCTTCCACCCTTTGAGTTTCATTATATTTAGGTAACAGTTCCTTCACATCCTAGACCTCCAATCAATCCTACTCCTCCTCTGAGTCTTAGGTATAGAGCTGTGCTGCTTAGGTTTCAGATGTGACTGGGCAACATACAGGCTCTTGTTCTCTGCATTGTGATCTAGATTGGTTTTCTGTAATGTTCTCCATCAGATGAAATGAGAAATGTTTTTTGAAGAGTGAGAACTTCACTGACTTTTATATAGATGAATAACTATTAAGCTTGTAGTTTTGGATTACTGTGGCTTACTAAAATGATGGTTATATATTCTCCTTAAAAAATCCTTAATTCTCTAGCCTTGGGCATTGACAAAGACCCAGGCCCAGGTGTGATTGCCCCCTTGTTGAATGAGCCATAGCAGAACTGATCTTCCAGGAGTCTTCACACACCTGAGAGCACAAGAAAGAACACCATATCTGATCAAATTCTTGGCTCAAGAGGGACCCACCAGAACTATCAGGGCACAGGTTCCAAGGAACAGTAAGGGACAAGATCCTTCTGGTTTCTGTCTGTGACCCAGAGTTGACCCTGTGACACAGCTCTCCATACCCAAATTCTGCCTGGAGATAGCTGGTCTCCAAGAAAGCTGAAACACAGACTTACAACATGGACAAGGCACAGTAAGAGACAGCAAGACCAGCTAATACCACAGATAACCAGATGGCAAGACACAAGTACAAGGTAGAGAATGATGTTAATAGAGTTTCATTTTCCGAGCAATTGTCTTTAATCTCTGTGCACTTTAACTACAAAAAAAGCAAAAGTAGATTATGAGTCCAGGTTTTTTGAAAAGTCATAATGATTCAAATGAGAATCAGGAAAAATGAGAGCCACTGAGAGCAGGCAAAACAGAATTGAGGAGTATTTGCAAAGCTCTAGTATGGGGTTGGGTTACTGGACATAAGTGTTGTCCTTTTCTAAATGCAGTGTGCTACTTAAATAAAGTGACATACACTGACAGAGTAAAAGAAAACCTAAAAAGTCAGGTCCCCGAGTAAACAGTAGAGAAGTTCTCTGATCTCATCAGTGACTATACCTGCAGCATGGCCTACACAAGGGAGTTCATTCCTACCCACTGTGATCTCTTGGTAAAATAAGATAGGAGCCAACTGCAGGTAAATATGGGGGATCAGGATGAGGAAGAAAACCAAGAGAAAGAAACTGTATATCAACACAGAACATTATAAATCTCTCTCAAACCAGAGAAGACTAACTAAAGAAACTTGAGAGCATTATAAGACAGTGACTTAGAACAAGTCTGGCCGTAAATTGCCCATGGCATCTTCTACCACTGTTCATGAAATTAACCTTGATAGGAGAAGTTTATAGGGTTATCTTAAACTTTGGATTTGCTGAAGACAATGTGTCAGATGACAGATTGTGAAAAGAACAGGACAGGTGAGTCAATGATTTGGCCCAGACTGTTTGATTTGCATTCAGGAGCACAGGAACAAGTGCACATACTGTTCCTCCACTTGACATGGTCCTTTTTGTTCTATAGCCTTCCCAGAACCTGCCAAAAATACCTAATGCAGTAAACACTCAAATCCCTTAAAGTGCCACACAAAGTGACTATAGCATATACATATCTGCTCCTTTTTTTCTTGGATATTTTCTTTATTTACATATCAAAACTATCCCCTTTCCTGGTTTACACCCCCACTGGAGACCCCTATCCCATCTTCCCTCCTTCTGCTTCTATGAGTGTGTTCCTTGATCTAGCAACCAAATAAACCCACATCCCAGCCCTCCTTTTTCCTACACTGGGGCATCTGATGAGACTTCATAGGACCTCTCCTCCAACTGACACATGAGAAGTCCATCCTCTGCTACATATTCAACTAGAGCCATGTGCAATTCTTTGTCCCTAGTTGCTCTGGGTGGAATGGTTGGTTGATACTGTTCTTCCTGTGGGGTTGTAATCCCCTTCCCTCCTTCAGCCCTTTCTCTAAATCCTCTATTGAGGACCCTGTGCTCTGTCCAATAGTTGGCTGCAAGCATCCATACCTACATTTGTAAGGCTCTAGCAGGGCCTCTCAGGAGGCAGCTACATCAGAATTCTTTCAGCATGCACTTCTTGCCATCCACAATAGTTTCTGGGTTTGGTTACTATATATGGGATGAATTGCCAGGTGGGAGAGTCTCTAGATGGCCTTTCCTTTAGTCTCTGATCTATAACTTATCTCCATATTTACTCCTGTGAGTATTTTGGTGTCCTTCTAAGGAAGACTAAAGCACCCGAATTTTTGGTCTTCCTTCTTCTTGAATGTCATGAAGTCTTTGAATTGTATCTTGGGCATTTGAAGCTTTTGGGCTAATGTGTACTTAGCAGTGAGTGCATGTCCTGTGTGTTGTCAATTGGGTAATCTCACTCAGGATGATATTTTCTACATCTATCCATTTGTCCAGGAATTTCATGAATTAATCATTTTTAAACTGAGGAGTACCACATTTTCTGTATCCATTCCTCTTTTGATGGACATCTGGTTTCTTTCCAGCTCCTGGCTATTATAAATAAGGCTGCTATGAACATATTGGAACTTCTGTCCTTATTACATGTTGGAGCATCTTCTGGCTATAGGCCCAGGAATGGTATACCTGGGTCTCCAGGCAGTACTATGTCCAATTTTCTGAGGAACCTACAAATCCATTTCCATACCATCTAAGAAACATCATACATTCTTAACAGACCACACTAACTGATAAGTTTTATTTTTAACCATTACAATCACCTCATTTTCATACCTCCCTTAACTCTTGCCAGAGCTTTCCAAATTCCTTTCTTTGATCTCTGTAAAATTCATGGCCTCATTTCTGATTAGCTGTTGTAACATGTATTCCAATGTATATAAATACAGCCTGCTCAATCTGTGCAATATAATTTCCACATACATGAACTCGGGGATGACTGTTTTGGATTGCTTATGCAATTGGGAGGCTCTTTCCTGAACAAAACAGTTTGCCCATTCTTAGCACTCCTTAATTGTCTGTAGTCCTTTGTTTAGGACTGAGGCTTCATGAGCTTTCCACCTTCCATGTTACTGAGGATAGTGACATTATTCTTTCCCAGATGTTGATTAGATGACCATGTTGATGAAGCCATCTCACCAGCCCCTCTCTTATATTTCTAAGAGACCCAATCTCAGGGAAAGCATCCTGTTCCTCTGGCACTTACATTCTTTCACCTCCATCTTCTGAAATGATCCCTGAGTCTTAGATATAGAGCTGTGCTGCTTAGGTTTCAGATGTGACTGGGCAACAAACAGGCTCTTTTTCTCTGCACTGTGATCTAGATTGGTTTTCTCTAAAGGTCTTCATCAGTTCAAAAGGAACTATTTTGATGAGGGGTGATAACTTCCCTGACCTGTGAGTAGACAAAGAAATGTTAAGATAGAGTTGGGGATTACTGTGGCTTGC
>LR754362.1:26965-49422 GCA_902729485.2 Mus minutoides
CCCACCCCTTGGCCCCGGCATTCCCCTGTATTGGGGCATATAAAGTCTGCATAACCAAGGGGCCTCTCTTCCCACTGATGGCCAACTAGGCCACCCTCTTCTATATATGCAGCTAGAGACATGAGCTCAGGGGTACTAGTTAGTTCATGTTATTCTTCCACCTATAGGGTTGAAGACCCCTTCAGCTCCTTGGGTACTTGACAGAAGATCTTTTATTTCTGAGAATAGTTTTCTCTATCCTAAGTTTTTTTGTTATTCCAGAAGAATTTAAAATTTGCTACTTCTAACTCTATGAAAAATTGAGGTGGAATTTTGATGGGGATTACACTTAATCTGTACATTATTTTCAGCAAGATGACCATTTTTACTATATTAATCCTGCCAATCCATGAGCATAGGAGATATTTCCATGTTCTGAGTTCTTTGATTTCTTTCTTCAGAGACTTGAAATTCTTGTCATACAGATTATTCACTTGTTTAGTTAGAGTCACACCAATGTACTTTATATTATTTGTGACTATTTTGAAGGGTGTTTTACCCTAATTTCTTTATTGAGTACATTGCATTGCTATAAATAAGAGAAATTCATCTGAAGTTCTCTTTCTGTGTTGGGTCTTTTGTGGTTTAGGTATCAGAATAATTGTGGCTTCATACAACAAATTAGGTAGTATTCTTTCTGTTTCTTTTTTATGGAATAGTTTGAAGAGTATTGGTAGTAGGTCTTCTTTGCAGTTCTGATTGAACTCTGTACTAAACCCTTCTGATCCAGGGCATTATTTCTTTAGGCGACTATTAATTACAGCTTCTATTACTTTAGGGGTTATGGAACTGTTTAGATGATTCATCTCATGTTGATTTAACTTTGGTACCTGATATCTATCTCGAAAATTGTCCATTTCATCTGGATTTTCCAGTTTTGTTGAATATCGGCTTTTGTAGTAGAATCTACAGATTTATTGAATTTCCGCATGTTCTGTTGTTATGTATCCTTTTCATTTCTGATTTTGTTAATTTGGATACTGTCTCTGTGCCTTCTGGTTAGTCTGGCTAAGGTTTATCTATCTTGCTGATTTTACCAAAGAACCAGCTCCTTGTTTGGTTGATTCTTTGTATAGTTATCTCTCTTTCTACTTGGTTGATTTCAGGCCTGAGTTTGATAATTTCCTTCCTTCTACTCCTCTTTTGGGTGTATTTGCTTCTTTTTCTTCTAGACATTTACATGGGCTGTCAAGCTGCTAGAATATCCTATCTTCATTTTTTTTTTGGGGGGGGGCACTTAGAGCTATAAATTTTTCATTAGCACTTCTGTCTTATGTCCCATAAACTTGGATATGTTGTGGCTTCATTTTCATTAAACACTCAAAAGTCTTCCATTTCTTTATTTCTTTCTTGACCAAGTTATCATTCAGCAGAGTATTGTTCAGCTTCAACATGTATGTGGGCTTTCTATTGTTTTGTTGTTATTGAAGACAAACCTTAAACTGTGCTGATCTAATAGAACGCATGGGATTATTTGAGTCTTCCTTTATCTGTTGAGGCATGTTTTGGACTAACTATATGGTCAGTTTTGGAGAAGGTACTTTGAGGTGCTGACAAGAAAGTATAATCTTTTCTTTATGATAAAATGTTCTGTAAGTACCTGTTAAATCCATTTGGTTCATAACTTCTGTTAGTTTTACTGTATCTCTGGATGGAGCTTGTTCATCCTATGGGCCTTTAAGCCTGTGTCAGCACTCATTGGAGACCAGCTCTCTCCTGGAAGAACATTTTTACAGAAGGCTGTGAAAGAGCCTTAGATTCAGTTGCAAATGGTGACAGGAATGATCCTCTCCACAATGCTCCACTGTTCCTGTAACCTGTGCACTCCTTGCCAGTCTTGCTTTAGACAGTTATTAAAGAGAAAGTGACTATCTCACGTCTGAGCCTATGAGTTGGAGCACTCCTGGGAGACCAGCTCTCTCCTGGAGGAACCTGTGTATGCCAGGCTGTGGACCAAACTTAGCTCCATGGTACAGATCAGAACTGCAATTTTTTTATTTTTTTTATTTTTATAGTTTTATTTCTTTTTTTTTTTATACTACTTTTATTAGATATTTTCTTCATTTACATTTCAAGTGTTATCCAGCTAGTTCCCTATATCCTCCCCCCTCCCGGCCCTGCTCCCCTACCCACCCACTCCCACCCCTTGGCCCCTGCGTTCCCCTGAACTGCAATTTCAGGGGAAAGAAATGCAAAAAAAAAAAAAAAGTCCATGACCAAATAATTACTGCCAAGCCAAAAGCTTTCTTTATTTAAATCCTTTGTTGCTCAGACTCTTTAAGGACAAATATGTGCCATTTTTCCCTCATCGGTTCAAAACTCAAAAATAAAAAGGAGCCTTATCATTTGAGAGTCAAATATTATGAGCTGAACAATATTATGCCACAATACTGAGTCCAACATAAGAATCAGAAAATTATTTTAAGATACATTGCAAAATATACACACCATGTGTTAGGATATGTTCCAAATAATGCTATTTCATTTAAAAAATAATGCTAACCAGCCATTGTATTAACTTTTAGACTCTAAAAAAAGATGAAGCCAATGTATGTGCTATTTGGCCTCTGGGTTCTTATAGGATGCTTCTTGGTGAGTATAAATTTTCTCTACCACAAAGCTTTATCTTCTCTTATCAATAATTATGTAACATATTATAACTTTATTTACCATCATTTCCTAATATATACAAGTTGCAAATTACTGAAGAAATGCCAATCAAGTGATATGTTTTCCAATTTGAAAATCTTTTAATTTGTCACAGAGGTTGTAATAAATCATTGTGAAAACAACAGATATACCAAAGAAATTTTACTACTGGATAATGTCAATATCAATATTGGATGTCCATAAGGAAACACAAAAATATTCAGCAAAGTCTTTGGGACATCAGAAATACAAATAGTGTGAAATATTTTTCCTACAGTTCATGCCTATGTAATTAAAAATAAAATTCTGAATAACATGACATGCAATGACCAACATTTAAAATGGAATAATATATATCTACTGTCTGTCATGTGTCAATAATCTAATGGGATAGAGAGAGCACTAGTAACATAGATATGAATTGACATAATATAGTCCATCAATATTATGAACAAAAGTTATATGGCATCTAGGAGGAAAGAGACAAACAGAACTGTGAGGAGTTATAAGGAGGGAATAGGGCATACATGCATGACCTTTACTACAAATATGCAAAGAAAGGATGGGGTGAGAAGAAAATGTAGCACAGGAAGATCTAGGGATCAAGATCTTTAAAGTGGGTATTATGTTAATTGATTTTCATTTTCTGAAGAATGTCTTTGTTCTATATGTACTATAGTTAAAACAGATGCAAAATGGAAGGGTCACTTAGTTTTTTTTTAATTTATTTGTTTATTTTTTTACCCTCCATATTTTATACCCATTCCAGGCATCCTCCCAAAATTCCCAACCCATGCCTCCTCTCCAAGCCAACTGACCACTAAAGCCGTGGGGCCTCCAATCTTTTTAGTGTTAGGCCCATCATCTCTGAATAAACACAGACTTGGCATTCCTCTACTGTATGTATGTTACTTCAGCTGGTGTATACTGCCTGCTTGGTGGTCCAGTGTTTTGTTTGAGAGATGTCAGCAGTTCAGAATAATTGAGACTGCTGGTCCTCCTACAGGATCGCCCTTTTCTTCACCTTCTTTCGACTTTCCCTAATTCAACAACAGAGGTCCGCATCTTCTGTCCATTGGTTAGGTGCAAATATCTGCACCTGACACTTTCAGCTACTGTTGGGTCTTCTGGAATACTGTTATTGCTAGGTGCCCTTTTGTGAGCACTCCATGGCCTCAGGAATAGTGTCAGGCCCTGGGGCGTCCCCTTGAGCTGGATCACACTTTGGTCCTGTTTCTGAACCTTCTTTTCCTTAGGTTCCTCTCCATTTCTATCCCTGCAGTTATTATTATTATTATTATTATTATTATTATTATTATTATTATTATATTAGATATTTTCATTTACATTCCAAATGCAATCCCTTTTAATAGTTTCCTCTCTGAATATCCCCTATACTCACCCCCTGCCCTACTCTCCAACCCACCCACTCCTGCTACCTGGCTCTGCTATTCCCCTAAAATGGGGCATATAATCTTCGCAAGACCCAGGGCCTTTCCTCCCATTAATGGCTGACAAGGCCATCCTCTGCTTCACATGCAACTAGAGAAGCAAGCTCTGGGGGTCAGGGGGATCAGTGGTTAGTTCATATTGTTTTTCCACCTATAGGGTTGCAGAACCCTTTAGATCCTTGGGTATTTTTTCTAGCTCCTTCATTGGGGGCCCTGTGTTCCAGACAAAAACAATTATGGGTCAGAGTCGTGACTGTGGGATGGCTCTCCCCTCCAGCATTTGATGCCCTGTCATCCTGCTGGAAGTGAGCACTATTAGATCTCTCTCCATACTGTTGGACATCCATCTGAGGTACCTTCCTTTGATTCCTGAGGGTCTCTCACCTCTCTGGTCTCTGCTGTATTCTGGATGGTCCCTCCAACCTCCTATCTCCCAAAGTTGCCTGTTTCTATTGTTTCTGATGGCTCTGAGGACTTCAGTCTTTTTCTTCACCCAATACCAGATCATGGTCCACTCTACCTTGAATAATACACAAGTCCAAGTGGTTCAAGGATCTCAGCTTAAAAACAGATATAATACACGGACTCTAACAGAACAGGAAGTGGTAAAGAGCCTTGAACTCATCAGCAGAGGGGTAAATTTCCTAAATAAAACTCCAATGGCTCAGGCTCTAAGATAAAGACGTGATAAATAGGACCTCATGAAACTAGAAAGTTTGTGTAAGGCAGAGGACATTGTCAATAAGACAAATCAGCAACCTAGAGATTGGGGAAAAAAAATCTTACTAACACCACATTTGACAGATGGCTAGTATCCAAAATACATAAAGAACTCAAGAAGCTAATCACCAAAGAACAGCAAACAAACAAATCAAAAAATAAGGTATAGACCTTAACTGAGATTTCACAACTGAGCAATCTCTAATGGCTGAGAAGCACATAAAGAAATATTCAAAATCCTTAATGATTAGAGAAATGCCAATCAAAATGACCCTGAGATTCCACATTACACCAATCAGTTCAGGTTTTGTAAAAATCCATTATAATGATACAAACAAAACACGGGACAGTAGAGGGAAGGTGAGAGCAGGCAAAACAGAAGTGAGGAGCAGGAGCAAACGTCTGGCAGAGTACTGGGTGATTGTACAAAGGTTTGGTTATGTACTAAATTAACATACAGTTACAGAGTTAAAACAAAAATAAAAACAAAACAAAACAAAACAAAAAAAGAACAAAACAGAACAAAAACATTCAAGTCCCCTACTCAACAATAAAGAAGTTATTCTCTTATGTTACACTCTGCATGGCATAATCTCTTGGTGAACTAAAAGAAGAGCCATCTGCAAAGAAATATGAGAGCTCAGAATGATGTAGAAAACTAAGAGGAATTAAGATGCTGTTAACATGGAAGGTTAAAAGCCTCTACAAACCTGGCAGACCAAAGAAACTTGAAAGGATTACAAGGCAGGGTCTAAAGATACAAAACTCTGGACATGGAAGGCCCATGGCATCTTCTACCAAAGCTCACAAAATTGACCATGAAAGGGCAAGTTTTAGGGTTAGATTGTATACTGTGCATGTTTTATTCTACCTTGATTCCTTCAATAATCTATAGCAGCTATATTACAAAGCAATCATATTACCATGGGAAAGTTGGTATAATGTATGCATGGATCTATAGATGTTAAAAGAAATTTGTACATCATTATAAAAGTGACCACAAAAGGACAAGCTTTTAGGGTTAACATAAACTTTGGAATTGCTGAAGGCAATAGGTCATATGACAAATATGGAAAGAACTCAACAAATGAGAGAGTAAATAAGTGAGTTTATTCTCCAAAATATCAGCTCCAGACCAGCTTGACTTAGGACCAGCATCACAGGAACAAGAGCACATGCTATTCCTCTGGTTGGGATGGCCCATTCTGTTCCATAGTCTTCTGAAATCATTTCAGAGACTTCCCTGAAACTGAAGTAATTCTTCACCTTTCATCTATCCAAAGCACTCCAACTTCCTAAAGAATTTTTTTCCCTCTACACTTTTCAGCTGTGTTTATTTTTGATGCTGAGCCAAAGGAAAAAAATGTGCTCTGAAGAGGACTCAAGCATGAATATCATTATCACAAACATAATCTTATGACTCTAGGAGTTGGAAACACATAAGAATGTCATTTTCCAAAGGAATAAATAAAAAAAAAAAAAACGGAGATTTTTTAAATCATTCTGGTGGTACATAATACAATCAAAATATTTTCAATAAAGAGACAACTATTCAGCATCGCTTGAGCCTATATTTGAAACCCCTTTTATTGTAACTACTCAGTCTGTATAGTCACATGCAACACATATGGGCCTCCCTGATGCTAGGCTAAACATATTTTTCTTTATTCTTATTTATGTATTTATTTATTTATTTTACACACATATTTTATTCACCATGACCAGCATGCAACAGACCACATCCTACACCTGCTCTTTTTTTATTAGATATTTTCTTCATTTACATTTCAAATGCTATCCCAAAAGTCCCCTATACCCTCCTCTGACCTTGCTCAGAACCCATCCACTCCCAATTCCTGGCCCTGGCATTTCCCTGTACTGGAGCATACAATCTTTGCAAGATCAAGGGACTCTCCTCCCATTGATGGCCCACTAGCCCAACTTCTGCTACATATGCAGCTAGAGATATGAGCTCTGGGAATACTGGTAAGTTCATATTCTTTTTCTTCCTATAGGGTTGCAGACCCCTTCAGCTCCTTGAGCACTTTCTCTAGCTTCTCCATTAGGCGCCCTGTGTTCCAACCAATAGATGGCTGTGATCATCCACTTCTGTATTTGCCAGGTACTGGCATAGCCTCACAAAAGACAGCTATATCAGTGTCCTGTCAGCAAAACCTTGCTGGCATATACAATAGTGACTGGGTTGGTGGCTGTTTATGTGATGGATTCCCAGTTGGGGAAGTCTCTGGATGGTCATTCTTTCCATCTCAGCTGCAAATGTTGTCTAGGTAACTCCCTCAATGGGTATTTTGTTCCCCATTCTAAGGAGGAACAAAGTATCCAAACTTTGTTCTTCCTTCTTCACGAGTCTCATGTGTTTAGCAAATAGAATCTTGGGTATTCTAAGGTTCTGGGCTAATATCCACTTATCAGTGAGTGCATATCATATGTGTTCTTTGTGACTGAGTTATATCACTCAGGCTGATATCCTACAGATTTATCCATTTGCCTAGGAATTTGATAAATTCAATGTTTTGAATTGCTGATTGGTACTCCATTGTGTAAATGTACCACATTTTCTGTATCCATTCCTCTGTTGAGGGACATCGGGGTTCTATCCAGCTTCTGGTTATTATAAATAAGGCTGCTATGAACATCGTGCAACATGTGTCTTTATTAGAAATTGGAACATCTTCTGGGTATATGCCCAGTAGTATTTCTGGATCTTCCAGTAAGACTATGTCCAATATTCTGAGGAACCCCAAGACTGACTTCCAGAGTGGTTGTACCAGCTTGCAATCCCACCAACAATGGAGGAATGGTCCCGTTTCTCCGCATCCTCACCAGCATCTGCTGTCACGTGAATGTTTAATCTTAGCCATTCTAATTGGTGTGAGGTGAAATCTCAGGATTGTTTTAATTTGCATTTCCCTGATGATTAAGGATGTTGAACATTTTTTCAGGTGTTTTTTTGCCCTTCAGTATTCCTCAGTTGAGAGTTCTTTGTTTAGCTCTGTACCCCATTCTTAATGGGGTTATTTGATTTTCTAGATTGCAGCTTCTTGAGTTCTTTTTATATTGTATATTAATCCCCTATATGATTCAGGTTTGGTAAAGATCCTTTCATAATTTTTGTCTTCTTGACAGTGTCTTTTGCGATACAGTAGTTTTGCAATTTTATGAGGTCCCGTTTTTTTTCTCAACCTTACAGCACAAGCCATTATTGTTCTGTTCAGGAATTTTTCCCCTGTGCCCATATCTTCAAGGCTTTTTCACACTTTCTCCTCATTAAGTTTTAGTGTCTCTGGTTTTATGTGGAGTTCCTTGGACCACTTAGACTTGAGCTTTGTACCAGGAGATAAGAATGGATCAACTCACATTCTACATGATAACTGCCAGTTGAGCCAGCACCATTTGTTGAAAATGTATGTCTTTTTGCCACTGGATGGTTTTAGCTCCTTTGTCTAAGGTCAAGTGAACATAGGTGTGTGGATTCATTACTGGGTCTTCAGATCTATTCCATTGACCTACCTATATGTCTCTGTACCAGTACCAGTTTTTTATCACAATTGCTCTGAAGTACAGCTAGAAATCAGGGATGGTGATTCCACAAGAGGTTCTTTTATAGTTGAGAATGATTTTTGCTATCCTAGGTTTTTTTGTTATTCCAGTTGAATTTGCAAATTGCCCTTTCTAATTCGTTGAAGAATTGAGTAGGGATTTTGATGGGGATTGGATAGAATCTGTAGCTTGCTTTCCACAAGATAGCCATTTTGACTATATTAATCCTGCCAATCCATGAACATGGGAGATCTTTCCATCTTCTGAGTTCTTGAATTTCTTCCTTCAGAGACTTGAAGTTCTTATTCTACAGATATTTCACTTTCTTAGTTAGAGTCACACCAAGTTATTTTACATTATTTGTGACTATTGTGAAGGATGTTGTTTTCCTAATTTCTTTATCTTCCTGTTTATCCCTTGTGTAGAAAAAGGCCACTAATTTCAGTTAACTTACATCCAGCTAGTACACTGAAGGTGTTTATCAGGTTTATGAGTTCCCTGGTGGAATTTTTATGGTCACTTACATATGCAATCATATCATCTGAAAATAGTGATATTTTGACTTTGTACATTCCAGTTTTTATCCACTTTATCACCTTTGGTTGTCTAATTGCTCTGGCTAGAACTTCAAGTAGTATATTGAGTAGGTATGTATAAAGTGGGTGGCCTTGTATACTCCCCGATTTTAATAGTATTGCTTCAAGTTTCCACTATTTAGTTTGATGTTGGCTACTGGTTTACTTCTGTATATTACTTTTATTATGTTTAGATATGGGTGTTGAATTCCTGATCTTTCCAAGACTTTTATCATGAATGAGTGTCAGATATTATCAAATGCTTTCTCTGCATCTAACTAGATAATCATGCTGTTTTTGTCTTTGAGTTTGTTTATATACGCGATTACATTGATGAATTTACATGTATTAAATCATCCATGCATCCATGGGATGAAGCCTACTTGGTCATGATGGATGATCATTTTGATGTGTTCTTGGATTCAGTTTGTCAGGATTTTATTCAGTATTTTTGCATTGATATTCATAAGGAAAATTGGTCTGAAGTTCTCTTTTGTTGGATCTTTGTGTGTCTTAAGTATCAGGGTAATTGTGGCTTCATAGAATGGATTGGGTAGAGTACATTTTCTTTCTATTTTGTGGACTAGTTTGAGGAGAATTGGAATCAAGTCTCCTTTGAAGGTGTGATAGAACTCTTCACTACACCCATCTGGTCCTGGATTTTATTTGGTTAGGGGAGCATTAATGACTGCTTCTATTCCTTTAGGGAAGTGGAACTGTCTAGATCATTAATCAGATCTTTATTTAACTTTGGAACCTGGTATCTGTCTAGGAAATTGTCCATTTCATCCAGGTTTTCCAGTTTTATTGAGTATAGGCCTTAGTAGTAGGATCAGATGATGTTTTGGATTTCTTCCGGTTCTCCTATTTAATTTCTGATTTTGTTAATTAGTATACTGTCCCTGTGCCCTCTAGTTAGTCTAGTTAAGTGTATATGTATCTTCTTAATTTTTCTCAAACAACCAGCTCCTGGTTTGGTTGATTCTTTATATATATTTCTTTTTTCCACTTGATTGATTTCAGCTCTAAGTTTGATTATTGCCTGGCATCTACTCCTCTTGGGTAAATATGCTTCCTTTTGTTCTAAATCTTCTACTGTTCTGTCAAGCTGCTAGTGTGTGCTCTCTCTTGTTTCTTTTGGGCAGCACTAAGAGCTATGAGTTTTCCTCTTGGGACTGCTTTCGTTGTGTCCCATAAGTTTGGGTTTATTATGGCTTCATTTTCATTAAACACTAAAAGTCTTTAATCTCATTCTTTCTTCTCTGACAAAGTTATCATTAAGTAGTGTGTTGTTCAAGGTTTATGTTGGGTTTCTATTATTTATGTTGTTATTAAAGATCATTCTTATTCCATGGTAATCTGATAGGATGTATGGGATAATTTCAATATTTTTGTTTCTGTTGATGCCTAATTTGTGGTAATTTATTTGATCAATTTTGGAGGAGATACCATGAGGTGCGGAGAAGAAGCTAGATCCTTTTGTTTTAGGATATAATGTTCTGTAGATATCTGTTACATGACTGTTCTGTAACTTCTTTTAGTTTCAATGAGTCTCTGTTAATTGTCTGTTTCCAGGATCTGTCCATTGATGAGAGTGAGGTGTTAAAGTCTCCCACTATTGTTGTGTGAAATGCAATGTGTGCTTAGAGCTTTATTAAAGTTACTTTAATGAATATGGATGCCCTTACATTTGGAGCATAGATATTCAGAATTGAGAGCTCATCTTGTAAGATTTTATCTTTTATGTGTATTAAGTGCCACTTGTTGTCTTTTTTGTTAACTTTGGGTTAGAGGTTGAATTTATTCGATATTAGAATGGCTACTCCAGCTTGTTTCTTCAGACCATTTGCGTGGAAAATCGTATTCCAGTCTTTTACTATGAGGTAGTGTCTGTCTTTGTCCTGAGGTAGGTTTCCTGTATGCCGCAAAATGTTGGGTACTGTTTATGTAGCCAATCTGTTACTCTATGTCTTTTTATTGAGAATTGAGTCCATTTATGTTAAGAGAAATTTAAAAAAATTGTTCCTTCCTGTTACTTTTGTTGTTATAGTTGGGATTCTGTTCTTGTGGCTATCTTTTTTAGGTTTATTGAAGAATTACTTTCTTGTTTTATCTAGGCCATCATTTCACTCCTTCTGTTGGAGTTTTCCCTTTATTATCCTTTCAATAGCTAGATTCATGGAAAGATATTGTGTGAATTTGTCTTTGTCATGGAATACTTTGGTTTCTCCACCTATGGTAATTGATAGTTTTGTTGGATATAGTAGCCTCCACTGGCATTTATGTTCTCTTAGTGTCTGTATAGCATCTGTCCAGGATCACAGTCACCATCCAACAGTACCACATTCCATATATCCTCGTAACTCCCAAGTCTTGATGTCACCCTTTAACCCTCCTGACTCTAAACTCCCTGGGCCTCCAGTCTTTTGAGTGTTAGGTGTATCACCCCTGAATTAATACACCTGAAAATGTTCTATTGTATGTGTGTTGGTAACCTCATATCAACTGGTATATGCTGCCTGTTTGGTGATCCAGTGTTTCATAGATCTTAGGGGTCAAGATTAATTGATAATGCTGGTCCTCCTACAGGACTTTTACTTCAATGACTTTCAACAACTTTATTTTGCTTGTTTGAAAATAAATTACCACAAAATAGGACTGTGTTGACCCTTTTTGTCTTACCATAGTGTACACTTGGCATAAACATGTCCTTTTCTCAAGTAACTCAAGAGGCAAAACAGATATATGGCAAGCAGTTTCATCCTTATCCCAAGGCCATCCTTTTCACAATTCATAAAATTCCATCCTGTATCATAGTGATGAGTGGCCCAAATTTGGTTTATTAATATTTAATGAACAAGAAGTAACAAGCTTCTGAGTGTGATTTATATTCTAATTTGATGGCTTTACCTTGACCTCACATTGGACTTCCCAAACCCAGACTCATAATGCCCTTAGGAATTCTGGATTATGTGTACTCAGTATCATTTTTTTAATTTCTATTGAATCCCTACCAGTTTTCCAGAAAGTTTTTTTTTTAAAGAAATATAATAGGAAATTTTCAGAAGCACAAGTAGAACTGGAAAATGTAGTAAGCACAGGAACCCATGCTCAAAAGACAAATACCATGTATTCTTTCTTGTTAGGAACAAAATTAAAGGGGGGGGGCAGGCGGATGGTGGCCCTGGGGAATGATAGGGAGGACAAGATGCCCATGGCCCCGCCAGAGTTTCCCTATTTTCTGGTCAGTCAGTCATCAGCGTGGGAAGGCTGCTACTTACCCTATACACTCATCCCTGGGTGAGCATTCCTCTACCCACTCTCCAGGGGGTGGTCAAAAGGCAGCCCTGCCTGGAGACCCCCCTGGAGTTACTTAGTTAAAGCCACCAGGGTTGTGGTAGAGAGAGAATAGGGCAAGAAGTTCCCAACACTAATCAGATTGTCCAGCAGAACTTGAAGGACAGAGACTGTCTAAGGTTTAAGAGCTTTATTATAGAAATGCAGGGGAAATAGAGAAAGAAAGAGAAAGAGAGAAGGAGAGAGGAGAGGAGAGGAGAGNTGGCCTTCACTGTTGCTAGGTAACTGGGGAGAAGTTTAGCTTGAAGGTCAGAAGCTTGGGCCATTGCTTATGTGACCACTGACCATGCTTCTCTTGTGAGGGCTGTGGGAGGTAGTACCTTAGGCAGGGGCCAGAGCTCCAGGACCATGAGACAATGTCTACCATGTCATGTAGGTAAATTATGACCATCTGGGTTCAGACCTCAGCTCAACTGGAGACCAGCCTGCAATTCCCCACACTTTCTCACTTACTGGACTGAAACATCAATGGGTATTTCAAATTAAGATTAATTACGTGAAAAGGCAAAGACATCAGATAAAAGCATTGAGAAGCATCCCTGGATTTTAAAGATCATGATCCAGAGGCCACTCTGATCGTATGTAGCCTAACATCCATATGTTTCTCTCCAGTACAAGAACCTTTATTATATGTCAAAGTACTTTTGACTGCAACATTACATCTCTAACTTTGTCTACTTCTAGAGTTAGAGAATTTTTTAAAAGCCCATACCTGATATCCCCAGGCCAGCCCATGTCTTGGAAAAGCAGGTCTCTTAGAAAGCATCTACAATTAACCCTTGATAAGAAAGTGTATATGCAAACAATTCTCTCTGAAATATCTAATTTAATATTGTTTATTTTCTTTCATCTACAGTCTGGTGAGTGTCAAAGAGCACGCAGGGGACAACATGATACTAGAAGACCACTAGCTCCTTCAACTTACCATCATCATGACAAACTTTATCCTCAGGCATTTCCCATTAATGTACCCTTCTTTGCTGTACCCCGCCTTTTACCTACTAGTTCAGGATTTCCTATACCACGTCCTTTTCCCATTTATATTCCTCCCTCTGAAATACTACCACGACCTCCAAATATTATAATTATTATTCCTGGTCCTATTATGAATCAAAGTGAAGATCCTAACTCTCAAAGAAATCCTCTTTCCCAAACTACTCCCAGAGTAAAAGCAAATATAATACCAGGGCCAATAACTGCATAACGACTGCTAAAGCTCCAAATTCCACTGATACTATTTGATGATAGTAGAAAATAATGCATTCCTTTTGGCAGTCAGGATAGCATAAACCAAAGCACTGTGGAATTTTGGGTGAAATAATCTACAAAGGTTTAAGAATCATCCTTTACCAAGCATTATACAAAATGAAATTAAAGAGATGAGCAGCATTATAAAGCATCTCCTGTTGTAATCATTGTGACAACTGTACCTTCTACTGTGTTATTTGCATAAATTTAATCCTTCCAGAAACATAACCTTGTTCCAGAAGGCATAGTGTTCTTTAGGGGAAATATAACTTTAATATACAAAAATTTTTAAAAAGATGAAAAGACAGTAATAGTACAACCTCCAGGTTCTATAATTAAAATGTTCTCTTGAGTGCCATCCAACAAATAATTATTAATCATATAACATGGTGGTATATATTAAAAGTATGCCTTCACAAAGTATGTTTCTAAAATTATTGAATATGATGTCATCCATCATTATATTTAACACAAGTTGTCTACATACATGAATTCGACCAAATTTGCATGAAAAAAACACTTAAAAATCTATTGCATGTGTACAGAGCGTATTCTATTTTACCATAATAACTTCAATAATCCACAGCATCTATATTACAGAGCATTCAAATTAGTGTGAGAATTATTCACAAGCCAAAGGTTGTTTAATACATTGAAGAAACTATAAAAGTTAAAAGAAAATTATACATCATTTTGGATGTAGCACTTGAATGTGGACAATTCTTGACATGCACATCTGTTCTAGTAACACACCTTCACAGTTTCCAAGGCACTACAGCACTTATAACCAAACTTCCATATGAACCTTCAATTATAAGAAGAAGCATATTCCAAGAAAATCAAAATGAGATGGGGCACATATTGCAATAGAATTGACTTTTGTTTTGTACTGTTTCTATTCTCTCTCTAAAGATTATTCTCACACCTGAAGAGAAAATTAAATATCTAAATCCACACCTCATGAAAAATCTAAAAGCTATGGGGAAGCCAGTGACATGAAAGGGTCTGTGAACTCAGAACACTAACTACCACCTGCTTCCTGTTCCCTTGGAAACCCAAACCCTTGTCCTTCACGTTTAGGCTCATTTCGTAGATACCCTACAGTTCTCCTTTTCTCTTTTGCCTTCTCTTCTCCTAACCACCCAAGGAGCCAGCATTGGAAGCCACCCACTCACAATGTGGAAGCCACTTCAGCTACAACAACTATATTTGCCATCACAACTGCTTCTGTTTCTGTCAGCAAATGTAGAGATGCCAATGCCATCACTCCTCCTAGCAGCATCTAGCATGCTATTTCCACAAATGCTGTGGCAGATGAGACTATCTCAATTATCAAAGATGATGCTGCTCCAATTAAGGCAGGAGGCAATACCACATCTGCTTCAATAACATCACTCCAACTTCTACAGACAGTACTCCAACTGGTACAAGTAACATTACTCCATCTGCTAAACAAATTACCTTCCACAATGCAACAGGGAAAGATTTTATCACACTTTCTGTGGGTAGCAACTCTACAGGGTAGGTTTCTCTAAAATGTAAGATGGACAGTATAACAATATCTAAATTGACAGGGCAATTTTTAGTTTAAAAATAATTCCACATCTGTATTTGTCAGGCTATGGCAGAGCCTCTCCAGATAGTTGTATTAGGTTCTTGTCAGCAGGCACATCTTGCTTTCAAATATAGTGTCTGGCATTACTGTCTGTACATAGAATGGATCCCCAGGAAGGGCAACCTCTGGATGACCTGTCCTTCAGGCTCTGCTCAACTCTTTGTTCCTGTATTTCCTTTACAAAAGAGCAATATTGAATTAAAAATTTGGAGAAGAGTGGATGACATCTTCTCTCAAACAGGGACATTGCATAACTTCTCGAAATGGGTTCTACAGGTTCTCCCTGCCTGTTGTTGGGCATTTCAGATAATTTCATCCTTTTTGGGTCCTAGGAGCCTCTTGCTTTCTTGGTAATGGAGACTTTCTGGTGGCTACATGCAGTTGCCCATCCCCCATTGCTACAGACCTTTGGTAAAACTCCTGACATTCTGTACATCTCACCATCTCCTTCCAATCCAGATTTTCTCCTCTTTTTCCCTTCCCTTCTTTTTCTTCCTCCCAAGTCCTTCCTATCCTCTACCTGCTGTGAGTATTTCGTTCCACCTACTAAGAATGACTGAAGCATCCACTCTGGTCTTCTTTCTTCTTGATCATCATATGTTTTGTGACTAATATCATAAGTATTCTATGCTTTTTGTCTAATATCCACTTATCAGTTAGTACATACGAAATACAGAAGTGGATGCTTGTAGCCAACCATTTGACTGAGTACAGGGACAATGAAGGAGTTAGGGAAAGGACTGAAAGAGCTGAAGGGCATTGCAACCCCATAAGAAGAAAAACAATATCAACCAACCAGACCCCTCAGACTTCCCAGCGACTAAACCACAAACTAAAGAGTACCCATGGAGAGACACATGACTACAACTGCATATGTAGAAGAGGAAGTAATTATCTGGCATCAGTGGGAGAATAGGCCCTTTTTTCTGTGAAGGCTCCATTCGCCATTGTAGGGGAACACTAGGGTGGTGAGGTGAGAGTGGGTAGGTGGATGGGGGAGCGCACTCATAGAAGCAGATGGGATGGAATAGGGATTTTGGAGGCAAAACCAGGACAGGAAATAATATTTGAAATATAACTAAAATACCCAATGACAAATTCCAACATATCTAACTAGATTTGTACATCCATACACAGTGTATGATTGAGGTATATGTGATCATATGTACTTTTGCGACAACAGATTCCTTGGTAATATTAATGTGAAGAAAATGACAGTTTTTGGCACATTACCTGAGTGAGGATCACTTATTAGCTTTTATGTTTCAAAAATTCTAGACCTTAAAATTCATAGCCACTATTTTATAAATTTTGGTGTTAACAATAGTATGTGCATGCAAAATTAAGACTTATATAAACATATAAAATATTTCTATTTATTTTTATATTTATAACAATTACAATATATATGATATATATTATAATACATTATATTAAATATTATATGTATATATCTATATTTTATTGTACATATATATGTATATATAATATATATAAAATATATACGTATAAAATATTTAATTAATATACATATAATATATAATATAGATATATAGTATATGATATATGATATATGATAAACATAAATTATATATTAAATAAAAATTGCATACTATATCATATATTAAATGCTATATATATTTATATTATATTATATATCATACATTTATTATATATCTTATATTATATATCTTATATATTCTCTCTTATATTATATGTATTGTATATTTTATATAATGTCATATAATATAATATATTATATATTATGTATAAATATACATAATATATAATATATTATAATATATTATATGTATATATAATATACATAATATAGCTATATAAGTTACCTACAGATTTCACACTAACACAAAAGAATAGAACTTTGTTGCAGTACCTCACAGAATGTTCTCAAATTTTGAAAACATACTCAGTCACAAAACAAGTCTCAACATATACAAAAAAAGTTGTCATATTCTAAACTTATAGAAAGTGAACAATTTCTACTGAAAGAATATTTGATTAAGGAATAAATAAATAATCTAAAGGTGTCCTAAAATACAATGAAAATTAATGCAAAATATTGAAACACAAATGAAGCAGTGCTAAGAAATTTTACCCACTTCATTTTATAAGGTCACAATCATCACGATACCCAAACTACAAAAAAACTCAACAACAAAAAATGAAAGAAAATTACAATCCCATTTCCCTAGTGAGCATTGATAGAAAAATCCTCAATAAAATACTCACAGACTGCGTATTTTATTTTGACATAAAAACACATGACAAATCATCCATCATCACAAATAGGCTGTATTCAGACAAGCAGGGATGTTTGAACCTATGAAAGTTTGTCAATGTAATGTAAAGAAACTTAAGAGAGAAAAACCACATGATTATCTCATTAGAGGCTGATAAAGCCTTTGACAAAATCCACCACTCCAGAAAAAGCCTTGGAAATATTGAAGATACAAGAAATATAACTAAATATAAGAAAGGCAATTTACAAAAATCCAATAGCAAAAATAAAATTAAATGTGGAGAAACTCTAAGCTAATCCACTAAAACCAAGAACAACAGGAGGCTGTCCACTCTTTCCATATCTATTTAATATCGTACTTGAAATTTTGGATACAGTAGTAAGAAGGCTAAAGGATATCAAGTACATGAAAACTATAAAGGAAAAAAAATCAAGGTACTACTTGCAGCTGATATTATAACAGACATATGTGACCCAAAAATTATACTACAGAACACCTACAGCTGAAAAACACCTTCAGCAAAGTGACTGTATACAAGATTAACTCAAAAAAAAAAAAAATCAGTTGCCCTCCTAAGTACAAATGAAAACTGGGTTAAGACAGAAATCAGAAACAACACCTTCACAATAGGTACAAACAAAAGACAATTTCGTGGAGTGAAATGACTTTAAAAACAGAATTTCAAGTCTTTTAAGAAAGAAATAAAATACTATAGCAGAAATCAAAGATTGCCCATGTTAATGGATGAGATCTAAAGAATTAATATAGTAAAAGTAGCCATTCTTCCAAAAGCAATGTAGAATTTCAACACAATCCCCGTGTAAATTCAAACATAATTCTTTACAGACCTTGAAAGAACAATATTTCTTTTCATATGGAGAAACAAAATCCAAGGATATGTAAAAAAGTCCTGTATAATAAAAGAACTTTTGAAGATTCCAAGATACAGTTAATAAAAACGCACGATATTGGCATTAAAACAGAGGTACATCCTTGGAATAGAGTAAAAGACCCGCACATAATTCCATAGACCTAAGAATATCTAAGAACAGAATTTGATAAAGGTGATAGATTGTTGCAATGAAAATAAAGATAGCATTTGCAATAAATGGTGTTGGTCTAACAAGATGTTTGCATGGAGAAGAATGCAAATAGATCTATGTCTATCACACTGCACAAAACTCAACTGCAAGTGGATAAAAGACCTCAACATAAAACAAGATGTACTGAATCTAACAGAAGAGAAAGTAGTGAAGAGCATTAAACACGTTGGCATAGGAGACACCTTCCAAAAGAGAACACCAATAGAGCAGGCAGGAAGATCAACGGTTAATAAATGAGAAGTCATGAAACTGAAAAATTCTGTAAGGCTAAAGATACCACCAATGGGACCAAATGGCAGCCATCCCACAGAAAGCTAATTTCAAAATTATATAAAGAACTTGAGAAACTAGACATCAACAAACCACAAAATGCTTAACAGAGTTCTCAACAGAAGAATTTCAAATAGACATGAACATTTCAGGAAATGCTCAACACTATTAGCCTTTATGGAATTGAAAATCAAAATGACTCTGACATTCTACCAATCACCTGCCAGAATAGCTAAGATTTAAAAACTCAAATGACACCTCATGCTGACAAGCATGTAGAGCAATGGGAACACTCATCCAATGTAGATGGCAGTGCAAATTTGTACAAGCACTTTACTTACCAATATGCTGATATCTCAGAAATCAGGGAAACATGTAACTCAAGACTCAGCTATAGTATTCCCGGGCACATACGCCAAGTGTCCTGATAGAAGGACACTTGCTCAGCTAAGCACATAAAAGCTTGATTGCAATAGCTAGAGAGTTAAAACAAAATTGTTGTTCTTCTACAGAATAATGAATAAAGAATACCCCACCATGGGGGATCCATCCCATAATCAGTCATTAAACTCAGACACTATGGCATAGGACAGCTAGTGCCTACTTAAGGGACCCTGATATAGCTGTCTAGTACAGAAGTGGATGCACATAATCATCTATAAGAGGGAACACAGGGCCCACAATGGAGAAGATAGCCCAGGAGCTGAAGGGGTCTGCAACCGTAGAAGAGGATCAACAACATGAACTAACCAGAACACCCAGAACTCCTGTCTCTAGCTCCATATGTAGCAGAAGATGGCCTAGTCAGTCATCATTGGGAAGAGAGGCCCCTTGGTACTGCAATCTTTATATGCCCCAATACAGGGAATGCCAGGGCAAAGAAGTAGGAGTGGGTGGACAGGGGAGCAGGGAGGGAGGAGGGGGGGAGGGTGACTTTCAGAATAGCATTTGAAATGTAAATTAAGAAATTCTCTAATAAAAAAATGGAAGAAAAAAAAGAAAATGAAGTTCATTTACATAAGAGAATATCACTCAGCTTTTAAAAATAATTACATCATAAAATTTGCATGTAAATGGACGGAACTAGAAAAAAGTCATCGAGAGAAACGTAACTCAGACCTGAAAAATAAACATGATATGTACTCACTTATGAGTAGATATTAACTTTAAAGTAAAAGACAATTATGCTACAGTTCAAAAACACAAAGATTGGAATCAGCAGGAGACCTCATGAGGGGAGCAATATTCAGAGGTTGGTGTAGAAAGAGGGAGATGCCATAAGAGGCATTAGGAACGATTGCCATAATGCATGAAAGTCTTCAGATGGGGAGACAGAAAGTATCAAAAAGAAGAGAGAGACATGGAAAAGAGGAGGTGTACAAGAGTCTATGAGGGTGTCCTTAGCTCTGACTCACAGAATTGGAGAAATGGGGCATAGGGAGGTTGCCTTCTGTATCTAGGAAGAAACCATGGTGGATAATAAAAAGAAGAAACCTACCCACAAACTTCTGACCCAAAACTTATCATGTCTACAAGAGTTGCAGATATTGGGAATAGAGCATAGACTAAGGGAATGGCAAAATAAATGACCCAATTTGAGACCCATCCCATGGCAAAACACCAATCCATGACACAATTAATGATATTCTGTTATGTTTCAAGACAGAAGTGTAGCATGGCTGACCTCTGACTGACTCTAATGGATGCATATGCCCACAGCCAAACAGTGGATGGAGCTTGGAACCTCTTATGGAAGAATGGAGGAAGGATTGCAACCCCCTGCACAGGAAGGCCAATAGAACTACCTATCCTTGACCTTTGGGGATCTCAGAGATGAAAGCACCATCAATGTAAATTGGCTGGACCTAGGCCTCCTGCACATAAATAACAGATGTGCAACTTGGTTTTAATGTGCGTTCTGAACAATAGAACCTTAAAAAGCTGTTGACTCTCGATTGGTTATGCTTTTCTTGCTGGGCTGCCAGTGTGAACTCAGTGAAAGGGGAAGTGTCTAGTCTCACAGTGGATGGAAGTGCTAGGGCTGGGGAATAACCAGGGGGAAGTCATACACTCATGGAAGAATGGAAGGAGGGATGAGGGAAGAATTGATGGCGTGGGTGACTGGTAGGGGGGCAGGGAGAGGGATGTAAAGTGCTAAGAGAAAATTCATTAATTGATTAAGAAAATTAATAAATACTGTCTTCAATTTGGAAAAGATATTCTTTTTATATAAGCAGAGAAATGGCCAATCATCTCTTGAGTGTTTATTACAGGCAACTTTCTGGTGATTGTGTATGATCTCATTTAACCTCGAAAGTTAAGATGACAAAATGGCAATTGTTTGAGATTAAGATAAAAATGTATATCTAATGAATATATGTATTAACTATATTTTTCTTGAATATAAATGAAAAGTATAAACTTCAATAAAAGTACATGAGATAGAATTTTTTTCCAGTAGCAATCTTTCATCATACTAAAACCATTACCTGACTCCACAAATGTGAGTGAGGTCAGCACCACAAGTAGTTAAAGCATTAAGAAAATGATAAGCTCAATACCCAAATCCCTCCTTGAGAGAGCTGATCCCCGAGGAGTGATGACACACCTGAGAGTACAGATGAGACCACCACTTCTGCTCAAATTTGTGACCCACAATACAACAGCCTAGAGCTCCAGGACAGAGAAACCAAGGAATAACTGGGGAAAGGATTCTTCTGTTTTTCACTTGCAATCTGAAGCTAACCCTGTGCCAGAGCTTTCATACCCAAATTCTGCCCAGAGAGAACTGACCTCCCAGGAGTGCTGATAGATAGACTTACAAGAAAAACAAGATACAGTCAGAGACAGGAAGACCAGCTAACACCACAGATAACCAGATGGTGAAAAGTGAGTGCAAACATAATCAAAAGAAATCAAGGCTACTTGGCATCATTGGAACCCATTTCTCCTGCCACAGCAAGTCCTGGATACACCAACACACCATAAAAGCAATACCTTATTTAAAATCACATCCTATGATGATGTGAGAAGACTTTAAGAAGGACCTAAATAACTCCCTTAAAAAAAACAGGCAAACACATATGAACACCTAGAAGCCCTAGAAGAGGAAACACAAAAATCTCTTTAAGAATTACAGAAAAATACAATCAGGGAGTTGAAGGTACTGAACATAAACGTCCAGTATCTAAAAATAGAAAAAGAAGCAATGAAGAAATCACAAAGGGAAACAACCCTGGAGCTGGAAAGCCTAGGAAAGAGACCAGGAGTCAATTATGTAAGTTTCCTTCAAAAGAATACAAGAGATAGAAGAGAGAATCTACGGTGCAGAAGATACCAGAGAAAACATTAACACAACAGTCAAAAAATGAAAACAGCAAAATGCTCCTAGCCCAAAACATACAGGAATTCCAGGATACAGTGAGAAGACCAAACTGAACAATAATAGGTATTCAACAGGTTGAAGATTCTCAACTTAAGAGCCAGTAAATACCTTCAAAAAAACTATAGAAGAAAACTTCCCTAACCTAAAGAAAGAGATGCCCATGAACATATAAGAAGCCTACATAATGCCAAATAGATTGGACCAGAAAAGACCTTCCTCCCAT
>LR749729.1:0-202945 GCA_902729485.2 Mus minutoides
CCCCTCCTCCCCCCACCGCACCACCTAATCACCCACCCCTGGCACTTTTTGGTTCCTTATTTAAGGAATTTAAATAAAAGCCCACAGAGATTGCAAAGTAGTAAAGAAACTTTATTTAAAGCGAAGCAGTAGAAATGATCAGAATATGCTTCAAGAGAGCAGAATATACTTCAAGAGAATAGATATACTTCAAGAGAGAATACATACATTTCAAAGAGTCAAGAATGAAGGTAGTCAAGGACCTTGGCTACTGAAGCTTTTTTGTGGGGTTCAATAGAAGAAGGAGTTGGGTTATTAAAGGGGTGTAGTGGGTGTGCCTCTCTGTTTCATTTGATGGATTAACTCATGTTATTCTACTGCACATATCTTCTCCTCATAATGCGTCTGATTTTAATGACACGCATGCCCAATCATGTATAGGCATAAGATGGTAAATAGGGAAGTCTAAAAGTTCACTCGAGGATAGAGTGTTACCTTACTGCTTATGCTTCCCAAACTAGTCTAGGCTAGATCAGACCTTCCATTCTATTGTGTGGATACATTAGGGTTATATCTGAATAGAAACTGTATAAGTTTCTATTGTTGATTGTTTATAGGGGAGGAGAAACTTACTCCATTATTCTGAGAAGGATATGGCTGGCTTGCTGCAGGCGGGTTTCCACGGTTGCTACGTGCATTGTTCAATGAGAGTTGTGTGTGCTCAGTATATGAAGGAAAAGGAGCTGTCTACAGTGTGTACTATTAGAAGAGAAGGGTGTTCACAGTTTAAATTAAATAGAGGATCTTTGGCTTGTCTACATCAGGTTGGTTTGCTTTGCTTTGGCTTCTGAGTCAGTCTTGCTAGCCCAATTTGGCTGAAATACTCTATGCAGTTCAGCTTCTCCTCCTCCTCCTCCTCTTCTTCCTCCTCCTCTTCCTTTTGATGTTCTGTTCCTCTTTTTCCTCCTCCTCTTCTTGGTTTTAGAAACAGGTCTTCTGTGTATAGCCTTGGCTGGCCTGGCAAACTCTGTAGACTAGGCTGGTGTCAAACTCAGATATCTGCCTCTGCCTTCCAAGTGCTGGGATTAAAGGCATGTACCAGCACTTCCTGGCTCAGTTTGGAGTTTCTAACGATGGATTTAAGCAGTGTGTGACGTTAGTCTGAGAAACACAAGCAAATGCATGTGAACTCATGGATGTAAAATGCATGTGAATTCAGGGATGTGTGAACTCAGGGATGTATTACCATGTTGGCTCTAAATTCCATCACTGGAGTCTTTAAAGAAACACAATTTTTTTAAGATGATATTTTATGTGTATGAGTGTCCTGCCTGCATGTAAGTCTGTGTCTCACATTCATGCTTGGTGCCCAAGGAAGTCAGAAGAGGAACACGATGTGAAAGCGTTAGGAGTGGAAATGGAGACTTTTGCAAGAGCAATAAGTACTCTTAAGTGCTAAAGCTGACTCTTCAGTCCTATCAGGGTCTTTCTAGATACAAAGAGGGCTGGCTATTCCAGATAGCCAGAGGGTTGTTATAGCATAAGCAGAGACATTGTTGAAGACAGCCCTGGATGAAGAATATAGTGTGAGAGAAAGTAAATCAAAGCTTCATTCCCACTGAAAGGTCAGTGGAGACATCCCATGAGTGACATGTGGGTTGTAGGACCTGGGGTCAGGAACAGAAGACAGAAAGAACAGGTTCTGGAGAAGTCCTACATTTTGTGATTTGATTCTAGCATGTCTGGGTCTAGAAATGCAGGACTTGGTGGGAAAGATAGGCCATGTGTAAACCATATAAGGGCTCATACTTAAGGGTGAGGATGAGAACATTTATCTTAAGCTGTGGAGAGCCACCCAAGGCTGGTTTGAATCAGGAAGTTGGCAGGGTTTCCTGTGGGGCAGCATAATCCCTATTGGTCTTTTTTGTTGTGTTTAGGGGTTCCTTTGTTCTACTGTCTTAATCAATTTGAGGATGGATTTAATCAATTCATGAAGGTCCTTGAGGGAGATGAAGAGAGATTTTGAATGCCTGGGGCTGGAAGCCTCTGGTTCTCTGGCTTCCTGAGTGAGTGAGGGGGACTTACCTTCCATCTAAGGAGGAGGAAGAGATGTGTTTCGGAATTTCTCAGGGCCCAGACCCACTTACAAAGCCATGTAACTGAGCAGTGTGAATGTTCCCCTGGCTGTTAATTGTGCGTGGCTTCTGATGTGTCTTTAGAGTTTTGGGGGTGACTGTAGCTTTTTTTTTGACTTAAAGACAGATCTTTATTTCAAACTCTGATGTGACTGTAGTTTTTAATTAAGATGGAAACCATGCTGTGTCTATCGAAATACAATTTTCATATTCAGCTCATACCACTTACCTACTAAGAACCAGGTGGAAGCCTCACGCTAGTCCGTATGAGCTTTGCCCAACACATTCCTGTTTGTTTTTAATGATTATCATGCTCATGAGAGCAAGCTAAGACCAAAGAACCTTTGTGACTAAGTGGGGCTAAGATGAGCTGGGCCTTTTGAGTTCTTAGCTGGCTGTCTGCAAAGGTTCTGAACCCTGTCTGTCAGGGGGCTCCTTTGGCTGGAATATCTCATTGGCTTGCTAGGATCACATATAAGTTTTCCTTAGACAGTTGTCCCTCTAGGACATGGTGGATTGGTTTCAGAACCCTCACGGAATCCTGCCAACATCTGTCCATGCCCAGGTGTCTTCTATAAATTTTTGTGATTCTTACACCTGACCCATCTTGCTTTCCACTCTGCTTTAAATCATCATTAGATGACTTACTAGTTAACACAATATGGTGCTGTGTGAAATGTTCTTCTTCGTGTTATTAAGGGAGTGATGACAAGAAAGTTGCTGCTCGGTGCAGATCCATTTCTTTTTCTGAGTGTTTTCTGGCTGTAGTTGGTTAAATGTTTACATTTGGGGTCCATGGACATGGACATGCTTCCTACCTTGGGTATAGAACCCTTTTCACTCTGTGATGATGTGTGTTCTGTGAGGACAGACTTGGAAGGGGAGTGTCAGATACCCTGTTGTTACTGATGAGCTGACAGGTACAGGGCACTACCTTATCAGCCTCCACCTCTTGAATTGATCAGAGAGGATTATCACCGCCCAGGAAGAAGTCCTTTCTGTTCAGAGAACAAAGTCTGAGTCCTGGGTCAGGCCTGAGGAATATAGGGTGCCAAGAAAAACAGCAGAAGACGAGGTTTTTAGATGTGTGGCCTGTGTAAAATTAGAGTGTAATGTTTTTTCCCTGTTCACTGCTTCATAGTAAGGAAACTACAGCCCTCTAAATCCTTCCTAGGGTGATGGAGGATGTAATAGTGTTGATGATAAAATCATTTTTATATACCTGTTTTCACTTTGTGAGGCTGTGGTGAAGAAATCCAGGCCGTGGCCACATGCTGGGATTTAATGAGGTTTACAATTGGCAGTGCTTAGAGAGCATTAGGGTAATGTATTTAAACATCAGCTGTTCACAGGCTGAGCCGCTCTTCATTTGTGGTGTACAGTCGCCATCCGGCAGAGTAGGCCTTTCTGTCAGCTAATGAGCCAAGTTTTCCACCGTATTACGGTGGACATGCATTTCAGGTAAACACCTGAAATTCATAATCTAGAGAATTAACCAGAGGCATCTCTTTAATTAAAAAGGAAAAAAAAGAAGCCTTGCTAATCATCAACAGCAGCCAAAGCAAGGAGCTTAAATGGTCTTCTCAGTCATCAGACTCCCAAATTAATCTACCAAAACAAAAGGCCTCATTAACCGCTCTCATTGAATCAGGGTTATTTTCTTTCTCTTTCTGCGGATGTCTGATTAACCCCCTTTCTTTTTGCATTACTCACCGCGTGTTTAATATTTGATGTCTGAAATCATAGGAAGGGGGGTGCATGCAATGTGGTGGCTAGACACTGTCTACGAGGAATAAATTCAAAAGAATTTTTAAAAAGGTTGGTATTATGTTGCTGATGCATTTGAAAAATCTTTAGGAATGTCAGATGCTTGTATTTTTCTTTTTAATTCCAGAAAGAGTTGATTAGCGACTAGGTACTGATTTCATATCTCATTCATAAGTGCCTACCCCCTCCCCTACCACCTCCTCTTCTGCTCCAAGCCCTCTTTGGGAGAGTTTTGTTGAAAGGACAAGAAATGGACATCGTCAGAGGGGAAAAGGAAGGTCACAGGAGTGTCTTTTGCGTATAGACTGCTAACGGGAGGTATGCTGACAGACAGGACTCTCTGGAAGGTGGAGAGAATCCATCCTGTAGGTAGGAAAGGGAAAACAGTTGGCTCAGGACTAAGAGATTTGCTTCTTGTGAGAACATGGGAGTTCTAGAACATCAGTGCTCAGAGGGTGGTCAGTGGACCCCTGGAAGCTCAATGACCTCAGGAGCCTGGGAGGTCAGAACTGTTCCTGCACAGATATAGAAGTGCAGCCTACTCTTATTACAGCTGCGACGTTTGAGCAGGTGTCTCTTAGACTGAGGATGGCTAACTTGCTAGTTTTGTCACCAGTTATTGGTATCCCCAAATTCCTGCTGAAACCTGATCCCAACAACTATGAATTTAAGAGGTGGTGCTTTCAGGAAGTAGCTATGTCAGTGGGGCTATGGCTCCTGGATGGGGTTAGTGATCTTATAAAAAAAGACTTGAAGGAACCTGTCCACTCTTCCCACCGTGTGAGAAGGTACCAACCGTCCATGTGGAACAGATCTCTTCTAGACACTAAATTTCTTCTAGACACAGTCTAACAAAGTGAAAATAGGGAAAAAAATATTACACTCTTTTACACAGGCCACACATCTAAAAGATTAAGGTGTCCCTTAATCTTCCAGAATTGTGAGCAAAATGTTTCCATTGTTTAGCAGTGTGAATGCAGTGAGCTGTCATTGTCTTCTTTACCACACAGTAACAACAACAGCAATAATATTTTTTGTTTCAGAAGGTTTATGAAGTATAAAAGTCACTGACTTCTTAAATTCTTGACCATACACTGGGTGACTAAGTGGGAAGTACACATAAGAGTTTTTATACTTATACTTTGATAGTTGAGAGAAAATGATCAGTTGAGTTAATAGCTGAATTAAAATTTTTATAATTTTTATAGGATTCTTTTTTTTAACCCCAAGAATAAATTATTTAAAATAATTAAGTTTTTTTTTCATGTGACAGATTCCCGATATTAAAGATTTTCCCAATGGTACTGGCAATAACACTAATGAAATTAACTTTTTAAATGTGGTAATGAGGCATCCCCAATGTTTGGAAGATCTACATAACTTCAGGGGACAGTATTTTCAGTTGCTGTAAAAGAATCCCAGACGCATAAAGGATCTACTCAAGCAGTCAGCATGGATTTTTAAAGTAACAGTGGAGAAAGGTCCACAGAGATTCAGCTAATTCCTAGGAAACGTTTGCTTGTTGATGTTGGTGTTATAGTGAAGAATAACATCCCAGGTCCTGAAAGGACCGTTACAACTTGACTTTCTTTTCTTATTGCGAATCCCTATGAGCCTGTAGTGTTTCATATTCATCAAAACAGCTTATCTCTACAGATTGAATGCAGTGGCTTTCTACTGAGACATAAAAAGAATTTTCAGATAGAAGCATATTTTTTCAGTAATTGTTTAAAACCATAGATATCTTTCAAACAAATATTTATATGACCGTTTTATAGATTTCTTTAATGGAGTAATAGACACGCTTTAAACTTCTCAGATTTAATTTCTATTAGTATGGTAGATATGGTCCTTATAAATTTAAGCTTTGTTGGGTGTAAGCAATCTATAGGCTACTGAGCTATCCCAGGACAGATTTGATGATTGCTGACCTAGGGGAAAATGGAAAGGAGGGTAGAGACCAGAGGTCTGTACTGGGGACCTGCTGGGGAGATTTAGAAAGAAGTTTCCTTCTGATTTCAGTGATTTTGTTTGTTTGTTTGTTTGTTTGTTTGTTTTGGTCCTGGAAATCCATGAGTGGGAGGTGTAGGTTGAGGTATTGGTTGTTTATGGAGAGAATGACACACTAGAGTCATCTTGACTAGGATGAGTGGGTAAGGGAACAGCAAGACTGGACAGAACCCATCTGAGGGCCCAGCCGGGACTATCATAAAACTGAACCTGAGACCAGTGAGTGTATGCACTGAGACCAGTGAGTATATGCACTGAGACCAGTTAGTGTATGTACTGAGACCAGTGAGTGTATGTACTGACACCAGTGACTGTATGCACTGAGTCCAGTCATTGTATGCACTGAGACCAGTGAGTATATGCACTGAAACCAGTGAGTATATGCACTGAGACCAGTGAGTGTATGCACTGAGAACAGTGAGTGTATGCACTGAGAACAGTGAGTGTATGCACTGAGAACAGTGAGTGTATGCACTGAGAACAGTGAGTGTATGCACTGAGAACAGTGAGTTTATGTACTGAGAACAGTGAGTGTATGTACTGAGAAGACCAATGAGTGTGTGCACTGAGACCAGTGAGTGTGATACTGAGACCAGATAGTGTGTATACTGAGACCAGTGAGTGTATGCACTAAGACCAGTGAGTATATGCACGGAGACCAGTGAGTGTATATACTGAGACTAGTGAGTATATGCACTGAGACCAGTGAGTATGTGTACTGAGAAGACCAGTAAGTGTGTGTATTGAAACTAGTGAGTTTATGTACTGAGACCAGTGAGTGTATGCATGGAGTCCAGTGAGTGTATGCACTGAGACCAGTGAGTTGAACAGAAGCAGCTTATGTCTTCTGATGGGAAGGAAGACAGGAGGAAGGACTTACTTTTGTTTGTTTCAGGAGATAGCACCTATTTGTCAGGGAGGGTAAAGGAGCTAAGCCTTCCACTGATGGTGCCATCTGTGGTGGCAGGAGCTCAAGGCACAGCACACTCACAAGTTGACAGGTCAGCATGCAGAATGATGGTAGAAACTCAGAAGTGGTTGCTACTTCGAGGTGTGCCACAGTTACTCAAGCTAGGTAGTCACTCAGTCAACATCCCAAAGATTCCATGACCTTCCAAAAGAGCACCACCCCCAACCTGGTGACCAAGTGTTTAAACACACAAGCCTGTGGGAATCATTCCACCTTCAAACAATATAGTAGTGCTAGATGTTTCCTTAAAGTTTAGCTGTTCCAGTCCTGGCATGGATTTGGGTATAGCAAGGGTTGAGGTCTTTGCTGTAAAAAATCTAGAGTATGGTATATTTCATAGAGGTTTGGGACACATAGGGAACAATTTTAATATAGTATATATTTTCAGGGTTTTTTGGGGGGGTGGGGGGGAGAGCAACAACTGGGCATTGAACACAGGACCTTGTGGGTGCTAAGCAAACACTATCTCTGAACTACATCCCCAGTTGGATTTATTTTCTGTAGGTGGCTAAGTGAATGTTGGGGTCAGAGAACTTAGAGGTGATACTGAAGTGTCGGCTTAATGACTTTCATTGTTCAGTGTGGATGGAAGCTGCTGAGGTTGGGGCACAGAGGGAGAGAGCAAGAAAACGAAGAGACAGTGATTGCAAAGCAAGGAGCAGAACATTGAGATTAAGGAGTCATTGGTACTGTTAAAGTCTAGCTCTGACCAGGAATGGGCAGCTAGGAAGGGGGAGAAAGAGATCCTAGCAAAGCAACGCCAGTGTGACTCGGAGGGCCTTATAGTGTGGGAAGTGTCCGGGTTTTAAAGAATCAATAACGCATTGCAACTATTTTGATTCGAAGGGTTAAATACATTAAAAATTTTGAGGACTCAGGCTGGAGTGGAGTTGGTGTCAGTGCCGGCCTGGTGCCTTAAAAAGATGGGTGCAGAGAGGAGCTGAGACTGATGAGATGTTAGGAACAAGGAGGGAGGGTGCTGAGAGCCACAGTGGGCTGTGGAGATTCCTCTGGGCTGCATACACTGGAATCGCAATACAAACTTATAAAAGAAAGGCAAGCTAATGTAACCACTGTTACATAAAGCTAGTCACGGATCTGTTACTTGGCCATTGTCAGTGTTAGAGCAGGATGTGACAGTTGCTTCATTAAAAATGACCTTCACTGAATCTGTGAGGAGGAGTTCCTGAAGCAAACTGCCCTGGCTTGCATGTGTCCCCCAAAGCCCATGTGTTGGAAATGTATATACCCAAGGCGACAGTGTTGAGGGGTGGGCTCCTGAAGTATGGAGCTCTCTGGAGTGGGCTAATGATGCTAGCATGGGAAGGTGGTTCTCATAAAATGACGAGACTGGCCTTCCCCTCCTCATTGGTGTGATGCCATCTCATATATTGGAATTCAGCAAGAAGGCCTTAACAGGCGCCAGCGCCGCGATCTGGAGCCCCCCTCCCCCTCCTGTCCGCAGCCTTTAGTACTAGAAGTACAAATCTGCTGTTTATAGATGGCCCAGTGCCACAGCTGCACAAAAGATAGAAACCACTAGGGGATTTAGGGCTTATTAACATTCCCTCTGGTTCATGAGTCACCTCTCAGAGTAAACTGTACACGTCGGGCTTTAGTAAAGCTGTTGGGAGTAAGACTTGGGTTGCAATCTGATGTGAAAGTTTGAGGGTTATCAGTTTTGAGTGGGAAAAAAGGCAAGAGCTGAAAGCTCTTCCTGCCTCAGCCTCCCAAGTGTGGGGGTTTAGGAGCATATCCCTTTGCTGAGCTCTTAATCCTTTTCATGAACAGTAGTATAGAACCTTAGCGGATAAGTAGGCTGCCATTAACTCTGCCTGCCCACGACCTTCTCAGTGAGTGGATGGGGGTGAGTTCTCAGCTCACATTAATATTTCTAACTCACAGATAAATTACATTGATCCACTAAATTCAAAGTAGTTTTATCTCTTTGGTTCTCTGTCTCTCTTTCATTGAAAATCCTGAGCCGGGCAGTGGTGGCACACGCACACCTTTAATCCCAGCACTTGGGAGGCAGAGGCAGGCAGATTTCTGAGTTCGAGGCCAGCATGGTCTACAGAGTGAGTTCCAGGACAGCCAGGGCTACACAGAGAAACCCTGTCTCGAAAAACTAAAACTAAATAAATAAATAAATAAATAAAATAAAGAAAACCCTGGTTGCTGGCAGCCTTCACGTAACTGCATCTTTGTATTATGCAGATGTTCAAAATAATAACACCTGTGTGGCTTCTAACAATTAGATATTGAATGAAGATTAAAATTTCTTTTCAGCTGTTTTTGCTTATACTGTAGTCCACGAAATGTCCACAGTTAAAGCGTTGCGTTCTAGAGCATTTGAAATAATCCATTGCTCTGTGTGGTTTTGCCACTGAATTGATAAATGGTTGGGTCCATTCGTTTCAGTTTGTTTTCAATTTTTAGGACTTCTTTTCTTTCTTTCTTTTTTCTTTGGGGGTGGGGAGACTTTGGACTTAATTGCATTTTTCGTATGTAAAACATATGGTCCCAGAGTCCAGACTGTGACACAGAAGGAATGTCTGCTGGGAAGCCCGGCTCACTTCTGTTCTCGGCTGAGTGCCTTCTTCTCTGGAGTTACCCATTCTCTGGAGTCTTTAGGTTTTCCTGCCACAGAATACTTCTCTTCCTCAATAAGTGAACTGATACTAATATTCACGTTTACGCTGGCTTCTTAAACAGAACAGACAGCTAATAAATGATCTTTCTCTATCCCTTCCCCACAGACACACTCTGGAAAGAGTGTTTTATGTGCACTTGTGTGTGTATTATGTTCTCCTAAGAAAGAGTCAGTAGGTATAGTTTTACTATATGGAATCAGCTATGGCCCCCGAGCTGCCCCTCTGTCTCACCTGTGTGCTGGCTGGAGCCTGAGGAGAGCCATTGGGGTTGTGGTAGTTTCTCTTCTGAGACCAGAGGCCTAAGAGATCTGTGAACTGGCACACAGGCTCAGGACCACAGTGAGTACGGGATCCTGCTCCCACGTCAAAAGCTGGATATGATGCTGTGTCTGTAATCCCAATACTAGGAAGGCAGAGGCAAGGTTTCCAAGGCTTGCTGGCTACCTAGTCTCCATGAACATCAGTGTAGGTTAGCCTGAGCTCTAGGTTTAGTGAGAGACCCTGTCTCAAAAAAGATATGGAGAAGGATTGAGGAGGGCACTCAACGTCCTCTGACTTTTACTGAATAAGCTCTTGCACACAGATGATGCACTTGAACACACACACACACACACACACACACACACACACACACACACACACACAGTAGCTCTCCATCTGTGGTGAGTCTGCGTTGCAGCTCAAGTGCTCAGCTAAGAGACCATAACCTTCTCTTTTGCTCTTAAAGTACTTGTTCCATTCAAGCCTTTGTAATTGGAAAATGCCCAGCATACTGGGAGCAAGTCCACATAGGAAGATGTCAATCTTATCATTAGATACACCTCAAGGCAGTGTTTTGTCTTGGGTCCCCATATCCTAGTCAAGTTGATATTTAAAACATACAGGTGTTAGCGAGAAACATGGACACAACATGACACGTACTGAATTGCCCTTCAGAGGTGCTCATATGTGCCCATATTTGTGCACCAAACACTTCTTAGGGTTGCATTGATGTTTTGTTTCTTTCTGTTTTTGTAACATACATGTATGTATGTATGTATGTATGCATGCATGTATGCATGTATATGCCAACAGGCATAATGGCTCTTTCTCATAGGAAAAGCATTGCATAGTGGAAGGAACCGTAGGAGTGGCTGACTCAGCATTTGCCTTTTACTAGGTCTCTTAAAACCTCTGAGACGTAGGCAAATGACCTGCGCTCTCAGGTCTGTGTTGGCACTGAGACGATTGTGGTACATCCTGCTCTTTGGATGCTTGATGGCTGCTACCCAGGGAATGACATCTGTGAGTGTTTTGTTGGCTTCCACCTCAGTTGACTCAGAGATATTATCTTCCCCTCTTCCTTCCCCAGTTCCTGCTATGGCCACATCTTCTACATCTCCCTGATTTTGAGGGTCCTTCTAGAACATGATTCTTATAGCCTTTCTCCGGCATAAAGAACAACAGTCTTTCCTGATTATATCTGCTGCCCGCCAGCTTCTGTCTAGCTTCTCCTTCTGTGGCTCTCAGCTACAGTTTATTTCTCTGCCCATTCATTCTTCAGTCTCTCTCCGCAGGTTTCCCTTGTTGCTGGACTGGATTTGCCCCTTGTTAAGTAGCACAGCGGACGCCAATGATAACATTAGCCTGCTGGTCGGCATGGGTGATCGATCCATCATCCCATCTTGGACCACTTTCTCTTTTTACTCTCCCCACACCTTGCTTTCTGCTTTCCTCCAGTCTCTGCCTGCTCCATCTCAGGCTCCTTTTTCTGGTTTTTCTCCATCTCCCTAGTTTTCACTCAAACTTTCTGGGGTTTGTTTTTCTATGCTACATCTTAAATACTTAATACTTTCTACTTCAGTCCACTTAACTATAGTTCTTTTTAAGGCTCCTGTCCTGTTCCCAGCACCCCTGCAAGGGATGCAACTTGCAAGCCCATTGAGGATATTTCGTCCTGACCATCCCCCATACATCCCTGCTAATTGTTCATCTATGGTTTATATTTGCTTAGTTCCTACCTTCTATAGACATCAATGCAGCTACTTCTCCTCATACCCATCATGGTTCAGGCTATTAACTTCAAATTAGTTTTTAGATTCATTAAAAGTAATAGATTTTTTTCTTTTCTCTTCAGAAACAAACTAGCCAAGCCTCAAAAGATCCCGAGAGCTGGCTGAAATACAGTTCAAGATTTCTGATCTAGTATTTGCCTGACTTGGTACTTTATTTACTTTTAGGAGGTGAAGAGTCACTAACATCAGGAAGGGGGGAAACAAGCGTAAAAAGGCTGAGGTGTCTCTTCTGTAGAACCTTTATCTAGGGAAAGGCTGCAGAGCCTTCTAGCTTAACTTACTTTGCAAAGATAGCAGGAAGCACTCTCAACTGCTTCTGCTCATGCCCCCCCCCCGGGGGGGGGCAGGAAGGGGAGGGGCGGGGCTGCTCAGCATTGTAGCTGCCTGCCTCCAGGAAAGTGACATCATTAGAAAGGCTTGTGAAGTGATGCCTAGGTAGTGAGGGGCGGAGCTGAGCAGAGGTGTCAGGTGGGCAGAAACATTTCCTCCTTCTGTTCTTTAGACTTCATAGAATAGAATAAAGTGGAAACTTAAATAGACCCAGGTTTAAGACAGTCCCAATAAATGCTTTTAATGCTTTTAAATGAAATCCACATCTCAGGGTGACCCCCCTGTTATAACCGGAGATTCTCATAACATTTTGTTGAGATTCTTTGTGTAATAAAACATAATTTTGTGTGGAAAATTCACATTTTTGGGGCCCAGATTTCTGTCAATTTTTAAAGCAAAATTTGTTCCTATAGTGAAATGATAATCCTTATGAGACCTAGGAGCGGAGTGGAAGGAATGTTTTCTTTACTGTGAACTTTAGGTAAAAATCTTGAAACAACTACTTAATCAGAATTTTATAAACACAAAACCACTTTTTAATTTCACTTTTCATTCCTAATTTTTTTTTATATATGTTGTTGGGCTACCCTTCCCAGCTGTTCCAGCTGATGCAGCTCAGCTTTGACTTGATTTAAAACTATAGCTTGTCCTGTGGCACCATTTAGGGGAGCGTGGCCATAGTTCCATCTGACACGGTTGGGTCCTATACTCCTTGGCTGCGTTTTGTTTAGGGGTGTATTTACCTTTGTAGTAAGTTTGTTCCTCCTTTTTCCATTAATTAATGAATTGATTAATTAATTAACTTTACATCCCAATTGCAGCTTCCCCTCCCACCTCTCCTCAGAGTCCCTCCCTCTCATCTCTCCAACAATTTGTTTCCTATTAAATGCTTTGTAGAAACCTCCATGCAAAGTAGATACTTTAGTATCTTTCTTTTGGTATCTCTTTACAATGCAGTGACAGAGAAAAAATTGTGGTTGTGGGTAGGCTGAGAGGTTGAGTTTATGCGCAATCATGATCTGTCTCAAAAGCCACATCACTCTGTGATTTGGGAGGGGTAGGCCAATTGGGAAGAGGCATCTATGTAATCTGAGACAGTTTACAGCAAGAAACACTGTTTCTGTAGACACAGATGCTTGCTCCTGGTGCCTTAGGGTGACTTTTTTTTTTTTTTAACATATTATGCAGGATGGCTACTTATGTTAAGTCAGGCATTTTTCTAGAACACTCTGCACAAACCAGTTATTCCTGTAATTGAAACTATATGGCACTTCACTACATTTTGAGTATTTAAAATATTTTAACTGTGTGAGATAATTGAGATGATGGATACAGGAATTAGTTTCATTATGTTAATGATTTCAGAATGTGTCTGCATTGGAAAATAGGTTGTACGCCTTCAGTGCCTGCAGGTTTTGAGAGTCAGTTATGCCTTGGTCCATCTAGAAGCATGCAGGAAACTTTCTATTTGCTTGGAAACCTCTTGCTATCTAAGCAAGGTCTTTAAATTAAATTTCTTTTGTTGTTGAAGGTGGGGCATCCTCTCTTTCATTCCTGTTAGAAAAGAAAGAATGTAACACTTTCATAGGAGACTTAGTAGATTTTTTTTTTTCAACTCAGAGTAAATTGAATGCACCTCACCCTTCTCTGTTTACCTGGGATACTATGAAGGTGCTGATGAGAAGTATTGTCCCTGAAACTAAGTCTCGATTTTCATTTGACGAGAAATTTGTGCAAATTCAATTTAGGATCAACACGTGGGCACTTTTTCAAGTTCTCAAATATAGAAAATCATAATCTGTTTTAATCTTATTGTAACTGATGGGACACTTGTTTACATGGGTAAAATGACTCTATGCAAGTCGTATATTGAACTTCATGTTAATGTTTGCTATTTAATGACACCTAATGATATTCAATGAAGGGTTATGCTGAACTGGAGAGAAAATGTGTTACCCAGGCAACTGCCTCTGGCAGGCTAGAGACTCGGGCATATGGCTCTATAGTACACATTATTTCAGCATCTTTAAGCATAAAGAACCACACATGTAATTGACTGTGAAAAATTACTGCTCAGTTACTGTATTGTATGGTCACAATAGAAGTAAATGAATATGTCATTGTTGTTGGAACAAGTCTGTTGGGAATCACTCCTAGACTCTACTATTTAAGAAGCAAAAATACAATAAGAAGAAAATAGCTGGTTTAATTAACATGTAAAAATTGGGTTAATTTGAATTCAGCTGGCGCAGCAGATATTAATGTGGGATTTGGGGTGGTGTTCTGGCCTAAGACCGTGTACTTTTATTGCTTTTGTCCACACCATGAATCACTGTATGTTTTTTAGGGGCTTTTCCTGTCATTTACATTTTGCTTTGCCTGGGGTTTATGTTACGTTCACACCAAAAGGGAGTTTGGTGTACTTTTATCCCAAACATAGAAATTACAATTGAATGAAAGAAAATGCTAAAATATTTGTAAGTAATTTAAAAAATGCTTCTCATGGGAAATCGGTGTAACTTGATTTAGTATGTTGAAGCGTGATTTCAGTTGATGCTTATCATTTGTACTCTGTAAGCTGAGTGATGAAAGAGAAATTCACCATTGGCAGAGGCAAAACCAGAACAAACCAGAACAGAAGGAAACCCAACCCACCAACCAACCAAAAAACCCTAGCTCATTTGCCCTTGTGACTTCCTGTGTGTGCTTAGGGGACTTTTAGTAGTTTTAGAGTATTGCTTTAATTGTATTACTTGGGTTCAGACATTCAGAAAAATCCACTGAGCACAGCAGTCAGTGTCTTCTAATAAAACTCATCCTGCTCAATTTTGATTTTCGTTAAATGCAGTTTGAGCAGAGGCACAGCTGTCTTGTACTGAAATTCTCCATGAAGAGAATCACTGCTCAGCCGCACCTGACTGAGAGCCTCGGATGCTTTAGGAGCCTTTCTCCTCTAAGCCCAGGGAGCTGCAGTTTGATGAGCTAAGAGTTTGCAGGGTGTGCTCTGCTGGTTGGTTGGCCTCTGTGCATTTAAAAGGACTGATTATTCAGAGTTCATCTGGGTACAGGAACAAGCCACTTGGAACATTCAGCCAATACACCAGTGGTCATGGAAAAGCTCCTGGAGTCCCTGCCTTCCCGCTTGCGCTGCTCGTTCCCACTGTATTCTTTCTCCCTTGTTTGTTCGCCCTTCACTGCCTAACCACTCCATTTTTGGAGGGAAGGCAAGACAAGAACCGGAGACTGGAGAATCAACAGCCTTAGTGGCCACTTAGAGCCAGCTGACAGATGGCTCACCTGCTGGCTTTTCAGTGAGTGATTGCTTTTCTGTGCCTTAATCTTCCCATTATCCTTCATTTGCTATTTTAATAAAGTCGAAGCCTTCTCAACCAGCCTTAACTAAAGGAGCAGAAAAGTTGTAGGAATCAGTGCTTTAAAAACCCTGCAGTTAGGGTAAATCATTATACCAACAGGCTGCCCAGTTACCCTCCCCCTTCCTTAGTGTCTTCTTAAAGACAATATAGAAATTAACATAAGGGCTGTCTAGTGAGCTGATTTTCTTTTTTCCATCCCTGTTAAGCTCAGTACATTTCTCCTTAAAAAAAAATCTTTGGGTAATCTTAAAATATTAATAATGTAATATATATACATATATATGTTTGTGATATACACTTATCATTCTCAGTATTTGTAAGTGTATGCAATTGGTATAATGTAATATGTGATAAGTTAAGTTTTCAGGGTTTTTTTTCAAAAGCATCTTTAAGTTTTTATATGTTGTGTGTGACTATTTGCCTGCATGCATGTATGTATGTGCACCATATGCATGCCTGATGCCCCAGGAGGCCAGAGGAGGGTGATGAGCCATCTCTCTGACCCCAAATTTTCAGGTTTTAGAGACATTTTTTTTTTCTTTTTTTTCGAGACAGGGTTTCTCTGTATAGCCCTGGCTGTCCTGGAACTCACTTTGTTGACCAGGCTCGTCTGGAACTCAGAAATCTACCTGCCTCTGCCTCCCAAGTGCTGGGATTAAAGGTGTGCACCACCACGCCCAGCTTAGAGACATTTTCTACCATTGATACCTATTTATCTAGAGATGGTGGAGATGGAATTTGCCTCAAGTTTAGAAGGCTTTCGGTGTTCTTTTTTTAGGGTGAAATTGACCACAGTCAGAACGTTTTTATACCTCAACCTTTGAAAGGTAGAATGTTGGGGATGTGGCTTAGATGTGGAAACAGATTCCCCTAAGACCACTGGGCAGTAGTTACCTAGTAGGGAAAGAAAGAGAGGATGAGGTATAAAAATTGAGTTGGCAGAAGGCATGATTAGTGTTAGCCATCGGCAAAGGAGTACCATGAGAGATGAGTCATATTGGTCTAAGTGCTTGGTTACCAACCTCCAGCATGGAAGCCAATGTTGACGGTGCAGGAGTGCTGTCCCCCTGGTTGACACTGTCAGTTTGAGTAGCTTGAGTGCTACTTGGAGTGACCTATAAGGCTGTGGCCACATAGGCCACATAGGTAGGGTTAGCAGTGTAGTCACTCTCTGTGCTAAGCTCACAGTTACGAAAGCTTATATATTTATCTGCCGTTGTTAGCATGAAGGCAGTGATGTATGCAAAGGTGGTATTTATAGGCCAAATTCATGATAGCAACTCAGGAAAATCAGTAATAAAAATCTTTAATAGCTTTTTAGAGCCAGGCAGTAGCCTGCCTGATTGAATGGTATGCGATCTGCCAGGTTTCACTGGAGCCAATGAATTTAAGTAGGCCCTTGGTAACCCCCCCCCCCCCCCAGTGAGGTTTGAACCAGAGTTCAGTTGAGTTGTGAGCCAATCACACTGGCCTCAAGCCCATGCTGAATCCAGAGTGGACATGGGAAGTTTCCCTGAGACCAAAGGGCGCCACATGGGGGAGGAAAGACAGGCAAGACAGACACACCCCTCATAGCCTAGGAGAGGAGGCCACTGGATGGTGAAGCTAAGGTAAGGCTAGAACTTGGTCTAGTCTCCACCTTACTCCCGCTGGCTTGGAACATAAAACCAAACAGAGCACCGTTTCTTCTTCTTATGAGCGTGTTTTAAATGTTAAACGTCCATTAAAGCTTGCATATGAATTTGTATAATTAGGGCTGAGATGCCTTCATAAGGTGTCTGAGCACGAGCCAGCCTGTTAAATAAGAGTGTTTATGTGTGATCTCCCTTGTCACCTACATAACGGGCAGTTCGCATATCCTTGGTGACCTTAAGCCCTTATCAGTCTTCTGACTGCCACTGTCCCTGCAGCCACAGGCTTCCAGGTGTCATTGAGGGGGACAGAGCCCTAACTGGACTTTTAGTACACGCTCCTCCAGACTGGCTTTGGCCACATTCTCTCTGCTGCTATCAACCAGAGCTTCTTGCTCTAGGCGCTAGGCGGTACTGGCTCAAGGGCTCTTTCTAACTCCGTTAAGACATGGCACTCCCATGCGTTCATTTTGCAGGGATGCCATTTGTAGGTACATGGGCATAAAAGACTTTGAATGGCCCTGCCTTTCTTTGGCTGTCATCTTCCCCCGGGGAGGCTAGCTAGTCTTGGATTTTCTTTGGCCCCTTGCATGGTTCCTGTACGTACGCCTTTGCTAATCATTCAGACAAACATCCTCGCCTCTACTCTGAATTACTTGTTGATTCTCGGTCCCTACAAGCTAGAAGCACTGGAGTTGGGATTAATCGCACCAATGAAGAGTCTCTGGGCCTGGGGCTCCAGCACAGCTCTCAGGCATCTGTCTTCTTTATTTGCATTTTGTCACCTGATCCTGGGATGCCCTTTGTGCTCATTGCTTTACCCAGCCATTGAAGAGTGGTTCCTTGATGACCCAGTTGTCATCATTCATGTCTAGGACATGTATACATCTTTTAGTTGTCATCATTCATGTCTAGGACATACATAGCCCAGAGTGGGAACACCCTACCTGTCCAGTGGATTATTTGCAAGGCATTCAAGGAACAGAGCTGGGAAAGCCAAGGCGCTATTAAAAGATGTTAACAGTATAGAGCCCATGGCTCTTTGCTGGGAAACAGAGTCCGATTCTGATTGCTGCTGCTGCTGCTGCTGCTTCCTCTCCCCCTCTCCTCCTCCTCCTCCTCCTCCTCCTCCTCCTCCTCCTCCTCCTTCTCCTCCTCCTCCTCCTCTTCTTCCTCTTCAGAACCACAGTACTTGAACATGGGTGGTCTTGGAAACTCTGTTTCTGGAGTTAGATTTTACTCTTTTACTTTTATCTCTGCCACTAATCCTGGACAATCTCTTGGCTTCTGTTGCAGCGCACAGAAGGGGGTAATAAGCAAAAGTTATTTTTGGGAATGCCTCTTGTGGTTAGGAATTGGAGTAAAGTGGTAATTGGATTTTGATATGGTGCATTGTCTACACTCAAACTTCCTAAAGTCTGAGCAGATCAGAGCCTCCTGCGAAGCTGTGTAAATTCTCATAGCTGCAGAACTGGCCTGGAGATAGCCACCCTGCCCCCAGAAGATGAAAGGACCACATGAGGTCTCAGCCTCTGCAAGGTGGGAATGAGCTGCAGCAAGGAGGAAGAGGAGAGTTACCCACCTTGGATAATTGAAGTTCCTGCAATTCCCTCCAAGACTTTGCTTCTTTTCTCAGTCTTGTCTCCTCCTCCTCTTCCTCCTCCTCCTCCTCTTCCTCCTCCTCCTCTTCCTCCTCTTCTTCTTCTTCCTCTCTCTCTCTCTCTCTCTCTCTCTCTCTCTCTCCCCTCTTCCCCTATCAAGGCTTTGACTTTTGCTGTTTGATTTTGTATAAATTTTCTTTTTTTTCCTTGTTGCAAAACCCAGTATGGTCTATGTGTTATCAGGAGAGAAATAGAAATTATGAGCAAGAAAAAAGAACAAAGCCTTATATTTTAAATAATTTAATGACAGATATGTACGGTTAACACTTTGATAGGCATGGTTCAGATTTTGTGCTTATATAAATATTTTTGTTCATTTTTAGCAAAAATTAATAACAAAAATATTTAGTAACTTGGTTTTGTTATCTTGTTTTTAGTTTTTAGAGTATTTTTGATTATCGATATTTTGGGGAATGTGCCTGTGAGCATGTGTGTGAGTGCATGTGCTGAGGGCACAGGATAACCTGAAAGAATCTGTCAGGCTTGGAACAAACACTATCAACCTGTTGAGCTCTCTGGAGCTGGGTTTTTGAGTTAGTGCGTCTTACCCTATAGCTCAAGCTGTCCTGGATTCCCCCTGGAGTTCAGGCCAAGATCCTTCTGCCTTTGGCTCCTAAGTGCTCTGGTGGCATGCAGGTACCAACAGGCCCTGCTAATGGAATCAATTACTACACAGTGTGTTTAAGTGATTTTTAACTTAACGCCATGGGTTTGTTGATATCATTTTTGGTGGGTAGGTAGTGCTGTATGTATAAATGTTCTTTTAGTAAACCTAGCATATATTGTATGTTGAGGGTTTTGGTTTTTTGGTTTTTTGTTTGTTTGTTTGTTTGGTTTTTTAGTTTTTCTGCAAATATCAATGAGTGTTCTGTGAGGCTTCCTAGGAGTAAAAGCTTGTACACATTCACTAACTTTTCTCCTATGATAAATCCCTAGAAGTGAGATTATGGGGTCAAAGAATGTGCTGGATAGTTTTAAGTCAACTTGATGAGTTGTAAAGTCATCAGAGAGGAAGAGGAAGAAACCTCAATTAAGAAAACGCCTCCATAAGATCTGGCCATAGGCAAGCCTGTATACAGATCAATTAGTGATTGGTATAGGAGGACCCAACGATTATGGGTGGCACCGTTCCTGGGTTTAAAGTCCTGAGTTCTACAAGAAGGAAGGCTGAGCAAACCACGGAGAGCAAGGCAGTAAGCAGCACCCCTCCATGGCTTCTGCATCAGTTCCTGCCTCCAGGTTCCTGCCCTGTGTGAGTTCCTGCCCTGACTTTCTTCAGTGATGAAGAACAGTGTGGAAGAAACCAAGAAACCCTTTTCCTCCTCAACTTGCTTTGGTCATGGTGCTTCATCGCAGCAGTTGAAACCGCAACTATGACAAAGAATAATGACATTTTAAGACTCTTGTTCTGTTTCCAAATTGTCCTTAAGAGATGAGTACTTGATATTGGCTACTCTTCTTTGTCATCTAAGCCTCTCTGGTTCTTTGGATCCTACCAAGACATCCTCACATCTCATCCTTTTCCTTCTAGTCATTTGCATATTTTGCAGACTGCATGGACTTGTCAATGAAACTATCAGGCCTTGGCTACTAACTCGGATGTGCGCATTACAACTTCACATACTTGCACCCCAGCAAGCTGATTTCCTTTGTGTCTCTTCATTGAGACCCTTCTTCTTTGACTCCTGGTTTACTTGCTGCTCCTCTGGTGCATCCATCTTGGGGAGTAGAGATAACCTCTTCCCATGTCCTCAGCACTGGCCTCTGCCTACCTCACAAACAGGGAAGCGTAGAAGCCATGCTGTAGTGTGCCCACCACTTCCCAGCTTTGTGCTTCATCTCACCTCAGTTCTGCCACAGGCTCACTATCCTGCAGTCTCTCCTCTCCCTGCCTCTTCACACTGAGACCAACCTCATGTTCCCCCATCCCGTCTTTCCTCAGATTTCAGCAAGATTTTCTGTCTCCTCTCTCAACACAACTCTAGTCTTTCTCTATGAACTCATTGACCTTGTCTCTAATTCCCTGACGTTAGTGCTTACCTTTCTCCTTTCTCAGAATAACATAGCTTTCAATCCGAGCTCTCTTATATGAGACTAAGACTTGTTTATTGCACAGTTGGAATTGTTTGCAAGACCCAAAGTAGTACTTCTCAGATTTTAAAAAAGGTGGTTGTAGGTTGCTAGGTAGCCATCTAGTATTGGTTTATGTGATAGTGTCTACTTCCTCATAAACCATAACAATAGATTCTACATTCTTTTAGCATGTGATAATTAAAACAGAAATGGGGCTCCATTTTGACCTGTTCACATGCAATTCATTTTTCAAACTGATTTCTTTAAAGATTTCTTTATTTAACGATGGTGTGTGTTTGGATGTCTTGCCTGCCTGTGTGGGCACCATGTGGGGGTCTGGTGAGCAGGAGGTTAGAAGAGGCCATCAGATCGCCTGGGCTTGAAGTTACAGATGCTGCTGGGAGCGTGCTGGGAATCAAACCCTTGTATTGGACAGGAGTGACAAGTATTTTAGCCTCCAAGCCGATCCTGCCCGACTGAATCTATTTTTATCTCCAGTTCCTCTTGGACCAAGTGTTTTATAATGGTACACAGTGTCTGGGCTGTTTCATCTGGACTTTAAGCAGCTATAGAGTTGCCACTGTTATAAGTGGCCGAAAAGAACAGTAGCTCTGGTGCTCTAGAAATTCCAAATGACATGCTAGAAAAATGCCCTGGTTATTTAGACAGACACCTATTGTCCCCTAACCTGTGTAGCTGTGTCAAGAGGTGTCACTTCTGTGTTTCTTTCCACATTCATTGACCGGGTCCTACTGTTAGCTGTGAGTGAGTGGAGACATAGAATGCCTCTCAATACATACTTGTCCTGGAGTTAATCAGATGTATGTGATTATTTTAAAGGGCATCTGATATACTGAAAGAAGGTTTAGCAGTTGGGGGCGGTGGAAAAGGAAGCCAGTGAGCTCAGCAGCCAGGTCTGAACTTGATGAAGCTTGTATTCTTCCTTGTAACTTATGTTAATACCCATTAAACCTGTAAAGTAAGGTTGAAGCAGTGTTTATATGAAAATATAGATGTTTGTGCAAACCATTCTGTAAGTGAATATAGTACTGTGTAATTATTCCCATGGCCTTCTAGTCAGATTACCTGGAAAATCCAGAATGATCTTGATGAACAATAGTACATTATGATTTCATGGTTCCTCTGTATACCTCCTACATAGAGGTATAATGCTTGTATCTAATAGGATTACCAAATTACATACCTTTTCGGTATCAGTAACAATGCCTAAAATGCCAGTCTTTATTGGCCAGTTATGGTTTTGAAGTGACATTAAGACGGCAGAGAAGAACCTGTTACAGCCTTATAGAGTCTCCGGGCGTTTAAATCATCTGGAAGCAGGCGAGATGTTCTTTTTATTGAATTTTAAGCCTTCTTCAGCCATTGTCCTTTGGTAGTGTTTCTGCCACCTCACTCAGTTCATGCGTTTACAGGGAGGCGTGGCAGCTTCCTGGTTTCCATCCTTCGGCTTCTCCTCTGACATTGCCTCCTGACCAGAATGGTCACTGTGGCCCCAGCTCATGTCTTAGTTCTGTCCTCTACTCCTGCTTCCACAAGACCCTGTGTGGCTCAGACCTACTCAAGCCTACCACCATTCCGTTCTTTAAATTCATTCTCTTTATTGGTCCTTCATAAGCAGAGACATCGCCTTGATTTTAATCTTAAAAACCTGGGGTGATGTCTCTCTGTCGGTGATCCACAGAGGTCCTTCTCCTGACTTGGACATCTGGTACAACTCAAACTGCTCTCTGGCTCTTCACCATGTCCTCTGTATGCAGTTTGATCTCTTTCCATCTGCTGCCCTCCCTGTGTGGGATGTCCACGTTGGCCTGTCCTTCCCTGCTCCCCTCAGATGGACAGCTAGTCTACCCCCTCTGTAGTACATAATGCCAGAGGCCAATAAATTTCAGTTTGTTTCTTCAAAGGCAGAAGGAGTTTGAGATAAGTGGTCTCTAAAATCTAGTTACTTTTAAAGTGTACGTTTTAAATATCATGACTTGATGAAGCCCTTCTATGTTCTTCCATGGAAAAAAAAAGGACCCTTCATCGTACTCCTTATGCATTATTTTGCTTGCTTTTTATACACAACTCTTGTACTCACTGGGTTATGTATGCTCTGACTATCTCCTGACTTTAGCCAAGAATGCCTGAGTCCTGCCTACTCCCCTTCCCATCCCCCACCTTTCCCTGGTGTGTTCCCGTGAGACCTATTCTGGACACATTCTCGTGAAATACTTGTTATTCCTGAATGTTCAGCCTGTTCCAAAAGATGTGTTTCGGGGAGATGCTGTATGGGACACACTCGGAGTTTTCCTTTCTTTGTAGCATTGTGGCAACGTTCTAGGAAACAAATAACTTTGCTTAACTTTGTAGACAAACATATTTCTCCATAGAAGTTTCAGAGGAATTACTGTTCTGAGAAACATGGAAAGACTCCCATTTTCTTTTCCCATAGCCTCCAGAGACTTGGACTTTTCCAGTAGATTACTGAAATATTTGAACCTTTATAATACAACATAGACCTTTATTCCTAGAAAGTCCTTTGTGGAGCCCTTTCCACTTTGCAAGTTCTGGCATGTGGCCTGTCACACTCTTCCTCAAGCATGGAATTGATCATGTGACATTCCCCTGCATTCTCACTCTCTGCTTTTTATGCAGAAGGAGGTTGTGGCCTTTTCCTGCCTTTAAGGCCACCTCTGGCCCTCTAGCACACTATTCTTTTGTGTGCTTCATCCTCCAGGTATAAATCAATTACAATTCCCATTTTCTCGTGCACACCCTCACTTTCTTGTCTTGGCTTCCTTAATCTCCCTGCACAGCTAAATTGTCCTCATTTTTTAAAGTCCAGTTTTTGTTTCCATCACAAAGCTTTTTGTACAAAAATATTTTAATGAGTGTGTGTGTGTGTGTGTGTGTGTGTGTGTGTGTGTGTATGTGTATGTGTATGTGTTGTGCGCACACATGTGGGTGAGAGGCCAGAAGAGGCCATTGGATCCTTTGGACTTAAAGGCCATTGAGAGACACTTGATGTGGGTGCTGGGAACTGACCTTTAGTCTCTGCAATGTGGGAAGATCTCTTAACTGCTGAGATATTGCAGTCCCCCACCCCCTTTTGACTTTCTGCCATAGTCTATTCTCATTGGAATGGTATTGTACCGTATTGGTTCCTGAATTTGGGTTTGTCTTTCCTGTATACTGTTACAGAAGTTCCGTGAGTCCCATTACCTGCCTGATCTAGCTGAAGCTCCCTGTGTAGCATCCCTACCTCACATGTGGTCAGGAGCTGCTATAATGAATGGGGACTTATGAGGTCCTTGTGTGTGGTGATAAGGTTGTTTATAAGGAACGGGGCTGCTGCTGGCTTTTGTCATTGCTTTATAAAGTATCCAAGCTCCAGTCACAGAATCCAACAATGTGCCGAGGGAAAACCGAGGCCTGGAGGACAGTTAGGTTAGAACTCCCAGGCCATCGATGTTTGCCCGTGGGCTCCCAGCTCCCCTTCCTTTGATTCCCTCACACTGGATGCCCAAGCAAACGCTGCTCGCTGCTGCTAGCTGTGTGAAGTAGGATTCCGCGGTTCAACTGTGGCGTCTGATTCTGTGACTTTAGTGGCATGCTGCTGCTAGCTGTGTGAAGTGGGATTCCGCGGTTCAACCGTGGCATCTGATTCTGTGACTTTAGTGTATGATTGGACAGTTTTATTTTCTGACTTTGTGTATTTGCTCATTTTATATTGCAGGTTAATATCCTTCCAAGAGTTTGTAGCCTTTGAGTCTGTCCTGTGTGCTCCGGATGCCTTGTTTATGGTGGCGTTCCAGCTGTTTGACAAAGCTGGCAAAGGAGAGGTTACTTTTGGTAAGGAAGATGGTGGGGAAGCATTTCTTTGTTTTAGGAATGAAAAGCACCCACATTCATTCTCTCTCTCTCTCTCTCTAATAGACTTTCCCCCTTCACATAATATATCCTGATTGTGGTTTCCCTTTTATCCATCCCAGTTTCCCCAACTCCCTTCACATCCAGACCCACTCCCTTTTTCTGTCTCACTAGAGAACCAATGGGCTTCTAAGGGATAATAATAAATGACAATATAAAAATAACACCTCATATAGAAGAGCTCAAGGGAAGACTCAAGAGAGAGAAAGCCACTTACTCATGCCCCTGATATATACATACACACATATATACACACATATACATACATACACACACATATACACACATATATACATACATACACACATATGTATATGTATATATGCATGTGTACACAAACACACACCAAGGTCCTGTTCCAGACCTGTGCGGGCCCCCGCACATGCTGCCTCAGTCTCTGACCTCACATGAGCTCTGCCCCTGCTGATTTAGAGGGTGTTGTTTTCTCAGTGTCCTCCATCCCCGACTCTTACACTCTTTCTACCCCCTCTTCCTCCGTGTTCTCTGAGTCCTGTGGGGAGGGGTTTGATGGAGACATAGCATTTAAAGCTGAGTGTTCCAAGGCCTCTCACTCTGTACATGACATGGTCTGGCTGTGGGTCTCTGTATTTGTTCCCGTGTGCTACAGGAGGAACCTTCTCTGATGCTGGTTGAGCAAGGCACTGACCTATGGGTATAACATGATTGTCATTAGGGGTCAAGAGTCACTTTGTCATTCATTTTTTTTTTTTTTTAGAGCAGTGGTTTGGTTTTTATCCTAAGTCACTGGGACATGTAGTCTCAGGCTTTTTGTCTCACAGGCAGTGTCGGGTATGGGTTCCATAACGTGGAATGAACCTTAAGTCAAAGCAGGTATTAGTCAGTCACTCCCACAAGCTTTGTGCCACCGTTGCCCTAGCCTATGTCACAGGCAGGACACCACGGTAGATCAAAGGGCTTGTGGTTGGGCCGGCCCACACATTCTTTGAAGAAGTTAGCATGTTCCTTTGAACTGTACTGCGTTTGGGGCTATGGCTCACATGTCTTCTCTTTCCAGAGGATGAACTCTGCTCTGGCTTAGCTTTCATATTCTGATTTAGTTGGGTGGACCTCTTGGACAGTCGCAGAGGGTGACCACTAGAAAGGACTTGTGTCCCCTTTCCTCTCTCTGTGAACCATGCTTTCCGCTGCCTGGGGCGATGGCGGTTATAGGCCACCCACACCAGAGGTTCCCACACTCCCAGTACTTCTTGTGGTCACCCGGTCTTCATGGAACAGTTTGCTGCTTTCGGATGCATGGTTCCGGGTCCCGGGAGCTTTGAACTGGTTCTTTCCATCTGTTGTGCACATGGAGCTTGCCCAAGTGGCAGCCTTTCTTAATATGAAAAGGCAGGTGCATCTTCATCAAAGTTTGCTGCAAAGCTACAGAAAACCCCCAAAATCTAAGTATAGAAGACAAAGACCTGGAGGTGTTGAGGCTGGAATAAACTCATTTTTAAAGAGTTCTTTAGTTCTGGAAAGGTTCTGTGATGGCTTCCGATAAAGATTGCTGTAACCTTGCTGCACTCTTGCCTAGACACAAGCCTGGAGCCCTTTGAGCATGGAAGTTGTACTTTAAAGGAGATGGGCAACATGTGTGTATCCGTTTTCTTGTTGCTGTGACCACATATCCAACAGAAGGCAACTGAAGAGAGAAAGCACCTGTTTTGTTTACAGTTTGAAATGTTAGACCTTATGAGGAAGGCGTGGAGAGGGGGGCACAAAGCAGGGACATGAGACAGGCCATCCTATTGGGCAAATAATTGCACATTGACACTCCACTGATTTTCTCCTTTTTGTTCAGTCTGAATCTTCAGCCACTGGGACAGTGCCACCCAGATTCAAGGTGGGTCATCCCCCTTTTCAGTTAGACCTTTCTGGAAACACCTTCGAGATAGTGATACATCCCAAAGTGTGTCTGCATGGTGATTCTAAGGGCAGTCAAGTTGTTAGGAAGATTAACCCCTTCATGATGCCCACTTTAAATGTTTGGATTCTGTTTCTAATTTGTTCAGACACTTGGTGTTTTAGTGTGTTGTGGGAAGTTCACAGACCAGGGACAAATACAGATGATGTCACACAGCAAAATCAAACACATGTAGCCACCATCAGCTCTGCTCTTTTTGTCCCCATGCCCAGTTGTTCCCTTTGTCTTATCACAAGTGGAGATAAGCATTCCATAGGTAATCTAGACTAATTGATTTATTGTATGGGCTTTTTGCCCTATTCATTTCTGCATGGCAAGACACCCAGTTCTCCCAGCAGTTCTGTAAACACAGCTTCCAGCTCTGAAGTGGCTCTGTGAGGATCCTCACGTAGCCGATGAGCAGCTAGCTCAGGGTGGCATGCAAGCCAGTAGAAGCGGGTCTCAGGACAGTGATACCTTGTGGGCTCCACAGCGTGTGCTGCCTCTTCTGCTTGCTTTGCTCTACACGTCTAAGTAGAAATGGAAGGAGCTGGGCTGGGGTGAAGAGAGTTAAGGAATGGACTCCTTGATACATGACACTCTTTTCAGCATAGGGACAAATTGGCAAGGGATATTGGCAGCGACATCTGGTCTAGGGGCCCCATTGGAGAAGCACCGGGTGTTCCTTCTTTTGTTGCTGTGACCACATACTTGACTGAAAGAGAGTTATGGGAGGAGAGAGTTACTCTGGTCTACAGTTCCGGGAGTACAGTCTACAGCAGAGAACAGGACAGGAAAGTGTGGCAGGACACGATGTGGCTAGTAAACTGTGACCACAGTGAAGAGGCAGAGGGTTGACCGGAAGTGAGGTTGGGCTATAAGCTCCAAGGCCTACCCTGAGTGATTTACATCCTCCTGTGAGTTTCCACTTCTCACAAGTTTTACAAGCTTCCAAAACACCACCACCAACTGGGGTCACATGTTAAAACACAGGCGCCTGTGAGGGGCGTTTCACACGAAGTCAACAGACCCAGACTGTCAGCCGTGTAGGGCTAGGAGTTAAGGCAGGAGAAGCAAGTATAGCAGACACAAGTTAGCTACGAATTTAAAAAGGACAGTGGCGTGAGCATCGGCTCTCTTGGCTCTTTTCAAGCTGTTTGCGGATGGGTGGATGACTTTAGCTTTGCTATGTGTGTTCTTTTTATTTGTTTGTTTATTTGTATTTGAGACAGGGTTTTTTTTTTTTCTGATTCAGCTGCCTGCCCCTCCCAGGTGCTGGAATTAAAGTCATGTGCCACCACCACCCCACCCGACTGATTTTTAGCTCTTTGAATTTATTTTCTCATTTATAAAATAGAGGCAATGCCTTCGTTCTGAGACCACATGAAAACACCACTACATATCTGGGCAATGTCTGCAAAGCAAAGGTCTTTATAAAAGTGGTAATAGAAGAGTGGGGAACCTCCTCCCCTACCTGCCTCTGTCTTAGTTTCTTTTCTATGTCTGTGATAAGACCCTATGATCAAGGCACAATATAGAAGAGTTTCATTTGGGGGATATGGTCTCAGAGGTTAGAGTCTGTGATGTCATCACAAGGACATGGTGGAAGGAACAACTGAGAACTGACACCTTGATCCCCAAGCACGAGGTGGTGTGTATGATCTGTGGACATCTATAATAAACCCACTGAAAGATCACCCTACAGGTCTCATTAAAATAATGGCTTTGGGTCTGCTGAGCCATTAACCTCCAGATAATTCTAGCTGAAGAAATGCACAGTACTAAGGTATCCAAATGACTATTGAACTGCAGATTAATATACAAGTTCTAAGATTTTTCATAGGGTAGCACAGAGTTATCAAGGGTAGGCATGGATGGCTAACAGCCCTTTCGAGTCAACAAAGTCAAATGGGATGTGGTAGCCTAAGGACTTTTGGACAGCGGGTGCTATAAGAAGTTAGCAAAGTGTTATGGGAAATTCATCAGAGACATGAAGAAATAAAAACAACCAGGCATCTACACAACAGTGGAACTGGACAAACTAAGAGGTCGTCCCTACTCAGTCCTACTGTCTTGAGCACAGTCTTTAGAGAACAGACGCCCAGTGCACAGTCTGCCTGGCTGCCTCCACGAGGCTGTCTTGTAGCACAGGCACTGGCTCTCATTCATGCCCTTATAGCTCTTATAGATTCCCTGGTCTAGGATGGCTTCTTTGCATGTCTGGAAGACCATGTGCATCTTTACAAGTGATGAGTGACTCTGGTGAGAAAAGCTGGAGATGCCGCGTTGACCTCCCAGCTTGGCTCTGTCTACTGTGGTGATCTTAAAGGGGACTCGTATTTAAAACTGTGCTGGGGTCACTTGGAGCTTTTCCCTGAACACATGGAAGGCTCGAGGGTGATCTCATTCTCCTACCCCAGCCCCCAGCCTTGCATGTTATACAGGGTGAGCACATGTGTACTCTTTATCTGTGTGTGGATTCACAGAAGGTCAGGTGAGTTCAGGGTGCTTCAGTGTTTGTGCACCTGCCTTCACTAATGTGGTCCTTGAACTCACCACACAAAAATCAGATGGAGAGTGGAACAAGTAATCAGATGTTGTTTCCATAAAGCCTTTCTCTGTGTGTGTGTGTGTGTGTGTGTGTGCGCACAGGGGCGGGGGGGGGGCTTGTTTGCATTTCTCATATTTTCTGACTTTTGTTTTGAGAGAAGAGTAACTTGGGTAGAACAAAAGATCTTGTGCTGCCTGGGACAGAGTGCTAGAGATGGTGGTGGAGGTAGGGGGCCTAATTAGATTCTGGGTCTCTTTTGTTACTTCTGTGTGTACACACGCATACATGCCAGTGCCACGGGATACTTTCAGGAGCCATCTCTCTCCTACCACATGATTCTAGGAGATGAAACTTACGATGTTGCATGCCAATGTCTGCTGAGCCATCATTGGTGACCCAGGTCCTGGGTACATTTTTGAAAAGAGATGATATGGGGTTCTTTGATAGGTTAGGTGTGATGCACCAAGAAGACAGCTGTGAAGAAGAAGAAGGAGAGAGAGAGAGAGAGAGAGAGAGAGAGAGAGAGAGAGAGAGAGAGAGAATATTCACAATAGAATGATTGTGCAGTCTGGCCAGATCCAGTGGCAGGGTAGAGGGAAGACTTGATTAAGGCTTGGTGGGAGAAGCAGGGCTCCGTTTTTGGGTTTTGGGTTTTGTTCTTTCTATATAGTGGTTCCTGCCTATTGTTTACTGAGCAAGAACATAGGCACTTAGACCCAAAGTGAGGGGAGTTGAGAGGTGGGATTCGTGGGAGGGGGACTTAGCAAGGAAGTCCCAGATTCTATGAGTGGTTAGAACAGGTGATAGAGCAATGAACAAGATGGAAACACTCCCTCTTCATGAAACTGGCATTCCAGCCGGGCGGTGGTGGCACACACCTTTAATCCTAGCACTTAGGAGGCAGAGGCAGGGGGATTTCTGAGTTCGAGGCCAGCCTGGTCTACAAAGTGAGTTCTAGGACAGCCAGGGCTATACAGCGAAACCCTGTCAAAACCAAACCTGTCATTCCAATAGAATGGGGAAAACACTCTACAATAGGTTAGTGCCTGTAATTGCATGAAAAAGATGGAGGGTTATCCAAGCAGGCTGCCTGGGTATGGGGAGAGAGAGCATGGCAAAGGTGGATTTTGACACAGGATGAGGAGGAGATTAAAAGGAGTAGATTTTGAGATGAGAATGGTCCTGCTGAGGAGGAGAAACCATGTTATGTCAACTTCAGGACCCCTGGTAAGTTTGTCTGGTAGGAAAGCAGTTAGGAGCCGGTGCGGTTCTTTTACAGCACTGGTTGCAAACCATGGTGATGCTTAGAATGGGGGAGTTTTGAGTGGGACAAGGCCTCAAACATGTCTGTCTATTCGTGAAGCAAGGAAATCAGTGTCTTATTGTGTGAGTAGAACAGCCAGCTTACATTTTAAGCTCCCAGCCAGAGAGTGAGACCCTGCCTCACACCCGGAACAAAACAAGCCCAGAAACCAGTCCAGTCTTGTCGTTATTAGAAAGTACAGTGACTCTGTCCTTTAATTTTTACATCAAAAGATGTTTAATTTCATGCAACATTTCCTGTGCATGTTAACAAGGGTTGTGAGAAAAAGACTACTAGGCGGTCGTAAAGCATACAAGCTTAAGTTTATTAAGGCACTGACATGTCCTTCAGGGAAAGGAATCTCTTTAACTTTGCTCAAACTAGCATTTGGGAGACAAGTCGGAACGTGAGCTTTCTGTCTTGTGTTTGTATCACACTATGCAAAACCCATACAGCGGAAATGACTGCTGGGCTAGTTTATTCTTAATTCCACACTGTTTCCTTTCAGCCAGCTGCTTCTGTGACACGCATGATGCATACAGGGACCCTTCCTGTTCTGGATTCACAGAGTATGCCTATCAATTCCTATAGTGACAAATGTGATTCGGTATACATTGGGACCACAGGCAGGCTAGATGACATAAGGAAGTATGTTGCAACAGCCTGTTCCAGTCCTGGGATGGGGAAGCGACAGGAAGGGGTGAGAGTTAACTGTGTGGGGACACAAACTGTCAAAGGAAAGCACACCATTCAGGTAAAGGCAGATTTGCCAAAAGCCTGGGACATACTCGATATCAAACTACATGAAAACTGGAGGCTTTTTTTTTTTTTTTAAAGCTCAGTGGAAAAGAGTCATTTGTGACCCCCTTCGTTAATACTGATTTTCAATTTGGCATTTCACAAAGGTGAAATGTTATGTTGTTAAAAGAAACCTAGTGTCCTACAGGGAGTAGATTTTAGTTTGAGGCGAACATTTCCACTCACAGGCACATTGTAGCTGGGCTGAGACCCCAGGTAAGAAGGGCCTGAGTTCTGTAAGCCGACCCTCCAGGTTGATAGCGAATGAGCCCAAGCTGGAGCATCCTGTCAGAGTGCCGGAGCTGGAGTGTTTTGTCAGAGAGCCCGAGCTAGAGTATCCTGTCAGAGAGCCTGAGCTGGAGCATCCTGTCAGAGTGCCCGAGCTGGAGCATCCTGTCAGAGAGCCCGAGCTGGAGCAGCATCCTGTCAGAGAGCCCGAGCTGGAGCATCCTGTCAGAGTGCCCGAGCTGGAGCATCCTGTCAGAGAGCCCGAGCTGGAGCAGCATCCTGTCAGAGAGCCCGAGCTGGAGCATCCTGTCAGAGTTCAGACGATGTTCAGAAGCTGTTCCAGTTCATTGGGTCAAAAATCCGCTATTTACGAGAAGCTAAATACGGATTTGCACGATTGACCATAATGGCTTCAATTTTGAAAGATAGTAGTATCAGAGAGCACTTCCAGTTGGTGGGATAATTTGAGAATCGTCCATGCTCAAATGGCTAAAATATTGTACTCTTTGCTACTTCATCACTCCATTTTAAAAATGGGGCTTTTTTTTTTAAGGGCAGACTGTTGAGAAGGTGATGTCAATTGAAGAGTAAATCACAACAGCCACGTGAAGTCACTCTTAGTTAACCACAGGCCTGGAGGTTAACCATTCACCACATGGATATAGAGTGATTAGATTGAAAACCCCTACTGTCTGTCCATCTGTCTGTCCATCCATCCATCCATTTATCTTTGTTTATGTGTCTGTCTGTCTACCTCTTTTTTTTCCTGCATGTCTTTGTGTGTGTGTGTGTGTGTGTGTGTGTGTGTGTATCTGCATGTGTATCTGTATGTGTGTATGTGTCTGTCCATCTGTCTGAATGTCTTTATGTGTCTTTCTACATGTCTTCATGTTTGTGTGTATGTGTGTGTGTCTGTGTGTGCACATGCCTCATGCCTGTGTTTGTGCAAAATGAAAGCTGAAGAGAACTTGTTCATAAAAAGGTGCAGAGGATAGGCAGCTACGCTGCTAGCATTAAATCCTGAAGCTTTGAGCTGTGGGGAAATTTGACTATTTTAAACTGTACAGCTCATTTAAAAATAGTAAAATTATACCATTATTCTTTCAGTATGAGGGAGAGATAAAAATACAGTTTTTCTAAATTGGAAAATTCTCTGTAATCTTGCTGCTAATGACTGATTTCTTCCAACAGTTGCAAGGCAGATTTGTTCTGATAGGTTGATAAAGGAAACAAAAATCAAGAGCATATTGGAAGTTCTTAGAGAAAATTACAGTTTAGGTATATGTTGGGGGTGGATAGTTAGACATTTTAATTGAAATAAAACAGTTTCATACTAATATGGGCTCGCTGTGGGTGTGCTTCCCCAACACATCTGCTCTTGAAGCCGTTAAGTAGGGTTAAATGTATGTTAATGCTTTTGTGAGAAAATTATTTTTGATAACATCCGTCTAAGGAAACTAGCTTAGGAATTTTCTTAAACAATATAGATATTATGCTTGCATTTACAGCATGAATTAACACTGTTAAAAATTTTGGAGCTCTGGAGGTGCTTGGTTGTGCTCCTTCTAGGTGATGAAAGAAAATGATAATTGACCCAGCAGATGATTAAAGCAAGCACATCTGGGGGTGGACCCCAGTCGGTCGGCTGTTTGCCTCCAAACGCTATTTTAAGTGACTTGCTTCACATGTGACAGCTGAAGACCTTGTCATTCCACTGTATAAAAAATGCTTTTTCTGGCAGACACATGGAAAGCCTTCGAGTTGGCCTTTCTACTGTTGATTGAGTTAGAACTTGTGAGAGGCCATTTATATCTCATGTTAAATCTCTGCTGGCCTTTTGGCCACATTCACCAACATCCACTCTAGTGATTTGTGGTGCTGTACTTGAGCATTAGAGAGCTCAGATCGTAGAGTAGGGTGGTGCTTAGCCAAGAGGCTGACCCTAGGTTCCTACAGTGATTGCGAATGTGGCATTTGTTAAAACCGTGGCTACTCTGGCTCCACCTTCCCCCTGCTGATTCAGAACGTTGGGGTGTGAGGCTTGGGAATGTGTTTTAAACAAGCTCACCTAGGGAACCTAGCTCATTCTTCAGGTGAACAATAGCTGGTGTCATTTATTCTTCCGTGCGTGAGCTGGCTCAGTGGGGAAAGGTGACTGGCTTCATAGAAACCACTGCTTGTCTTCTGGCACAACAAGAGCCTGCTTTCCAGAATGTCACATGACCTTCAGTTAGGGCAGCTCTATTCCTCTCAAAGTGTAAAAGTGGAAGAGTTTTAAATTACACATTCTGTTAAATACACTGACATCATATATGGCTTCAGTAGAGCTCAGCTGGGCTACTCACATGCTATCTGTCTATCTGTATATTTGTCTGTCTACCTTAAGATCCTCATCACCACTGTCTGTGTGTGTTCAAAATAACAATAAAAAACTTTATAAGATCTTACAGAAAACTCCTTTGTAATGTGACACATTCTATGCTTACTGTTTTAATGACATCCATTTTCTCTCAGACTTTTCTTGAGTGAGCCTCAATTGTAGCCAGTATTCCCTTTTTTTCTCCTCCTCAGACCCTTCACTATGATTAACATAAAACGGTACTCATTAGAAGGGTTTGAAATGGCAACCTTGACACTGGGGCACATGGCACAGGCTGTCTGCACCCACTTAGTCCATTGTTTTTAACTTTCGATTCAAGTTCATCTTTTATGCGATGCTTGGAAACTATGCTGTTAGCTGTATCAGCAGGTGAAATAAGACTTCTCATAGAAAACCCACAAATTTCCTTTGAGGAATAAGACTTAGAGAAAGTGAGAAACCCTTCAGAGAGAAGGCGAGTACAGTCTATATAGTTCTCCTGTCTCCTTAAAAGGCTCACTTGGGTGTTTAACAGAAACATCCTTTTTGCATTTATTGTATTAATAGACTTTTTAAGATCAATAGGAGAGATATTATGGTTTAGTGTTTGCAATAGCTTGATGAATCTTTTTTATCTTAATGGGAAACTCGTTTTCCCTGATTTGAAGCTGCGAAAAGTGAATCTTCTAGAAATTAAAGAGCATTAATTTAGTTATTCTGTATGGAAACAAAGATGTAGAAGTTAAAATTTGCATAAGTGAAGACCTTGATGATTTCAGATTATAGTGTGGTAGAGGTTAAGGAATAAGAGCCCATAGAATTTGTAAAAACAAATTCAGTCTAACCACTTAATGGCATGTGCAAGTAATTTGCCAATTAAATATTTCTAGTATTTGAAACATCTTCAAAGTAAAGAGTGGAGGTTCTTAATCTTTCTTAATTTCATACTTTAAGAAACATAATAGAAAATTACGTAGATTTTGATCACTTTTCATTCAAGATTTCAGCATGTGAGCTCAAGGAAGGATGATGGATTTTAAGTGCTGCAGGAAAACCGATGCCTTTTGAGAGATGGATGAGCTATGATATTTCCAAATCGCACTCTGCTTAATATTTTTAAAAAAATCTTCTGTAAGTATTTTGTGCTTAAATAATAATTGCCAGTATAGTTAAGACCTTTGGTCTTATCACCTCGCCTACTATGTGCGGAACAATAGGCACACTCGACTCAAATAACTCTCCAAGACAGGTATTTTATTCCATTTTAATGACTAAGTGTTGAGTCAAGCAATTTGCCCAGTTGTTGTAATTAGTCAGAAGTGAATCTATAATAGTCATTTAGGTTTTTAAAAGTGCTTTATTGAGATTTAAAATGCCCCCACTTACTCTTCCTAGCTGCAGAGTTCTTTAGTTTTAAGTACAGTCACAGATTTGCACAGCCATTAGCAGTTTGAAATTTAGGACACTTCATCACCCTAACAAAGGATTCATTACCAGTCAACCATTTCCTCTCAATACCCCAATCTACTGTCTGTCTTTATCAATTTGTCTGTTCCAAGTATTGTTTTTAATGTTTACTGTACTGTGTGTTTAATGTGTGTGTGTGTGTGTGTGCACTTGTGCACATGTGTGTAGGTCAAAGGACAACTAAGCGAGTTACTTCTCCCCTTCTGAGGGCGTGGCAGAAGGCACCTTTACTGGCTGAGCAATCTTGCTGAAAATTTATATAAATTAACTAATATTTTATGTGGTCTGTTAGTATAGACTTTTTAGCATAATGTTTACAAGGTTCATACACTACATTAGCACACTTTTCTACATATTAACATTCATTTATTCCATTTTTATATTTGGATAATAGTATATTCTATGGATTAATATATATTGTTTAGCTCATCAGATACCGAGTGTATACATATAGTTTGTTACTGTTTTTTTGGCAATGAATAATATTGTTATAAACATTCACATGTGTACTTTTTGTGGCTATGTGGTTCTATTTCTTGTGACTGCACATTTGGAATTAACATTGTTAAGTCACACAGTAACTCTGAGTTGCATTTCATATTTCCAGTAGTGTTTGTGGGTCCCCAAGTCTTCACATTCTCAACACTTGTTACATTCTTCTATGGCCACGTTAAGTGTTAGCCATTAAGCTTCATCTGACCTGATGATGCTAATGATCTAGAACACCTCTTTAGGTACTTGTGGGCCATTTTTATTTTAGAAAAATGTCTCCTTAGTTTGTTTTTTTCTTTTTTTCCCAATTTGAAAACTGTCCTTTTATTTTTTGTATGTCTTAAGTAGAATTGTCAGGTCTGAAGAGATGGCACAGGGGTTAAGAGCACATATTGTTCCTGAATATGCCCCAAGTTTGCCAAGCACAGACCTTGGCATGGAGGGGGATTGTGAAAGAGGGGGTGTCTGGGAGCGGCGAAAAGAATGACTTGAAGTCAAATCATGAATCCAAGCTGTGTTCTGCGTGATACAGCTTTTCCAGTCTGTTGCTGTGTTCTGCTTTCTTCTATAAGTTGTCCTCTGGCCTACACACACACACACACACACACACACACACACACACACACACACACACACACACACAGAGAGGAACCCACGCCATACTATGACATGCATGCACACAATAATTTTTATCCAAAAAACTTCTCTAGATAGCTTGTATCTTGCAGAACTCAGGTCCAGTGTTTTACTTTCCTTATCAATCTAGTCATTTGCTTCAGGGTTGCTTTTGATTATCTTTTGAATCCCTGGCTCCTTACCCCACCTTTTGATTCTAAAGAGACCTCAAGCATGCATTTTGTTCTTAACGTTGCAAAATAATTTAGAGATCTGTTTACCTTTGTTAAGCACAGATGTTAAACTAGTTGGGTGGGACCCTGCCCTGAAATTACCATTTCTACCACACCTGGGCCAAACCTCACTCTGTCCTAGGCTGACCTTGAACTCTGGAATCTGCCTGTCTTTTTATCTTTCTGACTAGCTGGCTCAAAATGTTGCTGCCTTTGTTGCTTTAGATTCATGAAGCCCATTGTAATTTATATCAATCCTTATGTTTTGCATATTTGAGAAATTATATATATCATATATTTAGAGCTCTTTCCCATCGTCCTAAGGACTGCCCTTAAGGTCCCAGTTTACTGTCTTGCCAAGACATTAGTTACATCCTCAACTCCTGGACTCCTGCTGTCACTTTGTTTACAGGGAGGACATGTGTTGGAGGAACAAGAAAATATGTACAATAGTACATAAACAAGCTTTATGCCCACATCAGCCATTGACACTAGTGGAGCCTCATACCAGGGCTCTGTCCCAGGGGCAGGAACCATGTCACTCTGACCTCACCAAGGCCACCCTGGGCTCAACACAAGTTTAATTACCAGCACCAACAGGGAGCTCACAATTACCCGTAGCTTCAGTTCTAGGGGATATGACAACACTCTAACATCCTCATTCAAACACATACACATAATTAAAAACTAGTCTTTTGCCGGGCGTGGTGGCGCATGCCTTTAATCCCAGCACTTGGGAGGTAGAAGCAGGCAGATTTCTGAGTTCAAGGCCAGCCTGGTCTACAGAGTGAGTTCCAGGGCAGCCAGGGATACACAGAGAAACCCCGTCTTAGGGGAAAAAAAGACCAAACAAACAAACAAACAAAGAAACAAACAAAAACTAGTCTTTTTATTTCTGAGTTGTGAGAACCCTTTCTATATTCTAGAGTTTATCATATATGATTTCCCACCCACCACCTCTAGTCTTGAAGAGATCTTCCACTTTCTTGATGTTACACTTTACAAAAACAAGTTTGGTGATGTTTAACTTGTCCGTTTTTTCCTTTTTCTTTTTGTCTTTTTTTTTTTCATATTCAGTCAACTGTTTCCTCATCCAAGGCCACAGGACCATGCCTCTATTTTTTATATTTATATCTTTACCTCTTAAGTTCATAGATACATTTGTTAGGGGTTTTGTTTATTTTGGGTTAGTTGTAGGTGGCCAGGACTTGACTTTTTGCATGTAGAGAAGGAAGAGGTCAGCTCAGCTGTTAGAAAATTCCACTGGACCCCTCCCCTCCTGGAAGCAAAAGGTCATAAAGAACATAAGCACCTCCCCTCCAGAAGGGAGGGGCTAATTACATTCCTCAGACCACAGAGGGGAGGGACCAACTCTCAGAGCTCCAGGACACATCTGAGACAGTTGGCCACCCACCATTCCCTATAGACCAATCAGTTTAAAAGTCACACTGTTCTGCCAATCATTATTGTGCCTAATGGTGGTGGCCCTGAAAACTGTATAAAGGCTCCCTGGATGGGCAGTAGGGTGTCACTCTCTGCCTATGTGCAGGGCGACCCCAGTATGCTGGATTAAATAAAATTCCTCTTGCTTTTGCATTGTTCCCAGCTCCACGTGGTTCCCTTAGGGGGTTCCCTGTAAGCTAAGGATCCACAGAGTCTTACAAGATCATTTGTTTTACAAGCTAAAGGCTCATGTTTCTTGGTGGATTGTCAGCTATACTTGTTGGAAATCTCAGGGCAGCAAGCACACATGCTTGACTCTAAGTCAGGCTTCTGGCCTTGCTTGGGTCATTTGTTAGCCTGTGTTATATTGTAACCACAGTTCTTTTTTTTTTTTTTTTTGAGACAGGGTTTCTCTGTGTAGCTGGCTGTCCTGGAACTTACTTTGTAGACCAGGCTGGCCTCGAACTCAGAAATCTGCCTACCTCTGCCTCCTGAGTGCTGGTATTAAAGGCGTGCGCCACCAAGCCTGGCTGTAACCACAGTTCTGAGTTGCAGTCACTTTGTACTGACTAAAGTCCAACTCTGTTCTTGTATTTCAAAATTTCCTGGGCTCCCTGGACGGTGATGGTGCCTGCCTTTAATTTTCAGTACTTGGGAGGCAGAGGCAGGCAGATCTCTGTGAGTTCTAGGCCAGCTTAGTCTACAAAGTGAGTTCCAGGGCATCAGGGGCTACACAGAAAATCCCTATCTTGGAAAAACAAACAAACAAACAAACAAACAAAACACACACACACACACACACACACACACACACACACACACAGTCTGGGCTTTTCTGGGTTCCTTGAGTTCTCGTATGCATTTGAGAAGCAGGTTGTCTCCAGCTTGTCTCTTTCCTGAAGCAGCCAGCGAAGTGTTGTGAATCTGTATGTCACTTTGGGGAGTCTGGCCATTCAACACCAACTTTGGGATGTACTTCTGCTGCCCAGCATAAATTTTATGTCATCATTTGTTTTGAGCCAGGGTCTCACCGTGTAGCTCAGGCTAGCCTAAAACTCACTAAGCAGCCCAGGCTAGCCCACATCTGCTTCTGACTCCTGAATACTGGATTCAAGGGATAGGCCACAATCCTTATTCTTATTTATTTTGCCATCTAAATAATACTGATTATTCTAGTGAATAGCATTTTATAACATTTGAAGAGTAGATGTATTTCATATTTTTTATTAAATTTGTGGCTTTTTTGAGGCATATGGGATTGTTTTTTCCATCTTATTTTTAGATTGCTATTTCATATATGTAAAACTACAATTGACATTTTTTATGCTGAACTCTCATATTCTGATCTGGCTGGGTTTACTTACTAATATGAAATTTTTTAATAGAATCCTTGGGATTCTATGTTTGTGTGTGTAAGAGCAATTTATTTGACCCAGCTTGTAAAAGTTTGAAATCGTCTATCATAAGCTACTGTGTTTCTACAAGAAGCCAGCTTGTATTTTGGAGCAAATCAAAGTTTCTTAGGAGGGAAGGCTGACCATTCATCTTCCAGAAAGAAACAGTTGCTACTTTGTAATTATTTCCACCGCTTTTAATACCAGATCTCACTCTGTAGACTAAGCTGGCCTCAAATTTACAATCCTCCTACCTCAGTCTCCTGAACGCTGGACTTAGAGGCCAACTTTGCCCTGTCCATCGTAATTACACTTTTACGAAATGTAAAGTATACCCGACTTTCAGGTGGGAAAACATTAGTGGAGAAAACAAAGTCTCGCAAATAAAGGCAGAGGAAAATGAGCTTGTTTGGTAAAGTCTTGGCTTAAGTAGCATCACCATTGCTGGGGAGTGACCTGATGGGAGAAGTAGGCCTTCCTAACACAGCTTGGCACAAAGTGAAGTAAAGTTGACTATGCTTTAAAAGGTAAGCATTGCATTCGCTTTCTTTTTCTGGAAGAGTAACGGAGCTTAGAAAAGCATGCCTCTGCCTCTCTAAGCCTTGTATCCAGTGCTGCCATCCCACTGGCGGCCAGTGCAGTTTGCCTTCTCTGTCTGAGTGGCCTTACTTCACAGATACGACTTTAGGATCTTACGTTTTATGCCAGGAGAAGCCTTTACCTTTTCCTCACTCCTTTTAAGTCAGTGATAGGGATAGGAACATGCTAGAAGGTTCTCAGCTGTTGAGTTATAAACCAAGAAAGCAACGAAATGGCAGAAAAAAAGAAAGCTTTCTCTTCTTCTCTAAGACGTCAGGTTAGGGGCTTGAGACAGGGCACAGTGATTAAGGGCTCTGGTACTGTTCTTCCACAGGACCTGGGTTCCATTTCCAGAGCCCACATGGAAGGGGACTCACAGCTATCTGGACCTCCAGTCCCACAGGATCCAATGCCCTCTTCTGGCCTCTGTGGGTACTGCATGCACATGATACACAAAATACTCATGCACATGAATTTTAAAAAATTAAATGTAAAAAAAGCAAACAAATAAAAACGCCTTTAGTTTAGCTCAAGAAAATTCTGGAAAGGTCTGGACATGGTGAGGGCTTAGCTTAGTCATAGGAAAGTCCCACATTTTAACTCCTGGAGTCTCTTATGGTTAAAGGTCATTTGCCTTTGGAAGGCAAAATGTGGAGTTTAACCAGGCATGAATGTAGCTTTGTTTCTTAGTTTCCCATTTTTTAGCTGTCAGTTGAGGCACACTCCTCTCGTTGCATCAGAAGGCACAGGACACTTCTAAAACAGTAAATGAAAAACCCTAAAAGGAAGATACTGTCTGGGGCAGCATGTTCATGTTTTCTAAAGCAAGGGATGAGCTCCACAGAGCAATGAGCTCCACCGAGGGATGAGCACCACCGAGGGATGAGCACCACCGAGGGATGAGCACTACCGAGGGATGAGTACCACCAAGGGATGATCTCCACTGAAGGATGAGCAACACCGAGGGATGAGCTCCACCGAGGGATGAGCACCACCGAAGGATGAGCTCCACCGAGGGATGAGCTCCACAGAGCAATGAGCTCCACAGAGCAATGAGCTCCACCAAGGGATGAGCACCACCGAGGGATGAGCAACACTGAAGGATGAGCATCGCTGAGGGATGAGCACTAACTATTGTGATATTTTTTTACTTATAGCAATTTCTTCTGTTCATAAACCTGAAGGCAAAGATTTTAGAAAATGAGTGACCCCAAGCCCTTTGTTGACGCAGGACAAAAAGTTCAGATTTATGACCCCCAAAATAATTTGGGGGAAGAAATGTGTGCTTTTTAGCATAACAGAAATTAAATTTTGAAGTTTTTGTAGCAGTTCATTGGATGGGACAATAAATAGAAAGGATTTTCTGTGCTCTGTACATCACTAGCTGTGTCCTGTCTACTGGCTTGACAATTTCACCGTGTAAGTGATAATCCTGGTAGAAAGGTCAGAGAGTGACTGTGAAATATAGAAGCTGTGCCAACTGGCAAACGACTCTAGTCCTTGCCTACCCCACCCTCTGCACAACAAGGAGACCTTCTCTTCCCAGAACAGCCTATCCTCCCTCCTGGACATGCAGCATCAAGTCTTAGGAATTTAAATCGAGTAGTATTTACTGAGGGCAGGTTATGGAAATACCTTGGGTATATGGAGTAGGATCTGTCATGTCTTAGTGTGGCTTTAGGAAGCAAAATTTGAGGAAAGAAAGCACAGAAATAGGAAAGAAAGGGTTTTTTTTTCAACTTTGATGTGGGCCCTAAAGACTGCCCTAAGTTTGTCCGGGGATGAGGGGGTTGGGAGTACAGTTAACAATGACTTTCACAGGAGTTCTGAAGCAGAAAGTGAAGTTCACTGCTTCTGAGGCAAACCAAAGGTTCAGACAAAGTATTTGCTATGGCGAACACCCCCATCGTGGTGCTAGTGCCCTGTCAACCTGATCGTGATGAATTTTTGTGGGGTTAGACTTGCATTTAGCTCCTTACCTCCTATGGTCCACACTTCCCCCACAGCAGTGAGAACAGCACTCCAGGGTTGCAGCCAGCTCTTGGCAGCATCTGTTCTACCAGAGCAGGTGTGTGAAAACGTCTAAGAAGCAGGTGATTGGGCCACATTCTGAAGCTACCTGGTGTTTATACTGTGCAACTCCATGGAGTTAACACAGGGACTGTGGAAGAAATGTTTGGCAATGCAGCCACTCTATGCCCTTCAGGGTCCACGCATGACTGCAGTTGCACGTGACGGTTGTACTGGATGATCTGGAAACTACCCCAGCTCACCTTACATATTCATTGGCTGTTTCAATGGGGAGTTAAAATTTAACAACCAGGGAATCTCTTCCATAGCTTAGTAAGCTGATTTTGGCAAAGTAAGATCCTTTACCCTTGTGTCAGGAAAATTTGGGGGGGAGGCTGGTTACCATGGAGATTACTTGTCCTGAAGGTCACTGAGAAGAGGGACTCAGGATGAGCAGCAGTACCAGTGAACTGTTGGTCACTGATTGCAGAAATTACTTTACAGTATGAGAGCACCATGCTTCCAAAGCTATCCCCTGACCTGTTGACTGTTGTAAGCTTTTGCTGACGGATTTCAGTTAAGTACTTAGAGAGAAGTTGTCCTCTGCCCACCACCGTGCCAGCCATGAAGAGAAATCACATGTGGACAGTGATAATCTGTTTGGAACTGATGTACAGTAAATCTGGACAAATATACATATATAGACCACATAAATATCCTATTTGCAACAACTAGGGTTGGCAGGTTTTAGGGTTGAGCAAAATCTTCCTACTATCATAGCTTTTAAAAATGCAGCTTTAAAGTACTTTTCAGTACTTTGAAAGTCAAGCCCTCTAGAATTGTGGGGAAACTGTACCTCTAGGGTTAACTGTTCACAGTTTTGGGTTTGAATCTGACCTCAAAGAAGTAGTGGAGGATGGTTAACTATAGGGGAAATAATTATTGCTAGAGTGAAAATTATTTTAAATTCATTCACTAATTTAAGTTTTTAAAGCTTAAATATGTATGTGTAAACACGAATCTTATATAGGGGTGTTAGTCATTCAAAAAGTGTCGAAACCTTTAGCACATGTTTCTAAAATATCTCCAGACTTCCTTCTTCCACAGGCCACGTGACAACCAAATTCCTGGATGCCTTGGCTGTATATTCCATCTGTTTCATATTTTCTTTTACTTTCCATGAAACATAAAGGAAGGGCCAAGAAAAGATGTTATTGAAGCTGTCCTGCAATTAGTGCATTCAAATGATTTCCATGTACTGTGTGGCTGAAAGAAATCCTCAGCTAACCTGAGGGCCCTAGGCAGCCGCCTTTGCTTGCTTGTTATGAGGAACTCACCTCGGAGTCAAGGACTTTGACCGTATTTGGGGTATGGAGACAGTTCCTCTGTGGTTCTGATGCTGTCTTCATTGTCTGTGTGTGGCTGCTCCTTTGGTGTGGTCGGTTTGTTGAATCTCTTGGGCCTGCTCCATGCTGTGGTGTGAACACATTGCTGAACAGGAGCTTGCGGCTCTCCTGGGAAGTGTTGCTGCCAGGCAAAGTCTGGCTTCAGGCTAAAGGGCTTGACCCATCAGTAGACTAATCCTGTCACCTGGTAAGCACCCAGGGCTTGGTGGCTGTCTGTGCTATAGTATTGGAGCCCTCAGAAGCTTCTCAGTGCAGAGGGAGTTTATGATCTAGTTCACCCTAGTGACCCTCGGCTAGAAGTTCCTGAGCTTCCCGGCTGCCTTTCCGCCACCATTTTTTTTCTTTAAAATGTTAATTCTTTGTTTATATCATTTCTTATTTCTTTTATAGCTAGCCTCTTTCTGTGGGTCTGCCTCTCTGTCTCTCCCAGAAAACTTGAGGGTGGTACTTTGAAATTTTTATATTATTGTCTTTACCATGCTGATTTTTTTTTCTTTTTCTTTCTTTCTTCTTCTTTTTCTTCTTTTTTTTTTTTTTGCCACCATTGATAAAATTGATGTCCAGCATAATTGATTTTTCTTACCCTCTCAGTTCAAACACATACTAGCATATGCCGACAGTGGCCTTGCTATCTTCACAACAAGTAAAATTTTCCGGAACCTTTAAAAACATGGGTTGAAAACTTTTTGGGCGTAATTATGAGGAGGTAGAAGGAGGAACTTTGGGAGAAGCTGAAGAAACGGGCACCAGGGATGGTTCAGCGTTTTCTTTTGCCTCCGTCATAGATTTTAAAAAAGGGGAAAGAGAAGGATCTGGGGTTAGTTTGGTTGTAAAAATGATGCCCTTTGACAAGTATATTAAAGCAGGTGGGAAAACAAGGATAAAATTTACTAACGTGCTCATTTATTTTCTCATCAACCTCTGAAGGTACAGGTTCATTATGGATAGAGACCAGTAAATAAAATAATGCTTTATTTAGAAAAGTAATTTCCATGTTGTTTTATGTAAGTCTTCGTATACTTTGTGTGTGTGTGTGTGTGTGTGTGTGTGTGTGTGTGTGTATCCACAGATGCACCATTCTGCCCCTCCCCATACCCCATGCTAGGCAAATACTCTACAAGTGAACCACACTTGCGCCCAATGGACTAAGGGTGAACAGAGATGAGATGAGACTAGTACACAGAGTCACACAACTTGACATGGAATTATTTGGACAAATTTCAAACTTCTGTCAAGCACCCCACCCCAGTCACCCTCTAAAGTTGAAGTTAATCTGGGCAATGGTGGCACGTGCCTTTAATCCCAGCACTCGGGAGGCAGAGGCAGGAGGATATCTGAGTTCAAGTCCAGCCTGGTCTACAGGGTGAGTTCCAGGATGGTCAGAGTTAGACAGAAAAGCCCTGTCTTGGGGTTGTGGGGTGGGGTGTTGGTATTAAAGTTAGCAACCAGGACTGTTTGCTGCCCTGCTTTCTCGTCTTTTACCACAAGTGCAGCCCGAGAGATTTATAGCAGACTCCTGCTCCAATGGCGTCTGAGAGGTGTTGTACATGGCCTCAGCTCTTCACTAGGTTCTAAATCTTACAAAAAGTTTGCAAATGACTTTTATTTGTCTTACAGATAAGAGCAAATGTTTGATATGTATGGATTAGTTTTCTGCTGCTCTCGTAGACACTTTTTAGTTGCTGTGACAAAACACCATGACAGAAAGCATCTTCCAGAAGACAGCTTCTGGTGGATGATTCCAGATGGCTCTGCATCTGAGGGGAAGGAACAACAACAGACAGCAGGAGCAAGAAGCTCACCAGCTTGGTGGCTGATTATGGGATGGATCCTGGGGTAGGGTAGTTTCTGGATAGTCCATCCTTTCATCTTAGCTCCAAACTTTGTCTCTGTAACTGCTTTCATGGATATTTTGATATCTAAAATATCATGGATAGTTTGATATTCTAAGGTGGAATGAAGTATCCACACGCTGGTCTTCCTTCTTCTTGATTTTCTTGTGTTTTGCAAATTGTATCTTGGGTAGGTATTCTAAGTTTCTGGGCTAATATCCACTTATCAGTGAGTGCAAATCTAGTGACCTTTTTTGTGATTGGGTTACCTCACTAAGGATGATATCCTCCAGATACATCCATTTGCCCAAGAATTTCATAAATTCATTGCTTTTAATAGCAGAGTAATACTCCATTGTGTAAATGTACCACATTTTCTGTAACCATTCCTCTGTTGAGGGACATAATCAGTCACCAAACTAAGACACTATTGCATATGCCAGCAAGAGTTTGCTGAAGGGAGCCTGATATAACTGTCTCGTATGAGGCTATGCCAGTACCTGGCAAATACAGAAGTGGATGCTCACAGTCATCTATATGATGGAACACAGGGCCCCCAATGGAGAAGCTTGAGAAAGTACCCCAGGAGCTGAAGGGGTCTGCAACCCTATAAGATGAACAACAATATGAACTAACCAGAACCCCCAGAGCTCGTGTCTCTAGCTGCATATGTAGCAGAAGATGGCCTAGTCCGCCATTATTGGGAAGAGAGGCCCCTTGGTATTGCAAACTTTATATGCCCCAATATAGGGGAATGCCAGGGCCAAGAAGCAGGAGTGGGTGGGTAGGGGAGCAGGGCAGAGGGAGGGTAGAGGGAACTTTCGGGATAGCATTTGAAATGTAAATTAAGAAGATATCTAATAATAATAATAATAATAAAGAAGCTCAGCAGCCACATTTGTATCCACACAGGAAATAGGGAGGAAGTGAGGACATGATATAAACTGTCACAGCCGGCTCCTGGTGACACACTTCTTTCAGCAAGGCTCCACTTCCTAAAAATTCCATAAGTTCCCCACACAGCATCATCAGTCAGGGACCAGGTGTTCAAGTACGGGAACCCATTCAATCCACAATAGCCACTAAAGATGAAATCCTGTCCTTATATAGAAAACAGTGACTGTGTTCCAAAACAAACAAACGGGATAAAATCCAGCTTTTTACCTGACTTCTAAGTTATTGACTTTAATATTTCAACTGTTCCTATGAATATTCTGACTTCTGTTTCTGCCAAATTTTTGTGATATATGCATTCATAGATTTTAAATAACAAGTAGGAGTGCCTGTTTAAATTCATTTAACAAAGAACCCTACTATCTTTTAATCACAAATTTATTCTTTTTCAGAGGATGTCAAACAAGTTTTTGGACAGACTACAATTCATCAACATATTCCATTTAACTGGGATTCAGAATTTGTGCAACTACATTTTGGAAAAGAAAGAAAAAGACACCTTACATATGCGGAGTTCACTCAGTTTTTGTTGGTAGGTCTAAGTCTTTTATTCTTTCTTTTTTTCTTTTTTCTTTCTTAATTACCTCATGTTTTCACCCGGAATTAATTTTCTCAGTTTCTGTTATATTTTTATATCAAAAGTCTTATTTTTATTTGTGTTCTTCTAATTTTTTAAAAATTATTTTAGTTTATGTGTATGGGTGTTTTGCCTACATGGCTGTGCAAGGTATGCAGTGTTTAAGAAGGTACTAGATCCCCTGGGGCTGGAGTTACAGATGATTGTGAGCTATTTGCCATGTGGGTGTTGGGATTGAACCTGGGTCCTCTGCCATAGTACTCAATGTTCTTAACCATCAGCCATCTCTCCTGCTCCTGGCATCTTATTCTTTGTTTGTTTGTTTGTTTGGTTGGTTGGTTTTTTCAAGACAGGGTTTCTCTGTGTAGTCCTGGCTGTCCTGGAACTCACTCTGTAGACCATGCTGGCCTCCAACTCAGAAATCCACCTGCCTCTGCTTCCCAAGTACTGGGATTAAAGGCGAGTGCCACCACCGCCTGGCCTGGCATCTTATTCTTAAAAAGTGAAAAAGAGGTAAGGAATGAAGTATAGGCTTGCTTTTGCCCTGAAGCCTGATTCACCACAGGTTTGTAAGGTTAGGAATTTAGAACTATTTTTTTTTTCAGCTTGTTGAAATTGTAGAATTACATGGGTTCTTAAAAGATTGTATAGAAGCTCTTCCTGTATGAAAGTGATCCTCTCATGGTTGCTGGGTCAAAGAAGGCAAAATCATGGGGCTGGAGAGATGGCTCAGTGGCTAAGAGCATTGGTTCTTCTTGCAGCTTTCTGAGAAAGCAAAATCAGAATTGCAACTGGGATCTGTGCCTGGTTGTCCCACGATGCACAAATATTGTGTTTTTCCCTGAGAAAATGCAGCTGTCTCTCTCTAACTGTGAAATTGTTTCCTCTGAGATCTTTTATAGATTAAGCCACCGAGTTTCCAATTGCTGCATATTGAACTCATCCAGGCTGCTTTGGAAACTGTTTCCTGGGTTGGTCTTTAGAGATTGTCATTGTGTGTATACCACACTTTGTGTGCCTGTGTGGCCTGCTGTGAGGGCCTTGGCTTTCCAGCACCTCTGCTAAGCTAGCTCTGTCCCCTCCACCACGCCTCTTCTTTACCTCTACTGTGATTGGATCATTGGACCAATGATGAGATCAGCCCAACAGTATTTTTAAATATGATTATACCGTTCTTATTCTATGATAATGCTATAATGAATCTCATCTCTTCTGAATAACTAAGAATGAATTTTAAAAATAAAATTATGATTATGTCTGGGTTTTCCTCTTCAAGTGTCAATTAAAAAATATTTTAATTTACACCATTATGTTTAGGCACTGGGGATCAATATCTATTGGTAGACAAATCTCTATAAAGAGTTCATTTCTTTTGGGTTTTTATTAACTCATTTACTTTCTTCAGCAACCTTGCTTCTTTTTATAAAATCTATTAGTTAAAACACAATGTTGAATGTTATTCTCTTGGGATCTTTCATCTCTGAGCCTGGAGGAAACCTGCCTAGAGAATTACCCTCAAGTAGTATCTCAACACCCCAGTTTGTTTGTTTCTTTGTTTGAACATTCCCCAGGTCTTGCCTATGCAAGGAATTGATGGGATGGAGAGGTGGGGATGGGAACAGCCAAATCCCCTCCAGTGTTATCCCTTTAAAGGCACTTCTCAGCATCCATGCTTAGGCACTGCCTTGTGTATGTAGCCAGTTAGTGTTTAAAGGTGCTTCTCTTCTAGGCTTGTGTATGTGTGTGTGTGTGTGTGTGTCTGTGTGTGTGTCTGTGTGTGTCTACCAAGCCCAGGAGTTTACCTAACTCCACCTCCCCAGCTGCCTCATATATATAGCCAGTTAGTGTTTAAAGGTGATTCTCTTCTAGGCTTTTTAGTGTGTGTGTGTGTGTGTGTGTGTGTGTGTGTGTCTACCAAGTCCAGGAGTCCAATCTCCCCAGCTGCTCACCGGACAACACACATGAACACTCTTAAGGCAGTATAAGAGCTCATTATTTCTGGCCAGTGGCTACACAAGGAATCTTAACCAAATCATGCAGCTCACATCCTCAAAATTGTTTGTCTTTTATGCAAAAAAAAAATTCATATCCTATTGCCACATTTCAGTTTGCAAGGAGCAGAGCTACAAGAAGCCAAAGGATAAGGTTAGTATATTTAGGGACTTTCCTGGATCCTGGAACTATCAACCAGGTGATGGATTAGTCCTTGTTCCTGTTTTGGCAGGTGTCAGGGCCTGCATGCAGGGATTTAAGGTTAGATTGGTGCCTTTAACATGGTGTCAGTTGTGCTTAGGTCTGGGGTCAAGTGGGCCCTACTCTGCTATACTTTATTTTTTCTTTTTATCATGGTATTCTAGATATTGAATGAACTCGGAGCCATTGGACTGAGCCATCTCCCTGACTCTCTTTTAAATTTTTAATAATGCTACTAATATACACAGAATTTGTCAGCCCTTCAAGTTTGCTGTTACATTCCAGACAAAGCTTCACAGAGATACTTTGAACATGCTTGGTGTGTCAAACCCGTAATCTCAGCACCCCAGAGGCTGAGATAGGAAAAATGTTTGCTGCAGGTTCAAGGCCAGGCTGGGATAGGAGTGACACCACCACCCCGAGCCCCCAACAAACACACATATTCATACCAAGAAAAGTAAAATGTAAAGACAAGATACCTCACCTCTGGTTTTATTCTTTCTTTGCTAAACGTGTTAATGTCTATGAGTCTCCCATTTCCAGTTCTATATCCACAGAAACTTATTTCAGTAATTCAGGTGGGGAATGGAATGTGAGGTAGTTCTTATCACTGTTTACACAGGACTTGGACAAATGGTAGGAGGCAGAGTTTATTTGATGAGGAATAATTGCAATAATGCTATTGAGAAAGATCCCTTAACTTTGTGGAACACAGCCTAATTAACTTCTAGTTTTAGTGGGCTGTTAGCAGTAGTAAGGATAATCTCATTACCACCTTTAAGTTAGTGTCAACCAGACTGCATCCAGTCAACTGTAACTGCCCACAGCAGCCTTTTGGCCTTCCTCAAGAGGTGGGGAGCCTGAGTCCAAGATTAGATGATTCAGGAATTGCTTGTTCTCTTTCCAGCTGCAGCTTGTAGGCATTTGCTTAAACTTGACTCTAACCCATGGTGGTTCATGGGGAACGTCCCACAGTGTCATACGTGCATGGGATGATTTTGCCTTTGGAGCAAGAAGAAATGCCTTAAACTTTTACTAATTTAAAGTGACTAGAGCACCCAATGATACTGACAAAGACTCTGCTTTAAACCCAGCTCCAGCCTCAGAAGAATGAGTAGATGAATGGAGATAGGCTTTTCTATCAGTGCTGGGTTTGAGGACTACCGATTCACTTCTCTTCATTTCAGATGTTTCATTGGCTTCAGGCAGCTTGAACTTCAAGCCCCTACTTCAGGCACTTTGTTTTCTTCCATGGGATCGTTACTGGATTCAGTTAGCTTCTGAAATACATAAGAATATGTGCTTCCTGGTTTCATGCCATCTTGATACAAGCTATAGTCAATGGAGAGGAGGGAACCTCAATTGAGAAGATGCCTCCAGAACATCAGGCCATAAGACATTTTCTTAATTAGTGATTGATGTGTGTGGGGGGTGGTAGTCCAATTTGGGTAGGGAACCCCTGAACTGGTAGTCCTGGATTCTATAAAAAAGCAGCTGAACAAGCCATGAGGAGAAAACCATTAAGCAGCATTTCTCCATGGCCTCTGCATCAGCTCCTGCCTCCAGGTTTCTGCCCTGTTCCAGTTCCTGTCCTGACTTCCTTCAGTGATGAAACTTTTTCTTTTCCAACTTGCCTCTTGGTCATGGTATTTTATCACAGCAATGGAACCCCTAGGGCAGTGAGCTTGGTCTTCTGTGTTTGAGACTTCTGCTTTGTCAGGTACACCCATTTTCCTCACTCTAAGGCTGAGCTCAGAAATGTAGGCGCTGGTCCCTGGCTGTAATCCTGGTTATACAAGCACAGAGATGCTTGGCTATTTGAGATGTGAAAGCTATCACCATGCACACTCTAGCCCGTCTGTGATGAGGCAGAGGGGGCCTCAGGGACAGAGTGAAATATTGATGTTCCCAGGAAAGGCTTCAGCTGGTTCAAGCCAGCAGGGATGGTAGCCGTGCCTGTGCGCAGACTGCTCAGCTACATCACTCTCTGCAGGCTCTAGGTTTTTCCCCTTTATTTAATAAAATCTGTGCTCTATTGAAGCAAATATGCCTGTTTTCAATAAGTAACTCACTGAGGTCACTGCTGTCTGTCAGAGCTTATATGGTGGTGAGCTTATATGTTCTTGTCTGCACTCTGTGTATGGATTTCACAAATACAGGGCCGAACAACAGGGAAAGAAAACCCACTTTTTGGATTCTTGTTCCACAGTTCTGGGGAAGGACATCAGAGGACACTAGGGGACACATAACTTCCTCCCTTCATACCAGGACAGGGATGGCTGATATTTTCTTTTTGTGTGTGTAATTCTTTCATCTCCACTTCATGAATGATGGCACACATGTGTAAATGTTATAAAGTGAACATTTTTTAAGCATGTATTTTTCAGGTTTCTTTCAGTGACAGGGTAATTCTGATAGGCTTAGGTTTGCCATATCTACCGGCTGGCCTTGAACTCAAGAGGACCACCTGCATCTGTCTCTCCAGTGCTAGAATTAAAGGCAAACAGGTGTGTTTCTGTAAGACTCTCTGTCTGCCTCTGTTCTCATCTCCTAAAGCACAGCTTTGAATTTATGTACGCTTTACAGATAGATTTTGATATTATCTGAGATTGTTAAGAAAAACGTGGGGGCTGGTGAGATGGCTCAGTGGGTAAGAGCACCCGACTGCTCTTCCGAAGGTGATAAGTTCAAATCCCAGCATCCACATGGTGGCTCACAGCCATCTGTAACGAGATCTGGCACCCTCTTCTGGAGTGTCTGAGGACAGCTACAGTGTACTTACATATAATAAATAAAATAAATCTTTAAAAAAAAAAAAAGAAAAAGAAAAACGTGGAAGCTGGTTGGTGATACATACCTTTAATCCCAGCATTCAGGAGGCAGATCTCTGAGTTTGATGCTATCCTGGTGTACAGAGTGAGTTCCAGGATAGCCAGGGCTACTCAGAGAAACCCTGTCTCAACACAAACCACCACAACCAAAAATGAAGGAAAGAAAGAGAAGGAGGTAGAAGAGTAGGAGGAAGAAGGAGGAAGAGGAGGAGAAGGAGGAAGGAAGGAAGCAAGAAGGAAAGAAAGAAAGACAGACTCTGGAGAACTTGGAAATTGTGTTTTTCACCTGATTTGGTGTGTAGATATTAGCTACCTCACTGTTTTCTACTTGTAGTGTGCTGTTATCACTTCTTATAGGAGACAAGTGATTCACTAATACATTTTTGTTGAACAGGCAAGGTTTGTCAAGAGGCCTTGGTCAAAGTGCTGACAGGGACAGAGATGACCAGCTGTGAGAGACTCATGGACAGATGTGGGGATTGTTGCCATGTACATATATTTGATAGTGTCCTGAAACCACAAGCAGATGTCAAATATTTACTGTTTGAAGTTGGGGTTAATGAAAGTATCAAGACTATAAATTCTTGATAACCAGAGACCATATCAGTATTTTGGTTTGCAACGTGTGAACCTATTCCTATTGATTGTAATTTGCTACTGGCAGAATATGTAATGCATGTTGGGTCTGGTTTATAATTGGAATAAACTTAGTATTCCAAAGATAAATGAGGAATACAGAAAGCTGACATTGTTTGCCCTGCTCTACAGAAGATAGCTACTTTGGCATCCACGTGGAATCCAGCTCACTTGGATAGTTAGATTCTATTTTTCAGACACTTTTACGTTTGAGAAAAATGAAACCAAGATTCACTGTTGTTGTGTCCAGGGTTGGTCAGCCTGCCCTCCTGTTGAACAGCTTGAGCTAGCTTTTATAGTAACACCCTGCTGAGAGCAAACACTTCATCTAGCATCTCACCAGCTGCTACTCACTGAGAAACTGAGCAGGAAATCGTACAAGCAAGGGAACATAGAGACGCACTGGTCTTGTTTTTCATCATGGTATTGTCTTATATGAGAAGGATGAGGGAGCGTGGCTTCCGAGGACTCTTGATGGTTCAACCCAAGGAACTAGGGCAGAATTTCACCATGAGTCTTCAGATAGAACTGCGTGGCCAAATTCATGATTATGAGATATGAAGAATATGGCAGGATTTCTTGGATCCAATTACATTAAAATATTAGTACAGCAGGAGGCCTGTGATTGGATAGGGAAAAGGGAGGTAGAGCTAAAAGTATCTGGGAGAGAGAGAGAGAGAGAGACAGAGACAGACTTGAGTGAGAGAAAAAATAAAACAAGATAGAGGACAGACAGAAAGATCCAGAACTAGCGTGGCTTTAAATAGCCACAGGTAGATATGATATCATAAAGGATAGAATAATAGGGATAACTTGTCTAGTCTAGCTGGGCAGCTTGTACCATTATCAATTGGCCCTGAAATTATTGAGTGGGCATCTTAGAGGTGAGAATTTATTGATATATAAATCTGACATGTTAATTATAAGCTTCTAGAGTTTTGTTTCTCCCGGGTTGCTGGGTATTTATGGTGGCTGACCACGGGGTGGGCAGTTGTTATGTGGGGCTGGCGTGTCAGTAAAGGGAGCTCCCGCCCCACCAGAGCGTTGGCGGGCAGAGAGTAGCTGTATGGAGCATGGGAACGTGGCAGTTTCTTTTTTACTGTTTCCCACAACAAAAGAATGGAAGTGCCTCACTCTCTATATACTCATAGCTCTGTTCCATTTCCCCCTCATTTAAAAATGTGTGTAGATATGGGAGCTGGAGAGATGGATGGCTCAGTGTGTCAGAGCACTTGCTGTGCAAAGATGACAGTGTGACTTCAGATCCCAGCACACATGGAAAGAGCCATGGGTAGCTGTGCATATGGCAATAATTTCAGTGCGGAGACAGGAGGATCGTGAAGGGTTGCTGACTGCCAGCCTAGGTACTGAGGGACTTTCTCTGAGGAATAAGCCAGGGAATGGTAGAGCCAGGTACCTGACATCTTCCTCTGACCTTTGTGCACACATGTTCACACACATGTGCACATACACCACTTGTGCATTCATACACTTACATATGTTCATCCTTATCTTAATTCAGGTTATTTTCAAATTAGCTTAAAATTATGAAAATTTAGGGGTACTTACGTTAAATAGTTTAGAGAGCTGGGCGAACATTCCATATTCATTTTACCCTTCATTTTCATCGTCATCTTCATTTTGGCTGGAATTTTCTACCACCACAGGTTTTTTTTTGTTTTTTTTTTTAATTTTTGACTCTGTTTTTATTAAAATTGTATGTATTTTTCAAGTTTTGAAAACACAAAAGTAAAAATGAACCGGGCTTTAGTTTGCTTCATTTTATCTTTCCCTGGTCTTTGCTTTATAGCACAAGTGATTCTGCTGTTTGTTTTGTAGACTTTTGTTGTTGTTGATGTTCTGTTGGATAAATTGTTCTCAGGCTTAAAGCACAAATGTACTGGCATGTCTGAATAGGGGTGAAAAGAATTTTTTACATTCAAAATATGCCCACTTGAAAATTGGAGATTATTAAGGAAATGACAGGCCTGGATCTATTAGAAACATGAATTTAAACCCAAAGTAGGGTAACTCCTGTATATGTTTATTTCTGTACAGGTAGCAATTTTGAAGAGTTTAAATTTTTCCCTACAGCACTCAGAATGGGTGTGTTGAAGTCTTCGGAACCTGCTACAATAAGAGCCTGTTCCATTACTCCTTATGCAGCCGAGCAGAGGGAATGGGAGACATTCACCGGGGCTTGAGCGGAAGGGCCTTAGAGATGGCTGCAGATGGTTTGGCTGGGACGGTCTGGCCTTAGGTGAAAGAGGCCCTGGTCTGTGTCATGGGTCATCTGTGTTCTGTCCCTCTTTTCCTGTCACAAACTGTATGACATTAGCAAACATCCCTGGCCCGGCACATGAGGAGTACTCCTCTCCCAGGCTGGCGTGCCTTCTCTCCCCAGCTTGCCGCCTTCTCATGTTGTTCGGTTTCTTTGATTCTTTGTTGTTTCTCCCTCCGCTAAGGCCTCCTGTTTCATTTTCTGTACTCAGTTGGAGTATCAATTCGATCTTTGTTGCCTCCTCTACCTGAGTATTGGGAGATAATCAACCTCTCTTTGTACAATTATAGTTTTTGCTTCTAGTTTTCTTTTGTTTCTTTTCTCTCTCTCTCTCTCTTTTTTTAATAGACATCCTTTCAAAACAAACAGCCAATTGCTTATCAAGACTGTGCCTCCCAGTCAAGTGGTGTTAGCATACATCTGACACCCTAGCACACAGGCAGAAACAGGAGGATTCTAAGTTTAAGAGTAGCTTGACACTACATAGCAAAGATAGACAGAGAAAGAGAGAGAGAGAGAGAGAGAGAGCAGGCCCCAGGGCCAGACAGCATCAAGCACCGTACTTAGCATTCCATACATAGACTGAAAGTCATGGAGTCTACAGCATCAGGTATAGAGACCTTGAGAGGGCAAAGCCCCTGGCTGAAGCATGCCCTCAGCATAAGGTTTACCTTCTATTTCTCCTGACTTACAGCCCATATGACTTTCCCAGGTACTTGCAGTGTTCCTTTTACAGAAAGCTTAACTTTTGTTTTTAATATGAAGTGTCCACTCTGTTTCTCATTATGGCCACCCATTGCATCTCTCTCACAGATGAAAGGAGTTTTAATCTGTGCTGGAGTCTTCTTTCTCCCTGTCATCTTAGGTGAGAAATCTCTAGAGACAGAGCCTGCTTCATTGATTTAGCATCCGAATTATCGAGTCTCCCCATTGTATATGTGTGTGTATGATCCCACTGTGATACTCCCCAGAGCAGCGTAGCCCCAGCCATGAGAACTCAGTGTGCGTCTCAGCTCAGCTGCAGTGTGACTTTGAGTCAGTAACTTAGCCACCCTCCCACCCCTGTGACCCGCTTCATGTGTCTTTCCATAAAATGAAGATAAGTTATTACAAGACTTCAATAAAACCCTGCCTCAACCTTAGTCCAGCAGTAAATGTTTAGTATTGAGCTGGTACTGTGATTCTCTGCCTTGTCCATGCTTCCATATGTCCGTGTGTCCATCTTTCTGTGCCTGTGACTGGTTCTCATGACTCAGTGGTTCTGGATTAGAAAGGACTTTACGAGTGTTTCAGCCCTTCACCTCGACAGAAATCAAAGCTACCACTTACCAAGTGTCTGTCACGCATGACCCAGACGGCAGGCCCTGGTGTGTGCATTTTGTAGAGAAAGCCTTGGGGCCTAAGACACCAGCTAGCTCACCTGAGCTCCGCCACGTAGTAAGTAGTGTCATGGTGCATTACAGTCTCCTGTCATCGGGCCGCCACTCCCCTCCGTCAAGGAAAAGTGAAATCTGTGACAGGTGTCCCTTTGCCCAGAGTTAAGGTGTTACCAGTGACACATGCTTGTGGGAGATGTCTCCTTTCATCGATTAGTGGTTTTATAATGAGAGACTAGTGTATTCTGCTGCAGCCTACTCCAGTATCTTCTTCCCATTGATTTTCTTTTTAAAAGAAATACAGAGAGGTGACTTGGCTCCTCCCCTGGCTCTTTAACCTGCCAGTCTGTTAACCTGTAAATACTTTATTATAATGACGGTTCTCCCATTGTTCTCTTCCTTAGGAAATGAGTGTTATCATCTGTGTTCTCCTTCCCCCTTTTGTCCCTTCTGCCACACGTATAGAAAGCACCAACCTCTTGGTGGCCCTTACAGATGTGTTAGATACTCTTTAGTAGCTATAGAGATACTGTAGAGGGATTTAAGTCACTATATCGTGGGTAGTAAGCCCAGTCTTTATTTCAAAGCTAGCACATTCTTGAATTTAACATTTGCAGAGTTGTCTATATATTTGGCCCTACAGGCTTCTCCACCCTCTCCCACCTCCACACCTTCATCCTCCACTCCCACCTCTCATCCCATTCAGGACTCTTAGGGCTGAAAGGAGAGTAGAACCTGAGGAAAGAATCACTTCTCTCTCTGTGATGGCCCTTGCGCTCCCTGTGGCGATCAGTGAGGAGATCCAGGAGTTCTGGACCACACTGTTTTGTTTTTGTTTTGTTTTTTTGCCTTAAAGGAAACTTAGGAATGTTATTATATTCTCACAAAACCAGGCACAGACAAGATCTAGAGCATGAAGAGTAATATAAAAGCAGGCCTGGGGATGTAGCTCACTTGGTAGAGGCTTAGCTAACAGGCATGAGTCCCTAGGTCCAATCTTCAGCATGGAATAAACTGGGTATGATGGCACATGCTCAGCAGGAAGAGGAACTGGAAAGAAAGTTTAAGGTCTTTCTGGGTTATGCAGGAAGGTTGAGCCCAGCCCAGGCTGAGAGAGAGAGAGAGAGAGAGAGAGAGAGAGAGAGAGAGAGAGAGAGAGAGAGAGAGAAAATAAAGTTCTTTATAGTTTTTAGATTGCTAAGTGTCAGGTGTAGTTTTGGTCAAGTTCCCTAATGTAGGTTCTCCAGGGCTTCCCATGCACCATGGTCAGGTAGTAAGCAGGCACTTTGTGTGTGTGTGTGTGTTTGCTCCCTGGATGTAGTAAGGTTGATGCTTATGACCTATGTGCTGCATCCGATGGTGCTAGCCAAGGGAAGAGGATTCTGAGGAGTCAAGGTCGGTCAAGCCTAGGTTACACATCAGGACCTGCCCTCACATGCTAGGGTGGGAGCAGGCCCAGATTTTAGTGACGAAGCTTACATAGAAGAACCAGCCCAAACCATCTTTCACTGGTATAGCTTCAATGGAGTTTTAATGTCTCCAGTTTTTAGGAGCTGTTAAAAAAATGAGCTCTCAATTTTCTCATCATCAGGGTAATAGGAGCTGTTTTTGTTGTTTTGTTTATTTTTGTTTTTATTTTTGTTTTGTTTTGTTTTGTTGCCTGTTTGTAGGATCCCTGCTGCCAGCTCTCCAATTGAAACTATGCAGTCAGCAAAGGAAGCGATATTCCCTTTACAGCTATGTTCCCACCACAAACAAACCCCCTCTTTTGTGGTGTGGCCATCGTGGGCCTTCTCCCACCTTTGGTATCTTTTTTTCCCTTTGCCATTCCAGACAAGCTGGTCTTCATGTTCTGGGTTTCTGCTGTTCGAGGAGAAAGGTTGGCTGTGGCATATGAAGCTGCTTCTGGAACCTTAACACTGAGTTCGAACTAGACAAATAGAAAATACCCACAGGGCACCTCTGCTGTTGCCCAGCGTAACGTTGGCTTTCTATAGCACTGACAGTGTGTCTGAGAACAGTGCTCCTTCATCTCCTTTCAACCGAGTACCTTCTATGGTTTTTGCTTTCAATGGAATACCTACTGAGGTCATTTTATCACTATGAGCAGTTAGTCTTTTTTCCTCTTGAATTGGAGGCTCTTGGATAGACAACTCCATTTTTGTTGAATAGATCCTGATTTGTTCACTCAGTTGGCTTTACAGACTGCCCGTCATTGATAATGTCACTGCACAGAGTGTCCGTTGTACCTAGAATGATTAACAGCACAGCTTGGGAAAAACATAAGCAGAATGTTTATGTCACTTCATCCATGGCAGAGGCAGGAAAGACAACAGTGTCACCTCTATTTCTGATGTAAGGGGGAAGATTATCTGCAAACATGCTCATCTCTGGAACCACATGACAGGGCGCCGATGTTTAGTGCAGAGGCCGAGATGAGTTTTCCAGTGGCATAAAGCATCTGTATGGCAGAGATGTTGCCCTGAGTGCTTCACCCAGAATCCTGAGCACCTTCCATTGGAGATCGGTCTCAGTGATTCAGACCACTGGATCTGTCCACTGAGGAAAGAGAAGGCTGGATCTGGGACTTTGAAAGGTGACAGGATGCATGGGAGGTGGACTGCTGTGGTCACAGACTGACAGTGAGGACCATCAGAGAGAACCTAGGCCAGGTCTGAGGAAGCGCTGAATCACTGGTGTCAGAGAACGAAAGATGCATTCCAGTGAACTTTTAAAGGTTCGGTGAACATAATTTGGCAACTGTTTCTCACTTGGGAGAAAGGAAGCTTACAGAATTGAAAATGACAGCTTTTCAGGTGGTGTCACTGGGAAACCAACCTGCCAATAATTAAGCTTTGAAGCCAGCAAAGGACCAGAGTTGAGTCCTGGGCGGAGACATTAATAGTGGGGTTAGTGATGTGTAATTTTATGGCCTTTGTAAGATACATCCAGAATATATCCTTAGAAAGTCTGGTCTAGCAGGTAGGAGTGGGAGATTTGGAGGCAGACAGTAAGCCTTAGCTCCTAAGAAATCTTTGACATTTTGTGGCTCTTTTCCTGAAAGGCAGAGAGAGCATCATCTGCAGACCGGGGCGGGATGGGGGCACATCTTAAGTAAAGATCAAGTGCAGGGCTCTAGAAGGATCTGGGCCCACGATGGTTCACCTGGGTGCCCTGCACTGAAAGTGGCCAATGCTGTAGGTAACTAAGGATAAATTGTTAATAAGATAATGACCATTTTCTTATTTAGTAATTAATCTTTAAAATTCCAGTGTTGGGGCTCGTGAGATGGCTCAGCGGGTAAGAGCACCCGACTGCTCTTCCGAAGGTGATAAGTTCAAATCCCAGCATCCACATGGTGGCTCACAACTATCTGTAACGAGATCTGGTGCCCTCTTCTGGAGTGTCTGAAGACAGCTACAGTGTACTTACATATAATAAATAAAATAAATCTTTAAAAAAAAATTCCAGTGTTTACATTTTTAAAGTACAGAAAATGAGACAGGAAAGCATAACTCATGACTGTATTCATTACCCAGGTCCAGTCATTATTAATATTTTGTCCTATCTCTCATTCAGGGCAAGGAAAACAGGCAGTCAACTTCACAGAAACATGAGACTCCTGTCGCTTCAAATTGCAATAACCCATAGAACGATGAGTGTCATCTTGTTACCAAAGCTAAGAGATGGCTTCCTTACCAGTGAAACCCCATTTAATCTTAAATAATTTGAAATCCTTGATAGCCCTTTGGTGATACTTGTAAGTTTCATGCAGATTAGCTTTCTGAGGTCTGTTTGGAAGGTAGGCAAGGTGCTGTGGAAAGTGATAACTTCCTGCAGAAGTAGTGTGAAGTGAGCCCCGGTGGGAAGCAATGTTTGTTTTTATGCCTACACTTGTCTCTGGGGCATAGCAGTAGAGAGCTATGACTCTTGCTGGAGTTTGGCCCTATGAATTAGATAGCCAAGTGTGCTGCTATGGTGTCTCCTCCTCTGATGCACAGCCTCTCCAGCTTCTTATTCTAGACCACAGGGCTCTGTGTGGCATTGTTTTTGACCCTCATAGCCTTGGGTGGAGAAGTTAGCAGCAGCTACTGGGAGGATCAACTGGTACCGGGCAGCCTTTTGTGACAATGACTTAACCTGCCCCAGGTATCAGTAGTGCCAGTGGTGAGGATTAGCAGCTTCCAGCAGAGACATTCCTTTACTGTTGTTAATGCTTATATATTAGCTCGTGGTCATGATTGCTTGCTGGATCTAGCCAGGTCTTTGAAGCTACCGAACTTTTTTAAAATTTTTTTTGTAATTTTCTTCATATCTCAGATTCTGAAAGAAAAGGACCTGATTTGATTCCCTTGAACTTTTTTTCCCCTTCCTCCTCTTCCTCCTTCTCTTGCTATCCTACCATCTCTTCCGTCTTTTGAAACACTGTGTGGTGGTTTGAATGAGAACAGCATGCATAGGCTCATGCCTGGTCCCCAGTCGCTGGAACTGTTTGAAAAGGATTAGGAGGTGTGACCTTGTCAGAGAAGGTGTGTTGCAGGGGGTGGGCCCATCCCTGGCCCCGTGCCTCTCTCTGCCTGCAGATGTGAATGTAAAGCTCTCAGCTACTTCTCTGCTGCCATGGCTGTTTTAGATTAACCCTCTAAAGCTGTAAACAAGCCCTTAATTAAATGCTTTTTTTTTTTTTTAAATAAGAGTTGCCTTGGTGCCGCTTCATAGCATTAGAACAGTAACTTAGACACAGGCCTTTCTCATACAGCCCAGGTTGACATCAGAGCCACAATGTATCTACGACTATCTCTCAACTTGATCTCTCCACCTCTGCTTCCCAAGTGCTGAGATCACAGACATGTGCCACCATGCCTGTCGCTGCTTCTGATGAGCATAAGGTTTAAAGCACCGTGTACTTCATTAACTTTATATTCACTGCTCTGAAAAAGTGTTCTTTTCTTTCAAAGAAAAAAGTAGTTTAGCATTTAAACAGGCAGGTGGGGCCTGTGAAATCACGATGTAGGCTTATTTCTTTTGTCTGATTTAAAAATGAGCAGTCATTTGCAGTAAGAAAAAGACATAAATGAACTGTTTTACCTTTTCTAATCATAGGAAATACAGTTGGAGCACGCGAAGCAAGCCTTTGTGCAACGAGACAATGCCAAGACGGGAAAAGTCTCAGCCATTGACTTCCGGGACATCATGGTCACCATCCGTCCCCATGTCCTGACTCCTTTTGTTGAAGAATGTCTAGTAGCTGTAAGTTGTGCATTGTCCTAATGAAGTAGTTTATTCTCCCTAATTTGTGCTAAGTAAACTGGAATAATAAAGAACAGTTCTTATGAATTGTCCTGTTTAAAACCCTAATGTGATCATGTATATTATCACCCTTGCAAACCAAAATATACCTTGGTTCATTTTAGTGGATAGGTTAATTGATTGTCTGCATTGTATGTTTTGGGGATGTGTTCAGTCATTTCTTACTGTCCCTGGAGGCCTGTACCAGGGTGCTATCAAATGTTAAAGTCTGCAGGCCCTCAGATCATTTCTTCACAGTGACATCTCTTTGGATATAATGTACATGTATTTTCTCTTACTTTAAATCATGGCTAGATTATTTGTAACATCTAGTGCAGTATTTTTAAGTCTTTGTTTTGCTGTGCTGTTCAGGGAATAATGCCAAGGGAAGACATCTGTGCATACTCAGTGCAGATGTAATCCCCACCCCAAAATCTTTGCAAAATTCTCTTTGGTTCCATTTGCATAGGTAGAATTCATGAACACAGAGGGGCCATCTATTAATAACTAATTAGAAAGGAAGAGGAACAACAAAAATAATTTATGACTTCATCTTCATTTTGCCTTATTTTTTTAAGATATGTCAATTGCTGATTTTTGTGTTTCTAATTTAAGGAGAAAGAAACACGCAGGTAGGCAGGCACCTCTGCAGACATGCACACTTGGATACCTTGTTGGGGTCACAGATAGATGTGAAGGTCTAAAGCTTACATTTCTCATTGTCACTTGGTGTCTGTTGGGGTTACAGTGGTGCTTGTGATAGGCAGACCCCTGCCATGATATGTCATAGTTATCCCATCCCAAAGGATGCCCAGCTGATGTCTTTACTACCTCTTGGAACTCTGAGGTGTCATGAAGCATGCTCAGTAGTGGTTTTAGGCCTTGGCCATGGACAATCTAGATCACCAGGGAAGATCATTACAGATGGAATCCAGGTTTCCTGTAAGTCTGTGCTTCACTACCGATGGGTAGCTACATTTCAGTATCTAAATGTTAAAGCTTCTGATTCCTATGATTTGGGAGCCACATCTCTGGAAACCTCCCTTTGCTGGACTGTAATTGCGTTCACAGCCATCTGCGTTTCCCACAGTGCTGACCATGAGCCTTTCCAGTCTCTCTGTTTCCTGGTGCTTTGTTGCCAATACATGCCCTTTTCCATTCTGGCTCCACGTTAATCTCACCCCCACCCGCCCTGCCCCGCAGCCACTCCCAGGTGACCTCTCATGTCAGCTCTTTTGAATGATTACTAAGTGAAGATTTATGTGGCTGTTTTAAAAATGTGTTTTCCTAATAAAAATATTTTGCCTTGTTAGGGACGGATAGAATTTGAAACCCCAAACTGAAGTTTCATTCACAGAGGATATACTATCTGTTTTCCCTGTCCCCTGTGAAGAAAAATGTTTCCTCAAAAATTCTGATTATTAAAACTCCAATCAGCTTCAACCCCCATCTAGATAGGCACATGGTATCTTCAAATTTTACCAGAGCACACGTGTTCTTTTAGCTAGTCCACCAATGTAAAGTCCCAGGACTTACGTGATTATTTATTGCTTTAAGTATTAAGACATCTTTTGATATTAATTACGGATGCATTAGCTGCTTCTCAGAGTGTCTACACCGACATAATGCAGTTTTGCATGCGTGAATACATGCAACTGGGTGCTATCGTTTCTATGTTTAAGGCCTTAAGATTTGCTCATTAGATGAAATAAACCAACTTATAAAACATTTCCAACTGAAATTTGAACTCTGTAAATGACTACTGGTCCTGTTATAATCCTACACATGTATTTATTTAGTTTTCCAGGGCTTGTATAAGTCCTGGTCATGATTAGTTGCAGTCACTTTTAAAATTCACTTCTAGTTTTTTTTTTCTAAAGTAAAAGAAAAATATTGTGGGTTTTTTTTTTTTTTGTATATTCATTATTCATTCCCCTTTACTTCCAAAGCAGTGATAAATATATGTACTTTTGGAACCTCTTGCCCTTTGTATCTTTTTTTATTTTTATTTATTTATTTTTTGTCTCTTTCTTGTTTTCAACTTGGCAAGGCTGCTGGAGGCACTAGGTCCCATCAAGTTAGTTTTTCCTATTTTAATGGATTTAATTCGCTCCTTAACAACATGGAACTCATTAGGAAGATCTACAGTACTCTGGCTGGCAACAGGAAAGACGTGGAGGTGACTAAGGGTGAGTGAGCATATCAAAATGTTTGTTTCAAGTGTCTTAGGGAGCGGGGGACAGGGAGTGAGGAAGGCAGTCTGGAGTTTATAGTAGAATTTGCTATCCCGTTCATACTGGTAAATTAATTGGTGATGTGTGTGTCCTCCAGACCTTGATCAGACAAACTAAAGCAAACAAAGCAATCCACACTCAGTTTTTGATAAACAGAAAACAGCCTTTGAATGAAGTGAAGATACAGGATTTGTTGAATCTTTTCGTTTTTTACAAGAACTTAAGCTAAATGGTCAGTGGACCTCAAAAACACATGTGGGTTCCACAAACCTGTATTGATAATAGCATAATGTGATCCATGAACTTGAAGAAGATGTTATCAGCATTTCAATAGGATTTACACACACACACACACACACACACACACACACACACACCCCTAGAAAAATAACTTGGGGATCTACAATGCCTGTCTAGTTTGAATCCTGCCCAGTGTCGTTTGTTAAAACATTCACATGGCACACAGCTTTTACTCCCAGTGGTAGTTGGGATGAAGTTCTGTATCCTTTGAACAAGTGGGCAAAAGAGACTTCATGATAACTGTGGTGATGTGCACTCCTCCAGCGCTTGGGCTGAACACCGAATTTAGCGTTGATCTTTCTGAATCTCTCTCCTTTTTTTCCATACAGAGGAGTTCGCTTTGGCAGCCCAGAAGTTTGGTCAGGTTACACCCATGGAAGTTGACATCTTGTTTCAGTTAGCAGATTTATATGAGCCGAGGGGGTAAGTTGACTTTTTTTTTTTTTAAGTTAGTTTAATAAAATAAGGTTAGGAGCTAGGTGTAGGGAGATTTCAGCAAGAGAGACAGAAATCAAATAATGAAGGTCCACGCTGACATATGGGAAGCGATCTAGAATTCCATAATGTAAATTTAAGAAATCTGGGGCTTCATCATTGTTATCTTTCTGTCCAGGCGTATGACCTTAGCAGACATTGAGAGGATCGCTCCCCTAGAGGAAGGAATGTTACCCTTCAACTTGGCAGAGGCCCAGAGACAGGTGAGTGACGGGAGTGACTTCTCTCCTGGTGCTTTCCAGGGAGATAACCATGCAGCTAGCACTTCCATTGAATTTCCAGCATTGGTTTCTGACTCAACCGTTCTCCAATTCTGGCCCCCAAATTCAGGCATTTTGAGGAGGCTGAAAGAGGATTTGTTGAGCAGCCTTCTGGTAAACAGATACGGGCATGTGTTGCTTAGAAAGGCCGGGCTGTTGCCCCAACACTGGAAATCTCAACACTCCAAAAGCAAGGAGCTCTTTTCTTCCTTACATCTGGTACTGAGGGATATGGGCATGAAGCACTTGCACTTGTGACTGTCCCCAGCAGCATCTGGCATTGCTAAATGAACGCTATCGTTGCACCTCAGTGGGGTACCGTCAGAGCCTTGTCTAACAGCCATGCCTTCCGTTTTTCTGAGTATTGAAATGAGATAATTTTGTTTAGTCTGGAGTCATAGTTCAGAGGCTTTTAGACCTATTTTCTCTGTGAATGAATTCATAAGCTGTGTGGAAACAATGTTAGGAATGCTAGGTTTTATTTTATGGTTAACAGAAGCCCATGTCTCCAAGTTGTGGGAGTCAGAAACTTAAGACACAGGACCTCCTCGCTTAACTCCTGCTCAGCTCTGTAGCTGGGCCTGAGAGAGCACTCCTTCATTGCATGTGCTATGCCTGCATGGTGCTTGTAAAATAAATCCACGAACAGACAGAATGTCTTCTTTTTTTCTTTTTTAAGAAAAAGAGCTCCTTTAAGGCAAAGCCATCTTCGAATCTTGTGAGACTTAACTGTTTTTGGCTTGGAGCTCTGGGTCTGAACAGCGACGCCAGTTTGACCACAATGGGTTGACGCGGGCTGCATTTTTAGGACTGTCAGGCCTGGAGCCAGGATTCCCCCCCACCCCCACCCCCACCCCTCCCTTTAGCTCCTTCCCACCCAAGGGCAGCAGCGAGTTGTGTGCGGCATGGAAATGGAAGGAGTGGGTGTGTGCTCGGTAAATCCTAACTAGGCACCTCTGGGAAACCAGCTGGCTGTGGTTAAAAGAGGAAGAAGCCATTCCCCCTGGTGCAGGAGAAAGAACTGTGTAATCCTGGGCAGAGGAGGAAGCAGCCTTGCTCTCTCCTCCCTTTGATTTCAGACGCTGTGTCTGAGATAATTATCTCTTCGTCTGCATGCCACCAGCTATTGTAGAAATTTGGGGATTAAGGAAAGTAGAGGGGCTGTTTCAGATCTCCCCTGCTTTCCCCACTGGCGGCAGCACCTCTTCATTTCCCTGTGTGCCCTCTGCAGCTTTGGGGGAGCTTATAATGGGTGCTTGCTGGTACTGGCCTGGAAAGGGTTGGAGGAATTTGAAGAGATTTACAGTAGGAAGTGATTGGCCGGTGTTCAGAGGTTTAGAGCAATTCATCGCAACCCTACCTGAAATCTAGGATGATTTTTTTTTTTAATGCATGACCCCCACTGCGCCTGGCAGATCAAGCAAGTCAGGTCCTCTACCTGTGGGCTGTTCCCACGTCCTAGCACCCACCCTACAGCCTGTGGAGTGTTCGCCCTCGACAGGGGAGCCATGCAGATGGACGCTTTTACCTTCGTGTCATTTTAAGAATATATTCGTCCTTTCCAGGAAGAATTATCAGTAATGGCAGGTTCCTTCCTTTAACATCTTCAAAATACTCTCATTCATTATTTTGAGGCCAGATCATCTTTAGTATCGCATGTTCTCATGCATGTAAATAAAATGATGTGCTTTCTTTGAATGCATCTGTCACCATGAACGTAGACTACAGGGGTGGAATTGGAGACAACGCATGGAATTTGTGGAAGAAATGTTTTCCCTTCTTAGACATGCATATCTCTCCGTAGAGCTGTTTTCAGTTAAATGACTGAAGATTTCAAATGATCTCATTGTATTGGAATTGTGTTGCTCTGACAGCAGTTAAAATTCAGTGGGTTGGTAGCTGAGGTTGGTGATTGTTTTCATTGTTCACTGATGTTAATTATTGTGCCTTCTGAAAACAAATTTTATTGAATGTATTTATTCATTCAACAGGTGTTATTAGGTGCTGGCTGTATGTCACTCTCACTTGACAACTCCGTGCGACAAAGTTAATACTTTATTTACACAGACAGGGTAGTACAATATTCAAAAGTAGCTTGGCCTCAGTAATACTAATGATAACAGGTCAGAAAAGCAACAACAAAATATCTGGTTGCCTTGAAATATGAATTTTAGGAAGATGGCCAAAAACAAAATGAGGAAAAATTCAGTCGCCTATAATTCATCTGTTCAGTTATTGCCATCATAAACATTTTGAGTGTCACTGGGTAATAGAGATGCCAAAATATCATACTAGTTTCATATGTGTGTGTGTGTGTGTGTGTGTGTGTGTGTGTGTGTGTATATATATATACATATATATATATCCACAAACAATTTTAACAACACCAACAAAAGCCTTTATATTCTACTCTCTTAATTTTTTTTTAATACCATGAAGGGCTCAACTGTAAAAAAACATTTGTTGCTCTTATAGACAGCCTAGGTTTAGTTCCCAGCATCCACATGGTGGCTCGCAACCATCTTTAACTCCTGCTTTGGAGGTTCTGCACCCTCATGGCCACTGGATACACACACGTGGTGTATATATATACATACAACAGGCAAAACACTCACACACAGAAAGAAAATGCCATGAAATATTTCAAGCACTTAATAAAGACAAAACGAATATAACAAACACCTGCCTACCTGCCATGTGCCTTTAGCTAGTTTTCTTTCCTTTTTAAAATGTATTACTTTCTTTGTATGTCTATGGGTGTAACACCTGCATGCCTGTAAGCATCAGATCCCGAAGACTGGAGTTACACAAGGTTGTGAACAGCCATGTGGGTGCCAGGAATTGAATCTGATTCCCAGGAAGAGCAGCCTGTTCTCTTAAGCACTGAACCATCTTTCCCACTCCTTACATTTTCTTTATAAAAGAAGAGTTTTGTGAATGTTTTTCTTTACCAACATCTGATTTTTTGTTTGTTTGTTTGTTTTTGTTTTTGTTTTTTCGAGACAAGGTTTCTCTGTATAGCCCTGGCTGTCCTGGAACTCACTTTGTAGACCAGGCTGGCCTTGAACTCAGAAATCCACCTGCCTCTGCCTCCCGAGTGCTGGGATTAAAGGCGTGTGCCACCACGCCCGGCTACATCTGATCTTCTTTAAGGATACCATTTTAAATGATGTACTATTGTTTTAAGAGTGATAGCATTTTATTATTTAATTTTGAGACAGGATCCCCCTCTGTAGTTCTGGCTTGCTATGTAAATCAGGCTGGCCCAGATCCCAGAGATCTGCCTCTGCCTTCTAAGCACTGGGAGTAAGGGTGTGCCTCTGCGCTCACCAGTACAGTATTTGAATTCTCTCCTGTTGGCCATTGAGTGTAGCTCTAGCCGTTTTGCACTGAGTGCTGCTTTTGAAAGAGCCGACTCCTTTTTTCCTGTGTTTCACTGTTATTCTCCAGTAACTTTAAGAATCGCAGCATCAGTGATTAAATTCAACTTGAGTGTTTAGTACAGCATTTTAATAATTCTTACTAATCCGAGTATTACCATTTAAAACAGACAAAAATTCAAATAAAAAGCTGAACTAGTTTGATGATTCAAGAATGATGTCTCCTTGGTAGTTTTTACACTGACATTTATGATTGCTCTGAGGATTGAACACTTGAAAATCGATTATAACGTTATTTTTCATGTGGTGATTTTATGGCCTAGTATGATTTCAGCCATGCTTAGCAGCAAACACTTTTATTAATAAGGGATCGATAGGCTCGCACCTAGATTTCCTTTATGTATTTGATTTATATGAGACTGAGAGTCCGGCGAGGATATTTTAAGTGACCGTACGCATTTCTGTTCTTTTCTCGGCTCGCTTGCTTCCTGCTTACGGCACGCGTGAAGCAGAAGGCCTCGGGCGATGCTGCTCGGCCCTTTCTTCTGCAGCTTGCAGAGTCAGCCTACAGGTTTGGACTGGGTTCTATTGCTGGAGGTTAGTCATGGATGAGTGTCACTGTCACTGTTCCTTTGGCTTTCTCTCCGATTTTCTACCTTCTGCTTACCGTAGTTGTTCCCCGAGTCAGTTATCAAACCTGCCTGTATCATCTATTAGGTGGGGACCAGAGCCAAGGGGGCTTTTCCTACTCGTGGGCATGCTCAACATTCTACAAGTGATCATTTTTGCTCCCTTCTGTGAGGTTAGCCATTCCTGATACGCTGTTAATTTAAACTCTAGTGATGTCCTCTGGTCAGAGGACATTCGAATTAAAATTAAAAGTCTACGATCTATGCATTGAAAAAAAAAACATTTCTGTTTTCAGTCCTTTCTTTGATTTTTATCCACCTATTTCTTTCACCCAAATCCCCTTACCCCTGGCTGAGCTACTGGTATCCCTTCATTCATTTCAGCTGTCGGAGCCACTGCTGTGTATCCTATCGATCTTGTAAAGACTCGAATGCAGAACCAGCGATCAACCGGCTCTTTCGTGGGCGAGCTCATGTATAAAAACAGCTTTGACTGCTTTAAGAAGGTGCTCCGCTACGAAGGCTTCTTTGGACTGTACCGAGGTTAGTGTGGCAAGGAGCGGGGCAGTGCGATGTTCGCGCAGATGGAGTCAGAGCCAAGGGTTTGCCTTTCCATCTCAGAGCCTGAAATGAATTAGAGAGCCTGTGTTCAAATGGAAATCCAGCGGATTCTCAATTATCCATGCTAATGGGTGTAGGCTGTAGGCATCTAGGGCATGGCTAATCAAAACAGCCCATAGTCTGAAAGCCATTTATATTGCTCCGTTGTGTGTTTGATTTCTTAAAATAATAAATTATTTTTATCCACATTTTTTTAGTGAGTTTTTGAAAGGCTCCTTGTTTGTGTTCTTGAAGTATTCCACTCCCCATCTACCAAGGAGAGGTACCCTAGAAACAAGACACAGCTTGCTTCAGAGTTTTGCGTCTCCTGGAATGTCCTCGGATCCCCCATCCCTTAGTGTCACTTTCCATGATGCAGTTATTCATGGTCAGCTATGTTCTAAAAATACAGCCTAGAAAATTCCAGAAACGAGCAGCTCACGAATTGTGAACAGTGTACCAGCCTGTGAACTTGCTCACGGTTCTGCTCCAAAACACAGCCATGGTTTTGCCTAAGTAGCATCTCAGCGCTGCATCTCCCAGCCACTCCCCCTCTTCCCTCCCATCACCAAGGCATCGTGTCCGCTTGCATTATCTATTATATGAAGAGTGAGGACAATACACTACCCTACTGTGAGAGAGACCGTGTTCATATGCCTTTAATTACTGTACATAGCTCTGGTTGTTTTGATAGTGTTATTGTTGTAAACCTCTCGCTGTGTCATATCTGTAAATTCCATTTTGCCCTAAGTATAGACATATAGGGAAGAATGGAACCTCCAAGGTTAGGACTGTCTAAGGTCAAGCACCCACTGAGGATCCTGGAATGAGCTTAGCAGGAATGATGCAAAGACTACTGCATCAGGAAAACCCTGTCAGGCAGATAACCCAGTGTTCGCTCGAGCCTCGAGCCTCGCTTGTACCTCATCCTGAATTAGTTGCCCCCTTTGTTCGTGTGAAAGGACTGGATTCACACATTACAATAGACACGATGGTCTCTCTGTCCACCTGCTTTGACATGGAAGGTTCATTAAACAGTGTTAACAGGAGTCAGGGATGCCTGTGTCATTGAACCAACAATCCCACAGACCTTCTATTCTGTGGTCTTCGCCTGAGGAAACATACGCTTACTCCTAACTTCCTGTCTATGCTTGCTTTTTGCAAAGAACAGATTCGTATGTTTCCGTAAACTAAAATGTGGAGTTGTAAGGAGCTTCCTGTCGGTCCACTACTGTTTGTCCAGCTGCAATTCTTCCCTCCTTTCGTAGTGCTTAGTCTTGGAGAAGAAAATAGTGTTTTGTGTTCCACTGAGGCACAATGAAAGTGACAGCCATGAGAGAGAGACCTCTAGGCCTCTTCTGCCATCTGCTGACTATAGCCTCCAAAGTGAGCTGAGTTAATGAACAGAAACCCTGTCACCTTAGAAGCCGGGAGGCTTCAAACTGCAGAGAGGCTCCATTCCACAGGTGCTATTGTGTAGGTAGATAACCCTCATCAAAGGCCTTTTGATCTTTTCTCTCCCTTCTTCCCCTTGCCCCCTGCCTCCTATTACAGTTTTGAAGGTCTTTGACCCCGGGTGATTAATGATGACCCCTGTAGGGTCACCACCTTCCATTTGAAATGCTTTTCCTCTTTGGTTGACAACAACCTTTCAAATAAAATGGCTTCTATGTAGTACAAGGTTAATGTCACAATGAGTCTTTACAGTAGCTCAGGCAAAAATGACCAGATTACCGACTTCTATGTTTTTGTTTTTCTTTTAAGCTTTGAAGCTCTAGTGTGGGTAGATGTCCGAGTCTTGGTGCTGTCTCGTGCACCACTTTTATGGGCTTTCATGGTATTGGAATGGATGGCAAGGATGTCTTTCAAGGTTTGAGACCCCACCTAGCAGCGTTCAGTTTTCCTGTGTTGATTTGCTTTTAACATTTCGGTCCTTTCTCTCTTCCGTGACTACACCTGGCAGATTCTGATTCCTGGTTATATCTAGGTCTTTCTCTGTGTGACCTCACCTTTTGACCCCATGGACAGAAGAGCTCCTGGGGTCCTCGTGTTGAATGACTGACTGTAAGGAGCAGTTCATCCCTCTTGAGGATGGAGCTGGGGATGCGTAGAGAAGAGACACACTCCTTTTCACTTCCAGACAAGAGAGTGAGCTGGCATAGAGAAAGAGCTCATTTCAGATACCAAGAGACAGCTCTCACCTGTTTCCAGCTTCATAAATAGCCATTTATCTAACCTGCTTCGGCTGTGAGAACCCTCAGGGCAGGGACTGAAGCTGTCTGTCGTGGGGATAAATAGAATAGGAATATACAAAGATGAGCATTGGAACTCACCTATGTTTTCTTCTTCCTGTCGCATATCTTTGCGCGAGGGTGGATTTTAAAAGAAAGAGGTGACTGTAATAAGACTCTTGTTTAATTCCTATCTTTCTTTTAGTTCCTAAGCAAAGAGATGATAGACATTTATATAGATGGATGAAAGATAGTATGCCCTGAAAATGCCTTATTCCTTTTCTGGATTGCCGAGAGAGCGGTACTCTTGAGTTCACTGTACACAATAATTGTGTGTTCGTAAATGTGTGTCACTGGACCAGAGAGAGACCAGTGATACTGTAGGTAACCCAGGGGAAATGCTCACTACTAAAAAGGGAAGAGAGAGGGATAAAAAGACAAGTATTTCTGAGACTCAGCCTTTATATTCAAAGTCATTTTATATATAAAGCAAAGCCTCCAGCAGCTCTCTTTACATTTTGCTTTAAATGTAATGTAATTGGTTTTTGAAGTTTCATAATTATAGAGGACAGTGATCAAATTTAAACTTAGAGAATATAAACTCGCTGCTGTAATACTCTGTACTGGCAGTAGTTGAAATACTGGAGTATGTCTGATTTATAAAGGAGCTATAAGATATTGGGCATTCTCTCACATTTTAGAATTTGCATGAGATAAAAATTTTCTCCATTATGTTTCCAAATAGGATAATCTGAAAATTTGGTACGAATAAGGTTTCTCGCCTATTGGAAACTATCTGCAAATGCTCTCCCACACTACGTATCTCTGCTGCTTTGATAGTGGCAAAAGCACTGTAAAAGGAGGCATTCCTTCACCATGTGTTTTTATTCCAAGCTTAATACCTCCCTGCCACATCTCCAACATCAGGAACACAGGAAGGTATTTTTGTATTTAGAAGTAGTTCCCACTCGGACCAGAGAGAACAAGCAGCACTTTAGGGCTCGTTTGGCTTTTTCTTCTTCAACTGGTGGCATCTGCACAGAGTGTGGCATGTTACCAGGTGGTAATCAGAACACACATCGCAGTCACTGCCCACGGTCACCAGGAAGGCTGAGTGCCAGCGAGGGAGTTCAGTGGAGTGCCTTTGGGAGCTGAGAAAGCTAACACTGTGAGCTCGTGAGCACTCATTCTTTGTGCCCAGTGTAGGGTCCTGTAGCTCCATCCCCAGGACCACTGCCACTGCGGGGGTGGGGGGGTAGGGGGGTGGGGTGTGTGTGGGGGGTGTTACACAACACTTGGTTGCTGGAAAGGAGTCCCAGAACTCTGATTTCAAACCCCTGTGCAGGGCAGGTGACCTCCTTTACAAGAAAATGACTCAGGTATTTTTGTAAATTTTGAACATGTCACCTTTAGGCTAAGTAGATAATCCAGGATTCCCCAAAGTCACTCTAAAAATCTTTGTTTCCTCCCCGGTTTCCAGACCGATTTAACTCACTCAAAGGTGTTTGAGACTTAAATGAATTCCCTGACAGGTCCCATGATTGGAGGGACCTGCTTGAGTAAGTCAAGTCACTCATTGGCTTGCCAGAGTCTGAGCTGGTCTGAGAGAAACAATTGCTGGGTAGTCATCCATAATCAAATGTTCTTAGCGTTCCAGAAACAACTAATTGCTCCCCCTGGACTTACAGCGCCCTCCTCTCTTCTGCAGTGCCCAGGTGGTAACCTGAGGGGCCTCAGCCATGGGGAGAACTTTGGGGACAAGGAATATATTCACGAGAAAGCAGAGGACATCAGAAACATTTCTTAAAGGATTTCTGTTTTTATTGATTGGCAGGAGATTCCTAAAATCTGTTTTTGAAATTAAAAGAAAGAAAGAAAGAAAGAAAAGTAAAGAAAAGAAAAAAAAATTCCAGAAAAGCAAATTAGATCAGTTTACAAGCCATAACTTAATTGGGCTAAGTATTTATTGGCAAATAAATAATAAAACAAAAATTAATCTCCACAAAAAATAAAGCATTTTCCAGTCAGCATGTTGCATCCTGCATGCAAATTTTCAGGACTATTTATTTCGGGATTTTTTTTGTGGTTCAAAGCAGTTATCCTCCATCCTGGCATGTTCTCAAGGTGACATCTAGAGGAGGATGGGGTGATATTTCAGGAAGCCATTGATCTGTGTACGTTCTAGAAGAAAGTTTGGGGACAGCTTGCCAGTTTAAACCAAGACTCTTCCTATAGTGTATGGCCGAATCTAGATTCCGTGGGGTTCTCATGAGAGCCCTCCTTCATACTTAGTTCTTGTGGATAAAAATGAACCCCGAAATATTCAGGCTAAAAATAAAGCCATTGACATTTTTCATAACTCTTATTGGCATTATTTAATAACACGTGCATATTTGAAGGCACCACAGTTATTCTGTGAACTGCCTTGAGTCGTGGGTTTACTCTTGTCCAGCAGAACGTTCATTTTGCACAGAATGGGCTACCTTGAGTCTAATTTTCCTGCCCTGTTTCTAGCAGACACTGGGGTGACCCACACTTGAACTGAGGATGGTGAGAAGTGGGTGAAGGCCTGAGAGCCCTGGATAGGAACAGTGAGGAAGGAGCTCAGCAAACTTGGGAGGGTGATAAATTCTGGGAACCTGGAGGAGAGTTTAATGACAAATTTGTTTAAACGAATGGAGCTGTAGTATTTGAGCAGCTGCTGTCCTTATTCAGATGGAAACAGCTGAAACCTCATAGTTTAGGTACTAAATGGCCAGCATCTGGAAAGTCACTAGAGAACAGAAGAGTGTTTGACACTTCGTAACAGACTTTACTTCTGGGAAGCCCCAGACCAAATAGAACCATCAAAAGCCCTGCTTTTTCTCCTAGACCTTTATGGGTGCCACTCATTTTTATGTTTTAATACTCAGACTCCCAAAAGAATGCTGAACCATAGCGTAGACTGTGGTCAAAACTTCTTATAAAGCCTGGGACCTTGGAAACAGGTGTGGAAACCCCAACTACTTCTCCCTCCCCTTTCCTGGCCTGGTAATCTAGCCACTGTAGAGTCCCTGCCCGAGAGCCTGTGGAGAAAGGGACTGTAGTGAGGCTTTGAAACTGGATAGTGTGTTTAGGAAGGTGGAGGAGCCTGCTGCCTGGGGCAGTGTGAGTCAGAAGTGATAGACAATGCACTGAGGAGGAGGAGGGAGGAAAGAATGCTTGAACTGGTGTGGAGAGAAAGGAATGAGAGTCAAAGCTGTAAGGCAGGCTACATGCAGGGATGATAGCCAGTGGGGGTTAATCTGATTTTCAAAGCAAGGGGGTGCTCTCTGGGGACTTGGGAACAAGTGTAGTGGCCTCCACAGTGAGGTCAGGAGGGTAAGACAACACGAGAGGGTTGCCACTGGGCTCAAAGGGCTTAAGGGTGTTATGTGTATTCATTTTCCCTACCCAATTCCAGCCTGCATGCTTTCCTTCCCGTTGTGTGGAGGTTGCACCACCTTTCTCAGGGCTGACTGCCCCTGCCATGCTTTTGTTTCATCCTTTAGGTTTTGAGTTTCTTCCCCGTTAAGAGACCTTGTTGCTTTGATGGACCTGTTTGACTTGGTTAGAAGAGCACTTGCATTAGCCACAGCTTCCATGCTTGGCTGCCCCCAACCGCTGATCACTGGCGTCTCCAGAGAGCATGGTACTCATGACCCATCGGCCGAGTAGGAGGTGTGATGTCACCCACCCAGTGCTGTTGCACGAAGGGCTCCCTCTCTAAAGTTTGTACAGTATGTTTACTAGAGAGAATAGCTAAATATGAAAGGCTTAAATAGAGCCTGCTGTGAGAGTTGCTACTGAACTTGAACAACCATGGGCGGATTGCTGCAGACAGTGTTGTGGGGCAGGCCACTTAGCCTCTATGTGGAGTCTCTTTCCCATGAAAAAAGAGGATGGAGAATAAATGTTCAGTGTTGTTATGATGGTAGTGATAATGATAATTAAAGTCCACCTCTGGAACATTTACTGTGTGCTTGGTAGTAATGAAGATTTGTATAAACGCATTTTTATTCTCATAACTACCCTAAGAAGGGATAACTATGATCTTTTCATGAAGGAAGGGATAAAATCCAAGGTTCAGAAAGATAAGTTCACCTTCAGACAACTTCTCAGCCATAAATAACAGTTGGAAGCTAAACCTTACAGTGAGAGCTTCAGACCCATGGCCCCAGTCACATGGCTCCTCTGTCACCCAGGAGAGCCTACACTGTAAACAATTGCTTACAGCAGAAGTCAAGAAGCGCTTCAATATTTAAATAAATGGTCTTACTTTGACATAAAAAAAAAAAACAATTGAAGATTTGTCTTATTCCTGCACTATTTTTTGTAGGTAGGGGCAGCTAGACACTCAGTCCAGGTGTCCCTGTTTAAGGAGAGCTCTTCCGAGGGTAGGCATGGTGTCCTGTGGGTAGTACTGTATTCCTTACCTACCTCTGAGTGAAAAGCATTCTTCATCTTGGATTGCCTCTTAGAAATAGGAAGCAGTGCAAGGCTACAGCTTGAAAAGAAGGAGGGAAGCATCCTGTTTTGAATATGTAAAACAGGATAAAGGTCTTGTGCTTTGTAAAAAAGGATAAAGGTCTTTTTGTTTGTTCTCTGGATTATCAAAATAAATAGGAGCTAGCATTTGTGCTTTACCAGTGGGGAGCTACAACTTTGAGGCCAAATGTTATGATAATATCTCAACCAGGAAGAGGTACAAACCGAAAATCGCAACCCAGATCTCTCTCTCTCTCTCTCTCTCTGTCTCTCTCTGTCTCTCAAGTTTTTGCCTCTCAGTATTCATCTGCTACCAACTATGAGGAATAAACAAGCTTTAATTGGGCTTGGGTTGATAAGAAGTTTTTTTTCCAGTTCCAGTCTTGGGCAACTCTGAAATGCTAAGAATTTCATAATATTTTGGAAGTATTCATGAAAATCTCTTTGGCATGTGACTGTGGAGTTGGTCTCCGTTGAGCATGGTGCTCACAGGAACCTCCTCTTGGGATGCTGTGTGAAGCTCAGGCTCCTGGTGAGCTCTCAGTGTCCTCGCCTCTAGCTCCGTTCTCATTGGCTGCTTTAAGGGAGAAGAAACTGGGCGATTTATATTTTCAGCCCGTGAAATTTGAAGAGAAAATACTGCATTAATTCTGTGCCTTGTAAATCTTTTCTCGCATTAGCAGCCTTCTGGTAAAATGTGCCAAGGAAGAATTGCCATGTGTGTCGATGGAGCTAAATGAAAAAAAGGAGAAGATTAGAGAAGTAACCACACTAATAAATTTCATCTGAGGCGACTGGAAAATGGACTGCTGTTTTGTCAAGTTAGAAACACACACACACATACACACACACACACACACACAGTTCGGAGTGGTTTAAATGAATTTCTGGGGGACCACCAGAGACATCTTATATTAGAAACCTGCTTTTTCTGCTGAGTTACCCAGATGTCAAGCACATCTGTTCTTGAGCTTTAAGTGTGGTTGTGATGAGGTGCTGTAACTGGGATGGCAGCTGGAGGCTTGCTAAGCCATCCTCCCCTCCTTCTCTGGGAACCACGCAGAAGGAGAGTTATTATAATCCCCACCCCTGGCTTTTCAGTCTGGCACTTTATGATTCCTTCAGGAGACCTTTGCTTAACGCTGAGAGTGGCCAGGCCCGTCTGTAGCCTCATATGATAACCCAGAGTCACCTGCGATTTCCAGGGGAGCCATAGGAGAGTTAAGAGCAAGAATGGCAAGACTGGTTCCTTCCTATGCCTTGCTGAGCACCAGAACCCGGCCCAGGTCTTAGGAGTGGACGTGTAGCTTGTTTGTTTGTTTGTTTGTTTGTTTTGCTGGAGGTCTTCACTTAAAGGGACGCTCGTGATCTCTGATTATTACTGTTTTTTTTTTTCTACCTCTGGCCTTGACAGATATCTCCAACTGCCTCTAGAACTTCTTACTTCTTACACCCCACTCTTCATCTTAAAAGCTACCCCCATGTGTCTACAGAATTTGGTCCATGCTCCTTAGCATGGCGCCAATGTGTGAAGCGGTGTGCTAACCAGCTGAGCAGACATGCTGGGGCAGGACTGCCTAGGTGATCTGTGCTGATAGTCCAACAGTCAGGGGACCTGCAGCTCCTTGGAAGTCAGCCTCATTTTCTTCATGGTTTAAGAGATGAGGTAAAGGAGGGGGAAGGGAAGATCACGGTGGTGGTGGTCTTGCACTGAGAAAGATTGTCATGGGATTAATTGTATTAATTTACGAAAAACGCCAGATGTAATACCTGGTATGCAGTGAATGCCCTAAACAGCACCACTGTGATTAGATCTGTGACTCTTCCACCATCTCCAGTCATCTTGCTGACTCTGAAAGGACCCATACCCCGATATTTTACATGTGTGTTTTGGTAGTCAAGTAGGCCTTTCTGTAAACTGAGATTGTTTTTCCCCCAAGAAGCCACCCATCTCATTTGTGTTCTTCCCAGTTCATTCTATCAGACACAAGCAGAAAGTATTGGGGAAATAGTTGCTCCACAAATACATGTTTTTCTCTATTTTCAGTCTTAAATTAAGGTTTTCTGATTTGTATTTTGATGTTCAAAATGTGTCACTAAATTCATAGCAAGAAGGACAAATTTCAGTCTGCTTCAAGGCTGGCTGAAGTGGTTGTAGGTAATACAACAGCCATTTGACTCTAGCTGGGTTTTATTAGTCATTTAAAAGAATCATAGAGACAAGAGGTAATCATTTGAATCACAATGTGTTCAGGTTGCTCTACAATTTAATGATGAAGAAAAAAAATACGTGGAGCAAATAAATATTAAAACTTTGGGGTGTGTGGCCTGAATGAAAGAAGATAGTAAGATAGTAAGAATTAGCTTCAATGGCATTTGCCTACGATTTCATAGGAGAAATTAATATATCACTGGGTGGTAACAGAGCCTTTCTTCGAATTGGAAGTTGCTTCTTCAGAGGCTGATATACAAGTGCACCATAGGCAAAGTGCTTGCAGAGGGCAAGAGCCTCCCTATGCCCTCTGCTCACTCCCTCCTGTGCTGCCGTGCCTTATCTAGAGTGCAGAGAGGCCAGCATCCTCCAAGGTAGCAAGTACGGGGGGGACTTGTAGTGTACATGAGAGCAGCTGCCTTAGGGATTTATTGCTGGGAAGAGACACCAGGACCAATGCAGCTCTTATAAAGACAAGCATTTAACTGGGGCTGACTTCGAGTTTCAGAGGTTCAGTCCATTTTCATCATGGTGGGAAGCATGGCAGCGTGCAAGCAGACATGGTACTGGAAACGCTGAGAGTTCTACATCTTGATCCAAAAGGAGCACGGAGAAGACTCTAAGTCTACAGTGAATAAAGCTTACGTGTAGAGACCCCAAAGCTCACCTACACTGTGACACACTTTTCTCCCACACAGCCACACTGCTTGATAGTGACACTCTCTATGGGCCAAGCATTCAAACACCTAAGTCTATGGGGTTTAAACCTATTCAGGTCACCACACAGAGTATAGGCAAACTCTTCCAGGGAGTCAAGTTAGCCTGGAGCCTGCCTGGCCCTGGGGGCTCCGAGGGTGGTGGCTGTCTCTCCGTCATCTAGGGTCTTGGTTATTTTCACAGTTTTCTCCTCTTCCCATTCTTTGGGCACCACATGCTCTTCACTGCACCAACCTGGTTCCTTTGCTTATTATGATTTTTTCCTCCTTGTGACCTTAGTACACGCCTAGCATCCAGCCAGCCATTTTCCCTGCGCTGTTTGAGACATTTTTCATTTTTCTGCCCCTGTGCAAATTGGGGTGCATTACCTCAGAGAACACTGAGTCCTGTTTTTGGAGAGAGCTCCTTAATGGCCCAGTTTCTATTCACAGAGGTCAGGTTGCTAAGTCACTGGCTGCTTAGCTCTTCATAGCCTGCATATTATGCTCTTAGCAGAAACCCCAGGAATAGAGTAAGATCTGAAAAATGTAGCCGTGTGGAGAGTGTGTTAGAAATTCAAAAGCCGGAGGACCCCAGCAGGTTATGTCAGGGAACCACAGAGGGTGAGTAGGAGATACTTATTTATCCCATGCCACTTGAGTGGTGCCCACTAGTATAAGCTCTTGACTAGAAAGAACTTAGGGTTGACATCAGCTCACCATTTTAACATGACGTTAACCCCTGCAAACCCTAGTTTCCTTTCTCTAGGGGTGGTTATGGGGATTAAATGGGATAACAGAGACTTCAAATGTTGCCCTGTACATAGTATGTCTTCAGTTTTCATTAATGTCAGTATCCTCATTGTCTACTTCCACGGTGAAATGGACTTTCTTTCCTTTTTCCTAAAACATGACATTATAATGGGGTGTTTAGTTCTTACCACCCCTTCTATATTATCATGAACTTAAAAAGAGGCTTATTTCTACCAATGGGACCATAAAATGAAAGCCAGCACAGGGCACTGGTCTGTTGATGTCTGCCATGGGGTAGGGTGGGTACCTTGGAAATTGAATACATAGATTCTGTCTAAAGAATAGAGTGTCACTTGTCTTTAAACAGACATTACAAAGAGGCCCAAGGCCATCAGATGTGTCGTTCTGTCTTGGCAAAGAGCGTAGATAGATTTTGTTTAAAAACTTGGGCTATTCAATCGAGCACATGCACAGCCCACAGGAAGCATACAGCCCACAGGAAGCAAGCTCTGGACTCAGGCTGTGCCTTTAAGAATGTATGCGATAATATTTGTCCCCTCAGAAAAGGATGCAAGTGGAGTTTATGTGTACGACTTGTGGACTAAGGTGAACACGAAGCTTTTCTTAAGGAGAGAAGAAAGAAGCAGGCTCCAAGTCACCTGGGTGTGTTTCCAAGGGAAGGCTCATCTTTGATTTTTGTTTTTTGTTTTTTTACTTGTTTATTTTCTTAGAAAGAACAAATAAAAAGAGCTTGATTTTTGGTTTAGAAATGCAGAGCTACTCAGTCTTATTGACTATTATGTCAAAGGCCTTACCTTCCCAAGCTGGGAATCCTGCATGTGGCCCCAACAGAATTCTTCACGTGTTTCCTCAAATGTCTTAATTTGGCTTCCTCAGTTCGACCCAGTTGTTCATGCTGTAAAGAACTGGAGCAGCTGTAGTGTGTCCCAATGTCCTTTTCCTCAGTCTCCCTGAGACACAGCTACATGAGTGCTCACATACACACACACACACACACACACACACACACACACAAACACACACACACGTTACACTGTCTCCACAAAGTGGCTAGAATCATTTTTTAAAACTATAAATTTGTGCCAGGCATAGTGGCAGGCCTCTTTAGTCCCAGCACTTGTGAGAAGGAGGCAGGCAGATCTCCATGGATTCAAGGCCAGTCTGGCCTGCATAGAGTTTAAAGCCATGCAGAACTACATAGTGAAAGCCTGTATAGGATGAAAGAAGGAAAAATGTGTGTGTGTGTGTGTGTGTGTGTGTGTACGTATATACATACATACATACATACATACATACATACATACATACACGCTTCTCATCTAACAGAATGAGTAGGCAGTGTCTCCTGGCCTCTGATGTAAGCAGCATCTGGAGCCCACCTGTATCCCCCTCCTCTTACCCCCACCTTGTGGACCAGACCCACGTTCTTCTCATTTCTAGAGCACACGGGACTTCCTCTCCCTTGTTGTCTATGCTTGCTCTGTTCACCTCCAGTTGTCAAGTTCCAGAAAGTTCCTTTGTAATATCAAGGCCCTACATTGGTTGGTGCTCATCATGGAATGACTGCACAGTGAGCCTTTAGCAGGTCTGAGAAAGGTGTTGGGAGGAGAGAGGGGAAGGAGCCGACTCCCTGAGATAATGAGGTTTCCGGTATTACTAACACTGTTGACTTACCCAATGTGCAAATGGTCCGGAATGTGGAAGGGAATTTACTCGGGGCTGATGTGGCTTATTAGAAGTCGGTTCTTAAATTCTGTCACAAGTGTTCTCATTAAAGGTAATAGCAGAAAATTGCAGCAGAGATTGCCCCAGTTTTCAAGTGGTGATCCCCTCTGCAGAGCTGTTGATTTGTGTAGTTAATGCTAATTTATTTAATACACTTCTGCTTCTTGTTGATTTTTAGGTTTGCTGCCACAGTTACTGGGAGTCGCCCCGGAGAAGGCCATAAAACTTACAGTAAGTCTTTGAATTGGTGCTTCTTATTAAGGAAATTTACTCAGACTCAACAGTCTAGCAGGTATTCTTCTAGGATGCGGCAGGTTTGTGGTCCTTCCACCATGCTAATGAATTTGAGGGTCAGAGCAGTCAGCACACAGGGCTTCTCCTTGTTCTCCGGGTAGCATTTAACATCCTAAAATGTAGTCCTGGGCACAGAGATGGTTGCAGATGGCTGCTACCATGACTTCTCATCCTAGCATCAGCATCAGTGAAGTTCCTATAGAACCTACTATAGTAGGCACTTGATAGTCAGCTCAAGATAGGATTTACTGAGTACGCACAGAAAGTGAGGCTGATAGGATTCAAGTAGCCTACTCTCGGTCTCATGATTCATTAGTCAGAAACCCAGAATGCTGAGTCAGGCTTGGGGACTTGTGATTAATCTTCCTGCCCTTATTCTCCGTGCTGATGGAGTGCATGTTTAGGGTTTGTCCTCGGAGCATTCTCAGCCAAGTAATGAGAGCTCTGGTTTCTATTTAATGTTTGCCCATCATCGAGCTCACCTGCAGGTGGTTGCTACACACCATAAGGCCCAGAGCCCTCCTAGAAAGATAAACTCTGGTTTTTAGATAGGACTGTGTAGTCTTGGTCTCTGAAATGCTTCTGGTGTCACTTTATGGCATGACTGTGACATACCTAATCTCTGGCCCGAACCTGCCCAAGCGATATAATCATTGTTTCTTAAAATTGCTTATATTACTTTCTCTTCCAGAGAATATGATACTCAGAGTATGTCTGTGAGTGTATGACAGAGAGGGTTTTGGCTTGTCCCGGAGCTGGAATTACAGGCAATTACAAGGCACTTATCATGGGTACTGGGCATTCAACTGGGGTATTCTAAAAGAACATCAGACACTGTTAACTGCTGAGCCATCTTTCTCTGGCCCCCTGAGGAAAGTTTAGATACTAAATATCTACTAAACTGAAAAAGAAAGAAAGAAAAAAAAAAAACCACTCAGCAGCCTAAATTTGTTTCAGTGAGGAGAGCTATTTTAAATTAAATTTTGTTAAGAGATTTAATATGACTTTAATTACAACTTATAAGACATTTTTTAATTTATAAAATGTATGTTTTTATCTGTACTATCAATATGTCTTCCTTTTTATGCTACTATAATTGCACGACATCTGTAAATTTTTGCTTCTTTAGGCCATTTTTCTTTGAAATTTTCTATAATATTAGGCATGTGCATATATGTGTGTGTTTGTGTGTGTGTGTATGTATGTGTGTGCTTATAAAATATAAACTAAAACTACCTGTACACTGTTAAGAGTATCTCTTAGGTTATTTGAAGATCCATTAATTTAGACGAACAGCTGAGAAAAAAAAATAACATATATTGACAGATGTATATTTATATGTGTTTAATGATTTTCTTTATAGTTTTCATCTGCTTCTATAAATATTTCTCTTTAAGGTGAATGATTTTGTGAGAGATAAATTTATGCACAAAGATGGCTCCATCCCACTTTTGGCAGAGATTTTTGCTGGAGGCTGTGTAAGTACCTTCTCCCGATTTCTGTCTTGGAAAGCCGTTCTTCATTTACGTATTACCTCCGTGAACAGCAAGTGTATACTAAGACTTCTGTGTGACCACAGAGCCTGTGCAAGGCCAGTGTTTCCTAGACAGGCTGTGGTTCCTGAGGTGAAGGGTGAACTGCTGATCTTTCTGCTGCTTCTTCATTCATACCTGTTAACATTTCTCATTGCTTCAAGTCAGCTCCGCCCTCAGCTCATCTTGCCAAGGAGGTGTTTGGCCCTTGGAAGACCTTTTACCAGCCCTTCCTGAATTTTCCTCATAGTATCTTGTTTCCTGTGGCATCCTCTGCTGGGTCAAGCAGGAAAGTCTGTAGCTTGAGGTCAGCCGCTCCAGCTCTCTGCTTTGCTCTGTCTCGATAGTGGCCTCAAACATTCCAGCACCAATGCTTTTGTGAGAGAGGGTGAGAAACAGCTGGTCAAGGGTGTTCCGCCTTGTCAGAAACGTGTGGACTGATGGCTTTGGGCTATGGGTGAGCAACCCACATCTTGGTCTAAAGCTCAGCCGAACATTGTCTGCCTCTGTCCCATGGGCCAGTTTGTCCATGTGAATGCAAATACTTCAGGAAAATTAACTCTTATACAAAGGCTGGAGCCATTTAAAGATAAGGTTCATTAAGTAAACAGACTTTGATCACCCAGGCAATACAATACCAACATACACCCACTAACCTTAAGTAACTTTTCATATAAGAAAACATGAGATCACATTTTTCTTTCTTTCTTTCTTTCTTTCTTTCTTTCTTTCTTTCTTTCTTTCTTTCTTTGTTTTTGTTTTTTTGGTTTTCTTGGGGGGGGTTGGCCTGGTCAGGCAGCAAATGTGCACATTTTTTTTCCTTCTTGAAAATCATCGAGTGTAAAAGTTGGGCTGACGCCTGAAATGCCTGTGTGGAAAAGGCTCCTTGTCCTGCCTCATGTTGAATGTAGGAGCTGCCAGGAGTCCTTGTTCCTGGTAACTTCAAGAGAGGATGGAATTTGACTGCCGCCTGACTCTCTGTTTGATCACTGACCTGTCAGAAGTGGCCAGGTAGGGTCCCTTGTTCTGTAACTCTAGGAGCATTGAGGATGGAGAAGGGGAGCCTTTATTTCCTCAGTGCAAAGAATGCCCGGTAATAATCAGAGGGTTCAGAAGTCCTTTCTCTCAAGTACTCTTCATTGCAAGCAACCCTGCCTTTGCCATTCCAGTAGCAAGGAGTTCTATTTTTAGTTAATTAATTAATTAATTAATTAATTGTGTGTGTGTGTGTGTGTGTGTGTGTGTGTGTGTGTGTATTTGTGGATGTGTATTAAGTGTGTGCTTGCCCAACTAAAGAGTTTGTGTTTTCTGGAGCTAGAATTAGTTGTGAGCGGCCTGAGGTGGTTTCTGGGAACTGAGCTGGGCCCCCCTGGAAGGGCACTCACTATCTTCGTTTACCTACAGAGCTACCCACCCGTCCAGCTGTTTTCTAACATTTAAAATAGGTGCTTCTGTGGGTTGGATCTAGCACAGTCCTTCAGGATGTTTCAGTGAGCTTAAGACATTGAATAGATGTCTGTCCCCTGAGGCTGAGTCTAGCCCAGTCCTTGATTGTGTTGCTAAGAGTCTTGACGTAGCAGGGTACTTAGGTCAGGAAAAGATGGAGGTTTTATTTTATATTTTATAGGTTACAGTTTTAAACCTCATAGGCACGTGATATTAGAGTTATGTAAGAGTTTAAAATGTGAAATTCCTTCTATGACTCCAGTAAGGCCACATCCTGGCACAGAGAGTGGAGGTGTATTTTTTTCCCTAATGCCTGTGCATGCATTTGGATGCTGAGGAGATCGGCTGTGGCATGCACTGTCAAGGTGCCCTCTGTAGGTGGTCTTGTTTGCAAGTATGGTGGCCCATTTCAAGCACTGAGCACTGATTGGCACCACAAGCGGTGCCTAGCTATTGTAGAGAGACGCAGCCCCTTTCAAGCTTGATCTAAACACACACGGGCTTAAAATTGGAGCCGCTTGGGCTTTACAGCTACTTAAAATATCTGTGAAATGAGGTTTGCCACCCTTTGCCTCCAAGGCGGCCCTCTGAAGTTCATCTCTGGTTCTGCACCCCTCCCAACGCTAGCCAAGGCTTTAAGAAGAGACTTAAGTTCAGCTAAGCAGTTATGTAGGGAGCAAAGAACCCAGGAGCAAGTAAAATGGATGTTTGTGTGCCTGTGTGTATGGGTCTGTCTGTCTGTCGGTGAGAGTGAAATGTGTGTGTGTGTGTGTGTGTGTGTGTGTGTGTGTGTGTGTTTATACCCATATACCCGTGTCTGTGTGTGTATGTTATAGCAGTATCTCTCCTTGTATCCTTTATGGAGGTCTCTCCCTTTCAGAGCTGGTATATATCAGAGAAGAAAGTCATGAGTTCTACAGGCTGGTCTGTGTGATTAGGAACACAAAGGGTTCTGTGACCTCGTGTCACATGAGCAGTTTCTTGCCTTAGCTCAGCCAAGCATCACTGGACGTTGACTTTTAAGTCCCTTGGAGCTCACTGTGCTGCGTTATTGCAGTGTTAGCACACATGGCTGACTTTTCACTCACGTCAACCAAAGCTGTTCATTCCTTTGAACAAAGCCATCTCTGGTTTACAATGGTTTTGCCAACAGGGAAAATATGCAAAGATCGTTGGCTTGTAACCTGCCTCTCCATAGTGCTTGATCCATCTCACTTATTTACTCATTTTAGAAGAATGAACGGGGTCGGCCATTTGGAGGGAGACGATCATCAGCATTTCAATAAAACATATCCTATTCCTTATTATTTTTCACAAAATAGCATTTTTTAAAGCTGGTTCACATGAAAGGGCAAAGGTGAAACTTTTTTTTTTAATTAAAAATCAATTTTAAATTTCTTACTGAGATTAGTTCTAGTATAGAATCCTGCCTATGTTTTTGACTTTAGTTTTCTAAGCATTTTTAAAAAATCGATTCACAGTGAATGGTGGTGATATTTTCACCATAATTCTTAACTCTTAGATGCTAAGAGTGGAGTTTATAAACTCTTACATCAGAAAGAAATCTCTGGTGGTATACTGACTTTTAAATTAGACTCACTGATACAAGAATTCTGAGAGAAACGGGCCCCCTGGTTCCCCTCGAACCACATATATACACCTTCTCTTTTCAGCCTTTCCCTTGTTGGTCACTGCTCCTTTTGTAAAACAGTGTGTGCGGCTGAAAACCTGCAAGGGATACATCATTGGTAAACTTGGTAGAGAAAAAGACGGTGACCACAGCCCTGCCAGCAACTCCAGAAATTCACCTGCCAGCTCTGGGTACATCGTGAGCCTTCTTGCTGTAGCCCTACCAAAATAAAGAAATAATAAGAATCAAACACACAATGCTGGTAGTGTGTGAGCTGTAGTTACTCTTTCTTCTATGCATCCAGATGAATAAAGGATTAAATTCTAGGTGAGGAGTATGAGCAGCCTGAGATCTTCTGCTCCTTTGATCTTATTAAATACCAGGTAAGGAAAGCCAGATGCAGTCCTAGGATTGTTTTTAAGAAAGTACCTGGCATGAAAATATAATCCTCGCCAGAAAAACTGTATCAACACCTCTGATTTTACAGAGCTCATTCTTAGTGTATATATATATATATATATATATATATATATATATATATTTTTTTTTTTCCTATGTCAGTAGAAAATAAATTCTGTCATAGTTTTTGTAAAGGTAGTGGTTGCACTTGTGGTAATACAGTCCTGGTGTTTCCCTGTTGTGGTGTACTCACATGCATACATATGTGAATGCATGCGATGGCTTGAGTTTGTCTTCATTCATGGGCAAAGTCTTGATAAGATGACATCAATTGCTCTGGAAATGATAGGTAAAGATAGCACTGCCAGGGCTATCGAGGTGGCTCAGTGGCTAAAATACTGGTCACGCAAGTGTGAGGACCAGAGCCATCATCTGAGACATCCGTGTAAAAGCCAACTGGGGGCGGTGGATTTCCTGTGATCCCCGCTTATTGCAAACAGAGCCAGGAATTCTCCAAAGCCAGCCAGCCAGCCAGACTAGCCAAAACTAGCCAAAGACTCAGCCTTGGTAAGGAAGGCACAAGACTAAGGAAGGCACTGGACTTCAATGTCAGGCCTCTACATTGCATGTGATATAACTCTTGTAACTGTACACACATGTGCCCATGTGTGCATCTGCAGACAACAGGAGAGCATGATTGGAAAGGTAGGAACCATAATCTAGTTACACTCTCTAGCAAATGTCAGGGCCCCATGCTATTATCTGCTTGTATTTCTACTTTCTGTTTCTTTTGTGGTTCTAAGGAGGGATTGACCTGCAGGCCTTGCGCATGGTGTGCAAACCCTGAACTTTATTTCGGATCCTCAGTTTTTCCCCCCTAACTTTAATTTAATAACAAGGTGTCATTGAGTTACCCAGACAAATCTTGAACTCAGGCTGTCGTCTGGGCAGACCTTGAACTTGTTGTCTTCCTCCTCCTTTGGCCTCCTGAGTACCTTCAATTATAGGCCTGTGCCATTGGGCGCAGCTTCTGTATTCTCACTGTGATGGTAATTCTCACGTTTGTGATTTTTGTATCTGCTTGTGTAGATGTGTATTGGTTGTTTTGGCTGCTCTTTCTTTGATGTAGGGTCTGGCTGTGTAACCCAAACTGGAAACCCAAGGTCTCCTTGAGTTCTGAGATTACACATGTATATCACCATGCTGGCCGTGTGTGTGTGTGTGTGTGTGTGTGTGTGTGTGTGTGTGTGTGTGTGTATGTGTGTGTACCATGTGCACATTCGTGTGAAGGTCACAAGAACTGGCTCTCTCTCTCTTTCCACCACACGGCTTCAGTCATCAAACTTAGGCTGTCAAGCTTGGCAGCTAGTTAGTGCCTTAACCCCTTAACCATTTCAGGGATATCCTAGAAACTGTTTACATTTGTTGTTGTTATTTTATTTGTTTTCATTTTATCTGCATATATGTCTGTGAAACAGCTGTGTTCCTGATGCCTGAGGCACCTAGAATAAAGTGTCAAATCCCCTGGGAATAGTTAACCACCACATGGGAATCAAGCCTGCATCCTCGGTAGAAGTAGCTGGTGTTTTTAACAGCTGAGCAGTTTCCCTGGGCCCCAGAACCCTGGGTGCTATCTTTAAGGCACACCTTTGTTACTCATCATTTTTTATATCACATTTAGTTGATATTCATGTTTATTTTGAGGAAAAACTGTGGGAAATGCAAAGATATGAACCTACGTATGACTCTCGGTGATGGTAAAATGGCAAACTGCAGCAGTGCCCCTGGAGGTCCTTCTGTAGCTGTCTCGTGACCTTCCCTCCCTCCTTACCTGAGAGTCAGGTAACTCTTCACTTTAAGGCTTCTTCTGGGCAACATCCAAGTGTATCCCTGAGAAATGTAAATGTTTGCTTTTGGATGCTGCGCTCAGGCCTGGTGCTCCAGGACCACCTCATGCTGTCCATCAGGGCCTTTCCATCAGGGCCTTTCCATCAGGGCCTTGATTGTCAGCAAAGAGCAGTAAGTGGGATAGTCACTTCCCCACGCTGTATGTAATGCGGCCCATCTTGCAAGTGTCTGTTGCAGATGTTTGTATTTACAGAGTTGTTTCATTGAGGTCCCTATAGTTAGGACAGTGTGTTGTGGTTAATTAACCAAGAGAAGATTTCTAACCAAGACTGCAATATTTCCTTCAGAGTCTTATTATGTTAACTTACATCCAATGTTGAGTAAACTCAAAATGTCAGTGCTTCCTGCAACAGGTGTCCTCTGCTTTTGCCTTACTGTAGGTGTTTCCTCTCTTCCTGTTTCTTTTTTGTTCTCTCCTTCTTCTCTCCCACTGTCACTCTTGTCATTTTCAAGAGATCTTTCTATATGATGTTTGTATTTCTCATAATTTCTCTGTATTTTGTGTGTCTCTCTTCTTGCCACATAATGGACAAGCCCTCTCCTCATTAACATATCCCAATGATCTCAGATAATACATGGCAATTTGCCATCAGATGCTTATTAAATATTTGATAAAGAAAACAGTTTTGAAATCAAAACTGCTCTTCAAGGTGATTTTTATTGCCAGACCAGACGATATTGGTCTGTAATTGTAGCTTCTTGGTTAAGAAGGAGAATTAACTGTTGTGCTAAGACTTACCTGACCTACAGAGTGAGTTCAAGACCAGTATGAGACTTGGTGACTCAGACTGTCTCAAAATTAAAAATTAAAAAAAAAACATTGAGATATAGCCCCTGTGGTAGTAGACTCACCTGCCACACTCATGACCTGGGTTCAGTTCTCAGTACAAGGACTAAAATTGATCTTGATAAATATGAAAGTTTTCAGTGACAGATTTGGTGGCATCAGTGTCTTTTCATTTCTCTTGGTCGTGTGCCTTCCTGTCCATCATTTTTCGCCATTGTCCCCACAACAGGCTTCCCACGATCTCCAGGTCAAGATGAGTAGCAAGCACATGGTTGGACCATCCTTTTACACACTGAAAGTGTTCTTCTCAAAACTTTGCAGAACTCATTTTTAAGAATTATCAAAAACAATTAAAAAAAAATCAGAAAGTCCTCCTTTTCTTTTGAACTCCTGGTATATGTGACATATACCAGATTTTTTGACAGTAAATATTTCCCTTAAGCCTTTTGGATAGGACTAAGTGTAATTATGCTCAGTTTCCTCCGGAGATAGGGAGGTGCACTGGGGTCTGACTATAGCAGCTCCTGAGGCCCTTTGCCACCCTGAGAGTTCTTGACATTCCGCATCCTTTCTGCCATACTGTCGATGGGAGGTTTTGTCACAGTGGCAGCATCCCACACAGATGGTTTAATGTTGGCTGTCCCACACTCTTATAGGCATCAGTCCAGCATCACTTGGCTCCCATTTTAGACCTGTGACAAAACAGGGACTTGGCTGCAAGGCTTTTTCAAAGGATGTTGGTTACTGCCTGGTAGGCGGGAAGTAAAATGCTGGAGACAGATAATACTTTCGAAACACAGAGCCACGGTAACCTTCCCAACCAGCTCAACCTGTTTATTTTAACTGCCTCCCAGTAACACTATCAAACTAAGAATCTAGCATTGAATTTATCATGCTGTGGACACTTCCCAGAAGCCCACTGTTGGCAGCCAAGCCTCGGAAACATAAGTTTTCTAGGAATCTTTCCTATTTAAACCATGACATTGGGTATCAGAACCAGCTTCCCACATATACTAGCTCAGTGCTCCACCAGGAAGCTGTACCCTGAACCCTGATCTTTTCAATAGAGTTCTTATTCCATCTTAACCTACACTGCATGCCGGTTCTGGTTCTAGGCTTGACTTGAGTATCTACTGAAAACTTCCTGGCTTCACACAGTGACGTTTTACCAGCATTTCTCTAGGTTCTCTGTGCAGACTGGGCTCAGCTGGGTGAGTCTCAGTCAGGATCTCCATATTGTTAGCAAAGGGCTACTGGGGATGAATTTTCTAAAACCTACCCTCAAGTGGATAGTAAGATGGTGAACTTTCATGGCTGGCACCAGTTTTCTCTGTCAGCTGCTAATAACTGGGCTGTTGTCCAGAGAACACCTACTGTTTGTTTCTCTGTGTCGCTTGGACTTTGCACACCTTGGTAGCTTGATTCTGCAATGGAGCCTTGCTTAAGGATCCTTAGCAGAAGCTGTAAAACTTCTGTTGGACTATTCTTCCCCTGTGTTCTTTGCATCAGATAAGTTTGGGAGGCTAGCCCAGGTTCAGAAAGAGAAAAATAATCTGTCTTCAATGCAACAGTGACCTGTAAGCCACTAACAGATTTGAGAAGCAGTGTTTGGGAGCATACTCATTGCCTCCTGTCTAAGAAGTCTTTCGAGCCGGTCCAGTGTCTTCATGTCTTCTGTTGATTCTCACGTACACTTTTCTACTCCCGTTTGCCACTCTTCACAGAGGAGCAGGAACTCACCTCAGCAGCAATACCAATAAGGGCTTACCTTGAGGGTGTAGTGAAATAACATGCAAGGTTCTTGAAATTTGGGCACTTTTGGTAACTCGGTGCTGTCTTTATTTTCTCCACCTGACCAGTTGGTCTCTCTCACAGTGACTTTACATCTCTTCACACCTTTTAGCAGTCTACTGTCAGTTTCCCCTCTTCATGGTATTTATTGCTTCGAGAATTTGCTTCATGTTCTCCCTAGGCACCTGGCCCTTCCAGTTGACCTTTCAACCTCTTCTGTTAATTAACTCACATTGCTTAGCTATGTTCTTCTGCTCAATTATTCCTTGAGAGAAGAAATTTAATGGATAGATTTGATTTTGGATGGTTTTAAGTTGTAACTCTACCTAGATATTCTGAAAGACTTCATTTGCATCATTTAAGAACACTATCAAACCATCTTGGAGTGTTTTGGATTTAGTTCTGAATTCTGTAAGGAAGTAGGCCTGAGTGATAGTGTAGGTGCTTGGGTCATGAAATATACCCAAAGCCAGATGCTTTATCATTGAACTTGAAATCTCTTGTGATTTCAAACCCAGCTATTTCAAACCAGGAAGAAAATTTTCTCAATAATGAATGTGCAGGCTGTCAGTCAGAGCTGTCGAGAAGCTAGCCTGAAGTAGATTTAAGTCCTATTTTTGTGATCTTTCTTTTCTCAAGGGTTCCTGTAGAAATGTGTCCTCATAGTATTTTTGTTTTTTCCCCCTGCTTAAGGCAGTTTTATTTCACAACTCTACACCTATCCTACTTATAAGTATCAAATGACATTAGCTTCGTCATTAAGCGGAGTTTCTTTGATGCTACTCTGATATAACAGGTCAGGTAACCCAGAAAATGATATGTATATAATTTTATTATTTTTTGGTGCTTATACCTTTATAATTTAATTAGAATTTAATAATTTTTTTCTTTATTTTAAATTTTTGTTATTGTTATCATTTGAAACATTCCAGGGGAAAATTTTTGCATAGCCTCAAATCTGTGTCAGGCGACTACATATTTGGTTACGAGGGGTTGGTAAAGAGGATAGAGGGATTCATTCCACGTGCCAGACTTTATTAATTTACAGATAGGTGGCCTGTGGGGAGTGTTAGCTCCAGAAAGAGACAGTGAAAGAGGTTAGGGACGGCAGGGAGCAGCTGTAGCCATGACCACATATCACCTTATCAAGGGGGGGGGGTCACAAAGAAATAGTCCCTGAGCACACAGAAATCGAACCAACCATTGAAAAGTTCCTATTTATTTTATTTGACTTCATTTCTAAAAATGACATCAGAGCCCTAAGAACAGGATGAAGATAATGACTGGGGACATTTGGAATAGTTTATTTATCATGACTCATGTGTTAAGTTGAAAAGAGTCTTAATGAATAGTTACTTGTACAAAACCACGAAAGAACCATAAAAGAGGGGATTTAGATGATGAACAGCCAAAAATTTAAAAAAAATATTTTTTTTTAAAAAGGCGCTTACCATAGCAATATCCAAATTTGGAGAAATTTTTCGAGGCTGAGGAGTGATCTCCATTGACAGTCACCTGAGAAGTTTTCATGGGGATGGGGCTTAGGCCTTGATGTAGAAGAGAGTTCCAGGACCTATGTGTCTCCACATGCCTTGTTGAGAGCTTTGTCTAGATGACTCTTACTTGAACTGAAGGCAAAATTAAGAACAATGCCTGAGGATGCTGAAAATTTTGGAGGCTCTCAACTCGGTGGCTATCTCTTCCTTCAGTTCATACCCTGCCATTTAAGGCCCAATGTGATGGCATTAGACGGAGGAAGTGCCAATCTGAGAAGGCCTTGAACACCCAGCTTCTTCCTTACGTTGACATGTGAGGAAATGGTAGGAAGATGACGTCTCTGAACTCGGAAGGTGCCTTGTGCAGCACTGGCATCTGACCTCTCTTCGTGATGTAGCTTTTGGAACCCAGAGGAATGAATCACTTGGTATCATGTGCATGTGTCCTACTGTACTTTCTATTGCTATGAAAAAAAAAGACCACAGTCAAAAGCAACGTAAAGAGGAAAGGATTGTTTCATATTGTCCATTGCTAAGAGAGGGCAGAATAGGAACTCATGGCAGGAACAGAAGCAGCCATCATGGAGGGATGCTGCTTACTGACTTCTTCTCCATGGTTTTCTATTTGTTCTCTTACACAAGCCAGGACTCCCTGCCCAAGGGTGGCACTGGGCCACATCAATCAATAAAGTGTTCCCAAAGCCTTGACTATAGGACTGTCTGGATGGGGGCATTTTCTCAAGTGAGATTTCCTCTTCCCAGATGACCCTAGTTTTTGTCAAACTAACAACCTTTAAGTGGCACACGGGCCCGATCTATGATATTTCGGCATTGCAGCCTGAAAACATGAAGACATTAATGTGTTTGGATCAGATCTGTCTGTGGATGCTAAGTAGAAGGAAGTCTAGCTTTCAAGACACTCAGCCCACCAGATAACTTGTTGAATTTTTTTTTCCCCCTGCTCTTCAACAATTAGAATTTTAGATTCAGGACACCAGAAACATTGTGGCCATCTTCTGGGTTTCTAATAAATAGAGGTGGGGTTTCTTTTTTTTATTTTCTTCTCTAAGATTTATTTATTTTATGTGAGTACACTGTTGCTCTCCTCAGACACAGCAGAAGAGGTCATTGGATCCCAGAACAGATGGTTGTGAGACATCATGTGGTTACTGTGAATTGAATTCAGGTTCTCTGGAAGAGCAGTTGGTACTCTTATTAACCTATGAGCCATCTCTTCAGCCTGAGGAGGGTTTCTTATGATATGAGAATTTGAAGAATGATTGAGCCACAGTTATCCTAGTAGTTCAGACACCAGTAGCCTGCTAAGCATGAGCCGATTTTAGTGGTGGCAGTCACAGTAGACAGTGTAACAGGCAGACCCTGAATGTCAACATGTTTGACAGGTCTGTAACTTAATTGCTTTTTAATGTCAAATAGATTCCACTTTGATTTCTTGGCCAGGCTGCTAAGGGCCTATTAAAACCCCATGAAGTTGAAAATATAAAATTTGATGTTGATAAAACGTGTAAACATAAAATCCCCTTTTTACCTTTGCTGTGTGGTTAAAAATGTTAATACTAGAACATTCCAGTTTGGTATCTCAGGAATAAGTAAGTGGTAAGAATCTGCTCTCGCCTCTTTTCCGAGTTGTTAAATTCATATACTCAGCTAAAGGAGGAAAGTCCTATATCATTGTGTTTGAGGGTGTCCAGTTCCATGGTTTCAGTGTTCACAAGCTGGGTTTGCCAGAGCAAAGTGCCACAGATCAGTTGGCATACACAGCAGTTATGTATTCTCTCCCCAGTTCAGGACCCTGGGAGGCCAAGGCTGAGGTCTTTCCAGATGCATTTTCTCTAGAATGACCACATCTTCTCTGTGTCGTCACGGGCCTCCCCCTCAGTCTGTGTGCTGTGTGTGTGTCTCAATGCCTTCTGAGGATACCAGTCATGGAGCAGGGCCTCTTAGGATTTGGATTACCTCTTTAAAAAAGACTTCCCTCAAAATGTAGCCTGATATATGAGGAGTTAGCAACTGTATGTACAAATTTTGGATTTTATGATTCAGGACATAAATAAGTGGAATTCTAGGCATGTCCAACACACATACATGTTGTGAAGAGAGCTATTAATTGGCCTAGCACAAAATGGTCACCTTACTTAAAGCCTAGTGAGACTTGTGATTCTTCCATTTTTAAAACTGGATTGTGAGCTTAATGAAGGTGAGCTTAATATCATGTCCCAATGTCAAGAGGTAAGCGAAGGGTTTTGTTTTGTTTTGTTTTGTTTTCCACCTAGAAAAACTTCCTGGTTGTGGGAAGGTGAAGAGACCTTTCATAAGGGACCTGACCCAGCGTGGAGTGAATGACATTGGATGAACTCTTGCAACTGGTCACATTTATGAGCCTGCCTGGGAGGCTGCTGATCGTCTGTCTTCAATTCCTGACTGTTTCTGAGCAATATACATCCGTTTAAGCCATCCACTATTACTTGATGACTGTTACTATTTTCTATCTGTGATCTCTATGAAGAGTAAAAACACTTGTCCTACCTTCGAATTATTTTGATGCTTCCATTGACATCAAGTCAGGATGAGAAAATGGAAAAATACATTGAGCCTAAGAATTCTTAAGAAGCCTGTTTTCTAACTTCCTTACATCTCAAATGCTGTCACAATTGCATATGTTCATTCTATGTGACAAGTCAGTAGGCATTTACTAGTCTAGAGCTTATTTGTAGGTACAATTTTGTTGTACCTAAATAATCAAAATAATGTATTTGGGTTTAGTGAAAAAAAAGTTACCCAATAACTTTATATTAATCTATTTTTGACACATGTAACACATATTTTAGAATGTCAGTGTGCAATTAGATATTCTTAGCACATGTCATTTGTGGAAAGCACTTTAAATCTAAGTACACTCAATTGAGCATAATTAAAATATCAAGATACATATTCTTCATATACATTTTGCCACTTAATTTTTTAAGTAGCTATAAGTATCTACCATGTGAACTCAAATTAAAGGAAGGTGATTAAATTATGGATATATTTAATGCCTTTAGTTTAAAACATAGCAGAAATTATGTTGTATTAAAATATAGTGCTGTGTTTCTGTGGACAGCAGACTGATGGCTTCAATTGTTTTCAAAGGAAGGCTCTTAGTATTCTTTCAAGATTGGTGACTAAAGGCTGGGTTGCTTTTTGTTTGTTTGTTTTTTGTTTTGGGGGATTTTGTTTTTTATTTTTACTTTCCTAGTTACTTATGACAGGGTTCCCCCAGGTCCAATAATGAATGTTTGGGGATACTGTCTCATTTAGTAAGGACACTTTGCAGAAAAGCTTGTTGTATTCAGACAAATGTAAGAAAAAGTACTATGGAGGAGTAGGAAGAGTAAGAACCCCTGAAGATGTAAGATATTTAGATGGTGGATAAACTTCTGCACTTGTGATAATGAGCCTGTTCGACTTATAACAAGAAAACCTGTTTGTCTGTACCCATTCTACCTAAAAAATATTGTCAGTTTAGTGAGGTTTATTGAGGGTCATTGTTCTTTGGATTTTAGAGAAAGGGGGCAGTACATCAGGATTATGTCACCTTTCCAAATATTTCTTGGAATGCTGTTTCTACTAAAGAGATAGCTGGACCCTCACCCCCAACCATAATGTTCCCAGTGCATTCAGAGACATCAACAGTAAGGCAAGTCTTTTTTGTAACACGAGAAGGGAAATTGGGGTTGCAAACTTGTGAGAAAGTAAAGATAGCAAGCTTATAAAAACACCTAGGCATGGATCGAAAGAAGCTGTGATAGAAGCCATATTTCAGGTTCTTTGCAGAGTAGCCATCTAGCCCATTTTACTGAGAGGGGATATTAGAAGGAAAAAACTATAATTTTACTTTGAACCCCAAGAAATCATATCATGTGAGAAATTAGAGCATTTTTGGAAATGATGATTCTTTGTGTGGAGAGAGCCATATTCACCTGAGAAGCGTGGCGTGTGGGCTCCATGCTGGCAGAGCTGTGGCTGCCACAATCCGTTTCCCTCTCTGGTTGCTCTCTGGCCATGGGCTGTACAGGTGCATTTGTGTTGATGATGGGAGTCAGGTCGGAATTGCAATAGCTAAAGCTGTTGTATGAAGGTGTGAAAGGCAGTGTATTTAGAGGTGGGGTGCCCATTGTCCTGATCATGAACTAATGCCGTATTTATATAATGCTGTATTTATCTATACCAATAATAGCCATTTTCTGCAAGCCCATCTGAATAAAATAAAAATTGCCATTAATTACCCATTTCTGATTGAGTCTAAAGCAGGCCTCAAAGATTCATATTTTAATGATTTGAAATTATAATTCCTCCTTGTCTGACTTCCACGTGATTTGTGGACTAATCTACCAAGAAAAAAATGGAATAGATCTAAAAAGCACACCTCTTCATATCTCTTTGATGCGTATGGATTTATGGGCTTCACAAAAGCATCGCAATTGATGGGAACTGTGGACCAGATGATCAGATTGACCAAAGACACAAGCAGGCATTATACACAAAGAAGAAAAGATAACTCAAAATCTATTTCAGTGCTCAGTGTCTTTGGTAACAAATTAGCATAAAGATTCTGCGCTTTGGTTTGAAATTCAGCCAGTCTGGGCTCAATTTTTATCTCTGACGTGGACAGAATTCTGTGTCTCTCCTTTCTCATCTCTAGAAAAGCAAGAATAACAGAACCTGCCCTGGCACGAATGGAGGAAGGGGACAAAGATGTGAGTTCAGTACTGTGCTGCAAGGGTTCTCCAATGTCTGACTCTGTCCTCTTTGGAGAAAGATGAAGAGAAAGGGTTTGTGAGGGTACTGTCATTCAGGGCTTATAACTGTGACTTGTTTCTAGTCACACCTATGAGCCATTCGTTCTTGGAAAGTCAGTCTACAAATACTATATCCTTCCAAGGTCCCAGGATATAGATAGCTTAATGGAAGAAGGGATGCCTAGACTGCACAAGGCCCATTCTTAGCACCAAAAATGAAAGACTACCCTTACCTTGCTTATTAGGGAAGGAACCACATCATTCCAGAAAGGGACCTTCAAGACTGATGCATATATAGTTGGTGTTGTCAGAAGTTTGCTGGAGATGACTGTATGGTGATCACAGTAGGGGTCCAGACTTACTAGATAAGGACCAGTAGATACCTCCTGGTGCTAAGAAGGCCAGAAGGATTAGAGCAGCTTGCATATTCAAAAACTAAAGACATGAAGAGATGCTAAGAGGCAGCTAGCCAGGTGTGGTGGTGCATGTCTTTAATCCCAGGGGAAGGTGGTTCTGTGAGATCGAGGCCAGCCTGGACTTCATTGTGAGTTCAAAGTTGCTTCTACTGGGAAAGCCTTCATACGCCGCAGCCAACCAGAACTCGACAAATGTAAACTAAATGCAGCTTCTTGTGATCTTTGCACTGGTGTATTGTCAGTGCATGGCCCTCCTCCAGCATACCGGACCCTGGCTAGCTATGCTCTAGATGAGAATCCTTGGGAAGCAGTAGTTAATAGAAGCTGGAGATTATGACAGAAAGATCATTAAGGCAGATTCCTTCATCATGTTTTATGGGACTAGTGCTGATACACACCCAAACCAGTCTCCTAGCTTCCCCCTTTAAAGAAGAAAAGATCAGCAAACAGCTACTGACTATCATATTTACAGGTTATATGCAGAGTAAAGGGGCTCCTAGCTATAGGCGGACAGAGCCTTCCTCACTTACTGCCTGTGCTGCCTGAACATGGCTTTTCAGTGCACTATGTCACTAGTTATGGGTCTTCTCATTTATGTGGCTTGTGCTATATTTAAATTTTTTTCTATTCTAATTCATGGATGAGCACCAATAAAATTCTCCATGTGACTTTTTAAAAACATCTTTGAAAAACTAAGTTAAATTTTTTTTCTTAGGAAAATTGCTTTGAATGATAAATTAATTTAAGAAAAAATACATTTTAATAATATTTGATTTTTTTTTAATGGTGGGTTTTTTTTTGTTTTTTTTTTTTGGTTTTTCGAGACAGGGTTTCTCTGTATAGCCCTGGCTGTCCTGGAACTCACTTTGTAGACCAGGCTGGCCTTGAACTCAGAAATCCGCCTGCCTCTGCCTCCCAAGTGCTGGGATTAAAGGCGTGCGCCACCACCGCCCGGCAAATGGTGGGATTTTTTTTTTTTTTTTTAGTAACACCTGCATTCGAAATTGAGTTATGGGGCAAATATGCGTTTATAGCTTTGACTCTTCCAAATAACAATAGTTGGTTCCCTAGCCTTCAAATTTTTTATCCCTGTTACAACAAAACAGAAAACCTGTAATTTTCTTCATTTTGGTCTTGTGTATCTTACATAGTTATTTCTTGCTAATGATACTTATTTTCAAAAAAAAAAGTTGAGGTGTAAACTCTTTGGTTATACCCATTCTTTCTCTCCTTTGAAGATATGTAATATTTTTGAACATCAGGTTCTTTTCGTTTAGAAATGCCATAGTTGGCCTTTTTTTTTTTTTTTTTTTTGCTACTATTCAGTGAAATAAAGTGGATTGTCAAATATTCTTGCTCAGTATGGTCACTTCCTGGATGAGAATCCAAACGGCACCAAAGTTATTCATCACAGTAGGCTCTTTGTCGAATACCCATATAGTGCTGCCTATGGCTCTGGCTTCTCTGAGTTGTGTTTAGGTACTCCATTGTCTGTTGTAGCTTCCAGGCTGTTTGTATCGAGTTTAGCAAGAGCACACACAAGTTATTTTCTCTTTAATCGTCACCTCCCCTCTATGTTGCTGATTGTAACTTCTTGTAGAGTGCCTGACTCTTGTTTTGCCATCAGTTCCAGGGCATGGGATAGGGCTGTGATTTCATGTCAAAACTGCCTGGTAGCTCAGGCTGGCCTAAAGCTTGCTTCCCAGGAAAGTCTTCAGATTTTTATCTCTTACTTTCCTCCTATACTAAGAAATGGTAGCGTCCTGCTTTAGGAAGAAAACAAGTCCCCAGCTGTTCAATCTCTGCACTCCTTGGTGACTCTAAATATCCACTGTCCTCTGCGTACTCTCCTAGTGACAGCCCTCTCCTCACACCCCTCCTCTCTGCCACAGCAGCCACTTTGCTTCCACATTAGGTCACTAGGTTGGTGTCTATGTGTGCAAATCTTGTTGACTAGTCCACCAGCTAGCTCCTTTCTAGAAGCCACATTCCTGACTTGCTTCTCTGCCCCAATTCCCAGGGCAATACTGTAGTTAGTGTTTTCATTCACCATTCTTGCCTCTCCGTCCAACCTCATATAAAACCCTAGGTTGAGCTTCAGTGGAGTGTGCCCTCAACTGAGTCTTAGTTCTTATCTGCCAACTCACATTCTTCACATTCTGGGTGGATGGTTCTCTTTATTACTCTCTGTCCTCTGAAATAGCTGCAAAACTTAACTCCTTTCACCTTTCCTCTCATTCTGCATTTTAACCTTGCTGGTTTTCATTGCACCTGAGGACTCTCATCCCTTCCCTTCTCCTTACAGACATAATTGTCCTAATTGTACCTTTTCTTTCTTACCCAATCTGCTAAAACCCTAATTGTTACCCTTGTCTTGGGCCCCTTTTTTTCCCAAATTAGCACCAAACACAGCCCTTTGTTATCTAAGTCTTAGATGCTCCCCTGCAGTTCTGAGTTATCTGTTTACATGCCTTCTCTTCATTCAGATTTAACTGCACCACATCCACTGCACAGTCCCTCTTCATGATGGTGGTCAGGGTCCAGTCCTTCTTCCCAGAACTTTCTTTCCCCATGACTTGGCTCAGTGGTTTAATTTTCCACCACTCTCTTTCATACCCTTCTGTTCTATCTAAATCGGGTTGAGACCCTTTGGGGAGTTGCATATCAGATATTCTAAATATCAGGTACTTATAGTATTATTCATGACAGTAGCGAAATTAAAGTTATGAAGCAGCAAAGGCAAGAAGATCACTTAAGATTGAAGTCAGCATAGTCTATAAATAAAGCAAGTTCCAAGCCAGCCAGGACTACACAGCAAGACCTAATCTTTCTCTGCCTCACTTAACAAAGAAACAAACACACAACGATAAGACTGTTTTTAGAAACTCCATCCCCAAATACATGCACTCGCTTAGGTATCTCAACTTGGTCATAGACATCTGTGACGTTTGATAAACTAGTTTAACTTGTACAATTACCTTTTTGTGTCTATCCTGATGTAAAGATACATAGTACATGCAAAACAGGGTCCAAATCTTCCATGTGAGGTATTAACTGGATATCCATTATTATTTTAAGTTCTCCAAGAACAGGAATGTTTTCCCAGGGTGAACTTTGCCCTTTTGGGGGTGGAACAAGGAAGCTTGCTCCAAGGAAGGTTGACGTCAAATTTTCTATACAGCATAGGAACTCTTCATCTTCTTGCTTGCCTCCATCTGCCACATGCTGAGGTTACAGATAGTGTGCTCCCACACCAAGATCTTAAGCACAACTTTGAACATGAGTGTTTATAAAACATTTAGAGAATAATTAGTTAATAGATATTCAGGAGCAGAAACAAGTGTATCAGTTAGTTTTCTGTTGCAGTGATAAAACACCATCACCAAATACCTCGTGAAAAAGGTTTTGTGAGCTTATGGTTCCAGAGGGACGCATGTCCATCCATCCATCAAGGCAGGGAACTATCCCGCTGGCCACAGAGAGGCAGCAGGAATAGGAAGCTGAGAAATAGGAGTCTTTAATAGCAAGCATGAAGCTGACAAGCCAGAAGTGGGATAACTCTCAAAGCCCACCTCCCGTGATGCACTTCTTCCCACAAGTCTACAACTCCCCACATCTCTCCAGATAGTACTACCAACTGGGGACGAAGGTTTCAGATGCCAGAGTCTAAGTGGCACATTTCTCATTCAAACCACCACAGCGAGTCTGTGTGTGGGGGTGGGGGTGGGGGTGGGGTTCCTGTTGGAGTTAGGAAAAGAAGAAGTCCTTGCCTTCTTTCTGCCAGAGACTCCAGAAGTCATAAAATGATTTCTGGCAAACACCACATGTACACAAAAGCCAGAATCTTTGCCCATCCTGAGCTCTCAGGTGATGAGGGACACAACGCCTTTGTGTACAATAGGTGTTCCTGTTCATTGTTGGCCCGTATGAGGTATCTTTGATCTCTACAGAGGAGGAACGTGGCTAAGGTACTATGAATGGACAATAGAGCAGGAGTTGGAAGAGCAGCAGGCAGCCAGTGTGCTGTGAGGTGATCAAGCCCCGGAGATGCCTAGACACTGTGTACCCAAATGATAAGCATCTTCACTCGGTGCCTTCAAGTCTCATTTCCTCCCTGACAGACTCCAAAGGACCTGTCTCATCTTTGACACCTTTCGAGTGTGCCACGCTGGGTCTGGGTTTTTTATTTCTTAGTCTGCCGGAGGCTAGATATACATTCTTCCATGTCTACCACCATTACAGCTTCTTTCTGGTGCATCTAGTCCCTGCAGCCCTACGAAGGGTATTTTGTCTCTGGTGCATCTCAAGTATACTAAACTTGCAATCTGGCTCTGCTGTTCCTAAGAGTTGGCATCTGTCTGTTGTCTTGGAGTTAGAGTTTGAGAGTTAAGTTCCTATTTTATTGGATACATTGCTAACTTTTACAGGTGTTTGTAAAGAAATAAAATAATGAGACAATTCTGTGTCTAAAAATTATACCTTTGATAATGGCAATGCTTGGTTGTGAGATCAAAAGGAAAACATAAAAGCTATTCTCTGAAATAATATGGGAGACTGGAATTAGAAATCATAGCTTTTATAGAAGATGAGAAAACCTTCAGAATTGACAGGCAGCCTCCAGATTGCATATTAAAGAGCTTTTTCAGTCCTCCATGTGTATAACCAGTTAGGAAAAGTTTTAAAAAGTACAGACACAGAAATCCTTAATTAGTTCTCTGGTGTGGACTCCAGAAGTCACTGCTCCTTACAAGCTCAGCAGGTGATTGTGACCTGGCTGGGACCCAGAACCAGCGCCTGTGACAAAGGGAATGGACCCCTATCTGTGTAGCGCCACCACTCAGCCTTGCCTGCCAGCCAGCCAGCCAGGCAGGAAGTGCATGGTCAGCATGTCTTTGCTTTTTGTAATAAGTGAGACAATCTGACAGATAAGTGAGCTGAGGGCCCATCTTCACATGGGGCACTCGGCTGCCTCCTCACCTGCTGTGAGATGTGAGAGCCCTGGGCTCTTCTAAGAATTACCCGGTTGGAGAAATCGTCCATTACGGTTGCAGGCCGCAGTGCCTCTTGGTTGCCTTGCCTACTGCCCCTTACATTGTATGCTCAGAAAGTTCTCTCTACTCTAAAAAACAATGGAAGTCAGAAAGAGAAACCAGCCCTTAGGCTAATTCCGTCCTACTCAGTTTTGTCCCATGGAAGAGTTTTTATTGCTCCAGCTAGAACCTCTCCCCTTTTATAGCTCATTTTTGTATTTGATAATGATCTCCACTTTAATATGAAGAGTTCTCTGGTCCAGAAGCACTAAACGACTCTTCGCTGTGTGCTTGCTATGGTAACTAAGTTCATTTCTTGTTCATCAGCTGGCCAGCCTGCAAACCCACAGGATGCTCTGGGGTGGTGGAAACAGGGCCTTCCCCTTGCCAACACCAGGTTCCTGCAAACGCAGCTCTTCTGAGCAGAGGACAAGATATCATTGTATGGACCAGGCGGACACAGAAGCTCCCAGACTTGCTGTCTCAGGCTCTGTTCCCTACTTGGTGCAGCCCTTCCCGGGACCTCCCAAGTTATTCAGATGGCCTCCTAGACAAGGGGATGGGCAAGACACATCCTGGGAGTGAACAGGGAGAGGTAGCCTGCATCCAAGAAATGCATGAACACCACTGCTCTCTGTAAATGCAGAGACAGGGAAAGTTTGTTTTGCTTTGTTTTGTTTGTTTGTTTGTTTAAAAAAGAACAAATGTGTCCTGATGAAGATACTGCATTGTTGAAAAGAGAAAAACAGTAAACAAGCATTTCTTCCACTTTTTGTTAGCACCTTTGTCCTAGTAACACAGCATCTATACAGAAGTTTAAAATGTAATAAGAAAAACATAAACTGTTATTTTATCACCTCTGAAGTATCCCTTTGGTGTGGGTCTTTGTGAGCCGTAACACATTCCACTTAGCATGTACAGTGAACATGTAACACAGTACTTGGTGCCCAGTATTCAGTGCACGGGTGTACTCAGATCCATTTAGTCTGTTCTCACCACTGGATATTTATGTTGTTTCTGAGTCTTATTGCACGATATTATGAACAGTACTTCAGAGACCTCTCTCAGAGCTGAATGCATTCCATTTAGTACATACAGACAGACCATTTGAGAGATGGATGCGTTGAGTCCCAGGTGTAGAAAATCTTCCAGGAGGCTCGTCCATTTGATATCGACACTGATTTACCTGTTTGCATAATGGCCTCTCATAAGCTGTGTGAGCCTCATATCTGTGGTTTGGAGTGAGTGACATCATTTCATAATACACATTCAAGCTTGTGCCATATCGTGACGAATCTTAGTTGGATTATATAAAATTTGGTATATTTCTAATTAAGAAATAACAAGTTGGAGACCACTAAGAAAAAAACATACAGGTTTACAATTAATACGGACTTACCTTCAAAATGAGGTTTCCTGTATTGCACTATTTAAACATTTCACTGCCGATTTCAGGGTGTGGTAACCAGTCATTGCTGGAGAGAATGAGCACACAGTGTAGGAAGTTTAGGCTGTAATCAATTTAATTCATATCGTTACCATTCAATGTATCATTTAGTTTACATAAAAAGAATGATCCTACACACAAGCAAAGTATAAATAAAGTTTTAAGAGTAAATAAATGGAGTTTGAATCCTGCTGGTTTTTCTTAAGATTTTCTCCCTCTGAGTTTACAAGAGTTTGGCAGTTTTTAAATCACTGCCAGAATCAGGAATCTGTGACACAAGTTGTCCTTCTTGCTCCCTCCTATTTTCAAGACACACATTTGTTTGAATATTGATTAATTTTTATTATTATCTTGAGTTTAGTCTATGCCTTTGTATCTTTGGCTTGGGTGTTGTGGTAGCAATTATCCATGCTTCCTGAAATCCTCTCTTTTCCTGGTGCTGGGGATCAAACCTGGAGTCTTGTGCATGCAAAGGCCTTGTGCACACCACTTAGAGTTCCCTCTGACTTCAGGGCGAGCAGAGCTAACGGCAGTCTCCCTCAGCTCAATGCCTTCTTTTGTTCTCCACAAAACTAGCATCTCTGTCCTGGAAGCTTCTAGTCTATAAGTGGATTTTGATTCACATAAGTCTAGCTGCATATTGATTCCTTTTTAAAATTTAGGTAACATTTGTGTGTGTGTGTGTGTGTGTGTGTGTGTGTGTGTGTGTGTGTGTGTGTTGAGAAAGTCACAGAATAACTTGTGGGGAATCAACTCTTTCCACCACATGAGTCCCAGGAATTGAACTCAGGTCCTCAGGCTTGGTGACAAGCACCTTTACCCATGTAGCCATCTTACTGATCAACCATCTATTTTAATTGGTAGATAGAACCAAGTTATCTTAGACCATCAATCCATGATGATAGACTATCCCAAACTTGGTTCAAAGAAAATTTTCTTCTTACCCTGATCCTTTACTATGTCTCAGCTCTGATGCTGTTTCCCCTTTTCTCTTTAGGCTGGAGGCTCCCAAGTGATTTTCACCAATCCTTTAGAGATTGTGAAGATCCGCCTGCAAGTGGCCGGAGAGATCACCACTGGCCCCAGAGTCAGTGCTCTGTCTGTGGTGCGAGACCTGGGGTTCTTTGGCATCTACAAGGTAACTTTTCTTTTACTGATTTGCTTAATTATTGTTATTTTAAACAGAGAAGAGTAAGTTCTGCTAGAGCCCATAGGGCATTATCATGTCAAGTAGAAGGCATCCCTTCCTATGTCTGCCAGCAAATTGCCCTTAAAGAAAAAGACTCAGATGGACTGTGAGGGGAGTGGCTTCTGATAGAGTCTGTGAGTGCGCATCTCTTTAGTGGCACTAACCTCAGCCACTGCCTGCAGCTTTTTTTTTTTTTTTTTTTTAAATAAGAACTTGATTTCTCTTTGTTATTGTGTGTGTATATGTTTTACACGGGGTGATGGGTACACACATGTTTGGACGTGTGAACACATGCTGGGATAGCCAGAAGTCAGCACTGAGAGTCTTCCACTTCTTTCTATTGTTTTATGACATGTGTTCCTCTCTGCATCTGGAACCCACTGACTGGCTAGATTGACTTGCAATGAGTCCCAGTGACTCGTGTTTCCACCTTCCCAACATTGGGGTTACAGGCATGTGACCACAGCTAGCTTTTTCTATGTGCCCTGGAGATCCATACTGATGTCTTTAACCTTGCAAGACAAGCAAAATATAAGCCATCTCCCCGACCCCTAACCGGATTCTTAGATCAAGAACTTTCTGATCCTACTATATTCTGTTACCAGGTAGCTTTCCTGGTAAATTATTGGTAATAATTGGTACCTCTTCTTAATTATTATAAATCTTACTCATTTTTTGTTTATAAAATGGTTTTCCAGGATGACAGTGTCAAGTTTTAGTGGAAATTTGAAAAGTTTTCCCTACTTTTCTACCACAGAATTGCATTGGAATAGCCCTTAATACCAGTGCTTGAGAGAGAAAGACAGATGCTTTCAAAGCCAGCCTGGTTTACAGAGAGAGTTCAAAGCCAATCAGAGACACATAGAGAGACCTTGTCTCAAAATGTAAAATAAAATAAAGTTATTTGCATCTATGCCCAGCACTAAATTTTATTGAACAAAAGGTACCCACTTTTTTCCAATAAGATTTTAATAGAATCTGTTGCCAACTCAATGGGGTGGAAATTCCAAGTCTGCCTGAAGCAACTTAATTTATAGATGCAGAAAAATAGATAATTAATAGAGCACACACAAATCGATGTTTTATTCAAACTATTTGGGTGAATTTTCAGTTTTTAAGCAGTACCCCACCATTCCTTTCTGGTTTTGACACTACATAGGTCGACTTCTAGAGTGCATCTTCTTTATTTCCACCTAAGCCATGCATGTGAAGTGCTTTTGATGTCCGGGGCCCTAGGAATTTACACTAGAGACACTTAACACTGAGACACTGAAGGCTTCTCTTCCTCCATCATCCCATGTGGGTACAAGGGACCCTGCATGGGTAACAACCACTGGTCGTTCTGAGCATTTAGGGCCTTCAGCCAGCGTGGTGTTTAACTTCCCATTCCCCAGCTACTTTTGTTTCTGGGTTCTGCCGGTGACCTCAGTGAATATTCAGAGCTGCTTCCACTGGAGCTTCCTTTAGACAACTCTATGCACCCCAGATGGCTCTCTGCATCCCTCCAGATCCTGTGGTTGTTAGAGTACCCCATGATCTGAGTCTCTAGGATCAGATAGAATGTGCCTCTCTCTACTGGGTGTTGTCTAAGAAGAGAGCTAGGTGTGTGAGCTAGTTTGGAATAAATTCATGGTTGTGGCATGGTTTTGTTTGTAGTTCTGCATATGTGTGTGTGTGTGTGTGTGTGTGTGTGTGTGTGTGTGTGTGTGCATGGGCATGCATATTAAGGTCAGAGGACACATATGAAGAGTCATTTCTCTCTTTCCACCTTTACATTGGTTATTGGGATCACACTCAGTTTGCCAGGCTTGTAGCAGGAGGCTTTACCCACAAAGCCATTCCCAATGCCCTTGATATGTTGGCACTTTTGTTTTTAAATAGCACCAAAGATGCTCATCCTTTCATTGAGCAGCGAACACAGTGTCTATAGCTATTTTGTTTGCACATATATTACCAGCTGTAAGAAGTTAACAGTATTGTCAAGAGCAAACACCCCCTGTTCTATCTAACATTGTAGGCCCTTGCCGTCTGTGACATGATGTTGTAGTCGCTTGTCCCTTTGACAGGACGCCAGGCAGCCTTTCAACAGGCTGTCTAGTAAAAAGCACTTGGTACAATAGCAGGGACTGTTATCACAATATCTCCTCAGATGAAATGAAAGCAAACTTGTTTGCTGATGCAAGAGCAGACTGTGCGACTCTTGCAGATGACACCAGGCTGGGGCTTGGTGCTTTCCGTCTTCATATTATCTCTCAATCTTAATCCCCTGTAACCCTCCTTGGAAGTCCCAGGCACCCTGATTTTGGAGTTGGGTGAGCAGCCGCAGCATTTGAGCTGAGACCGAGGCTCAGCCGTTCCTTGTTTGCGCCTTTGTGCTCAAGTTGCTTTTCTGAAATGAGCAAGATGGCTCACGTTTGAGCAAGCGCACTCTCCCGTACATTAGTTAATTACTAGTCTAGTGGTTTAATCTATCTCAGAAGCATTCCACAAGGCTTGGCGCTGCCTTGCAAAATGCTGTTTTGGTGAATTGGTAATTACCACATGAAGTTACTAGTGACTCTGAGCCCAAAAGTTGATTTCCTTGTGTGAAAGTGCCCTGGCCATAACCTTCCTTCAGGCACCCCCATCAGCCAAAGTCCTAGAGCCTCCAAGGTTGCCCTGCCCTTGGGACCTCTCTGGTGGTGTCTGCTTGTGGCTTCACCCCAGACAGCTTCAATTTTGTGATTCCAGGTTTGTTTTGTGAACCTGGACTCCCGGCCTTCGCTACCTCACTGCTCCTTGGCCAGGCATCTCCTCAAGAACTACTAGTGAGTGAGCTTCACAGCTGTAGTTTTCTTGTGGTCCCAGGGGCTTTTGGTTTGGTGAGGTAGAGCTTTCTACTCCCAAACGTGTTCCTAGGTAGCTTTAGCTCATTAGAGAAAACGCAAATGGCTGGAGCAACCTGATACTCTAAGTTTGTTAGTTGTCCCTTCAGGTAAGTCTTTAAGAGGAGGACCCCAGACCTAACTTTTATTGGGGCAGATGTTCCTCCTTCTCCTTCTCCTTTGTTTGCTCTGTTAACATTACAATACTGGATGCCTGAGGGGTGTGATTGATTCTGTCTGTGTGTTTAGGACTGCTGAGCTTAACCTTAGCTGAATTGATTTGACCAAGCTTTCTGGGTTTTTGGTTTGTTTTTTTGTTTTTTTGTTTTTCTCACGAATTGACTTGCAAAGTGCCTTACCCTTCTGTGACCTCCCTGTAAATGGCAGTTAGAATATGTGCCTTTAAAAACAAAATACATCTGCAACTGAGAAATCAAAATGTGCAGTAAACACGGTACACTGCTGAACTTAGAAATAACTTAAGACGTAGCGAACTACGTAAACAAAAACTGGTAGCATTTGGAACCTAGTTAAAGCAGACAGGAAAGAGATGGTGGAAATAAAGGGAGAATAAGTAATTGCCGTTGAAAGAGTCTTTAATATGAAAAAAACAAAAAGATAAAAGTAAAATAAATGCACGCGCCCTGCTTTTCCTCTGGGCATGAAAATGTAAGGTCTGCACTTGCCGCTCAGTGATGGAGTCTTTACCTATGTGTGCATGTGCGTGTGCACAGAGACTGGGGAGCAGGGAGAGAGTCACGGCCTCGTATGTGTATATGGATAGAGTTCTCTTACCCTGTTTTATGGCCTACATTCCTGTAGCATAAACTAAATCATCTGCTATGGAAAGAGGGACTGTGTGAATTTACCTTTGTGTTGGAGCTGTTGGTTTATAAAGCTTATCCTTCAGCATTAAATGGAAGGCCGACGAATAGAGGTCAAAAAACAGTTTCACTGGAAAGCAGCAGCCTCACAGATCTCCTCTGCAGACAAAACTGGGCCACCAAGGACTAAGGGTGGGCACCACCAAGGAGTAAGGGTGGGCACCACCAAGGAGTAAGGGTGGGCGCCACCAAGGAGTAAGGGTGGGCACCACCAAGGAGTCAGGGTGGGCACCACCAAGGAGTAAGGGTGGGCGCCACCAAGGAGTAAGGGTGGGCACCACCCTGCTCTAACAGCAAGGCTTTTACTGTAATCCCAGGTGTCAGCTGCCAGGGAGACGCCACCTAGGAATATGGGCTCCTCTTACAGTGTTCTAATCAAAGTGTTGGCTTTATTACACTGCACCGGGCATTGTTCAGATAGGTTTGTTTTAAATCTGTGTACCTCAAAACACTTCCATGCGCAACCATTTTGTGTCATTGGATTGCTGGAGCTATTGTTGGTGTGCTCTGAGAGCAAGTATAGCATCAGCTGACTTGTTTCAAAGGCTCAAAGCAGCCAGGATACGAGAGTAAAACTCTAATTCTCTGTACCAGACTATACTAGAATATGAGTGCCTTATAAATCCAACATTTCTAAACACAGTACATCCAAGGTCTCTTCTGCTGTGTTCATAACCACATGGTTTTAAGGGCTTCACGCGCGCGCGCGCGCGCGAGAGAGAGAGAGAGAGAGAGAGAGAGAGAGAGAGAGAGAGAGAGAGAGAGTGTGTGTGTGTTACTAAGAAAAGTTTTTAAACTAGGTTCTTATCATCAGCAGCAATTGTTTCTTTCTAATTTTATAGATACTGAAAGTAGGTTATAACAAAATCAAGAGATTTTGAAAGAGAAGCGGCTTTTAATACACTAATACACTGCAGAATGGGACACAGCATAAAGAATGGCTAACACACTGATTTGGTATTTTGAAAGTCTTCCAAACTTGAGAAGTCCCTGTCCTCTTCTCCTACAGGCTGGGACTAACGAATAATCCAGGCCTTGAAACTGCCCCTTTTTCTAATCACAGGCTCACTGTATAGCACATCTCCTATGACTTTCCAACACTAAGAGTCCCCAGAGAAGCTGATGCCAGCGGCCAGGCGGGGGAAAGAGAGGCCTGCAAGCTCTGGGCAAGCTCTTATCTTATCTCTAACTTTTGAACTATAAGCATCATACTGGAAATGGACTGTAACATATTATCCCTTACAGAGATATGAGAAGTTAGGTGGTGGATCCCTGTGTGTGTTTAGCACACCTTTGGGAGTGTATGTAAAGTACAGATTCTTAGAAATGAAGTTGTAGGCCGGGCGTGGTGGCGCGCACCTTTAATCCCAGCACTCCGGAGGCAGAGGAAGGAGGATTTCTGAGTTCAAGGCCAACCCGATCTACAAAGTAAGTTCCAGGACAGCCAGGGCTATACAGAGAAACCCTGTCTCAAAAAAAAACAAACCAAACCAAAACAAACAAAACAAACAAACAAAAAAGAAGTTGTAGATCACTTTGTGTAAACATTTCAATATTAGTGGATTTATCGATTGCACCTATTTATCGGCACCTATGAGAATAATTACCCATGTGTCTGCTTAGCTTACAGAGTATCTCTTTTTACATATCTCTGTCCCGAAAGAAGAAAGCAGTTGTGCAGGTATTGGTTTGTTTTTGGACAGCACCTCAGTTGAGAAGGGAGCACGTTGTCACTTTGCTCAACCTTAGTGGCCGTTTCCACATTCCCATCTCTGCTTTTATCTGTTAACTGGACCTCTGTAGGAGCCTCCTGAGAGCTTTCTGTGACTCTTGGCTTTTCCAAAACCCAGCAGCTGGAATAATGTAAATAAAATTAATCCACTCTCTGAGCACACATGTGTTATTGTTTATGGAAGCTTTATTTATAATTGCCCAAACCTAGAAGCAATGAAGATGTCCCTTGGTAAATGAGTGGATGAACGTACTGTGGTATATTGGACAATGGAAAAAATGCTAATAAGCAATGAGCTGGGGGCTAGAGAGAGGTATCAGCAGTTCATAGCACTGGCTGTTCTTCCAGAATACCCAGTTTCAATTCCCAGCACCTAGATGGTGACTCACAACTATCTATACCTCCAGTTCCAGGGCATAGGACACCCTTTTCTGGTCTCTATTGGCACCGGGCACACATATGGTGCACCGGCGTGCATGGCAGGCAAAACATTAATAGGCATAAAATAAAATTAAAATTAAATTAAAAAGGAAAATGAACTATAAAGCCGTGAGGAGGGACAGAGGAAAAAAGGTAAAACTCGTGCCATTATGTGAAAGATACAAGTCTGAACAGACGACAGGACATCCTGGAAGAAGAAAGCGCAGAGGCACACTGGTGAATGCAGAGGCAGACTAGTGAAGGCAGAGGCAGACTGGTGAAGGCAGAGGCACACTGGTGAAGGCAGAGGCAGATTGGGGAAGGCAGAGGCAGACTGGGGAAGGCAGAGGCAGACTGGGGAAGGCAGAGGCAGACTGGGGAAGGCAGAGGCAGACTGGGGAAGGCTGAGGCAGACTGGGGAATGCTCATACTCTGAGAGCTGACTCTGGGCCTGACTCTGTTGTGGCCACTTAGAAGGTGGCAGTGAAAAGCTGAGGTGCTACACACAGTTTGGAAACTAGGAAGAGTCTATCTTCCAGAAACCAACATGTGAGATAGTTCTGAAGGCTTGGCCCTGCGAGTCTTACCTCAGCTGGCTCATTCTCAGCAAGGCGACCATTGTCGTGCAGTCACATCTCAATTACCGTCTCCTAAGAGCTCGTTTGACCATCTGACACCTTCTCCGTGTCTGTGCCTATTTTTCTTCAGTGTCTGTGATAAGGGACTTATCTTGTTCACTGCTGCTTTGTAGCCTTTTCTGACACATGAGGAGATACCAGATAAAGGATTGTGGACAAATAAGTGGTAACTGGAAGCCAAATCTTTTTCCTGTTTCAGACGAGGGTATCCATGTACAGAAAGCAAGCGAACTGATGCATAAAGACCAAAGAAGGAGCACAATACTGCAAAGTTGGGATGGAAAATGGAGAGGTCGCTTTCTCCTAGCGCGCTCCAGCCCTGGGGGCCATGACAGAAGCATGTTACTATCTCATGCCTGTAGTCATGCAGCTCCAAGATCTCTGCATTGCAGTCTACATGCAGTCAAGAAAAATGTTAGGGGAGTGCAGAACTGAGAGGGAGGCGGATCCCATTCACAGCAAAAGGGCCAGGGGCTTCCCAAAGGCTTGTAGACTACCATGATGGAGAGTAAGGCACAGAAGAAGAAGACATGGAGCGGTGGTCATTAGGATAGAAGTTAAAGGTACATTTGAAGGAAGCGTCAGTCTTGCAAAGTCCCGAGAAGCACAAAAGGGAGAGAGTAAATGTGGCAGTGATGGGATTTTTGGAATTTCAGATTTGGAGAAGCTTCAAGAAACTTTTAAAAGTTCTTTAGTCTGCTCTTCTCCCTGTCATTTGAGGAACAGAGGTCCAGAAATGTAAGGAAACTTAGCTAGGTGATGAAGGCAAGCAGAGCAAAGAAGGACTTTCCTGATCCATCTCCAGTTTCTTCCTCCTGTGCAGGTTCTAGAAGGCAGAGGGATGGCCAGAGAAGATTCTGTGTGAGCATCTGCTGGCACGGAGCCACAGAAATGTTGATATCACTGTCTGCAGAAAGCTAACATGGCACAGAGATAGCCAATGAGGCAGGAGTTACAGATCGGGGAAAGAGCAGCTGAAGCTCAAAGATGGAGGCTGGAAATAACAGCCTCGTAGTAGTAGCTTGGGGAGGAGTGAGAATGGAGAGGGGGAATGTCCAACAGAGCAACAAAGGGAGCAAAAGGGGAGCTAAGGTCTTTGATGCTAAAGATGCAGGCCAATGATTAGCATTAAGAAGCCAGTGGAAATAGAATCATGGAAACAGAAGGCTCCATGAAGAAATACAAGCATATAAACCACTCAACCTAGGAGTTTTACTGTGAAAGAAAACATCATCTAGAAAAAACCAGAGTCAAGGAATAATGGTTTCTAGCTGAGGAGGGAGCATTGAAAGATTACTAATACAATGTTTTTATTGTGTTTGTGTTTGCAGTGCTCGGGAATCAACCTTGGGGCCTAGTGCATGCTGGGTATATGCCTTAGTATTCATATCACCTCCCAGACTGTTGTTGTTGTTTTATTGGGAGAAATTTCTATATATGGACAGAAGAAAAGGAGCCAATGAAGGCAGTATTTGACACAGCTAAGGCTGGCAAGATCAGCTAAGGCTAGGATGTTCAGGATTCAGAAAGAAAGATTCAGAGCTGGGGCAGCATGTGTATAGTTACAAGTTCATTCAAGCTACTGTTTATGGAGAGCTTCTTCTCCCAGGCCCACGCTTATAGCTGAGTCTGCTTTATATCAGTTAATCCTGATATAAAGCCCATCAGGCAGACACTCTTTCTTTTTAAGCTCCAAATTACAATGGAGTAAAGGAAGACTTGATGGGTTTAGGTCATCTAAGTGATGAGTCTGGACTTCAAACTCAACCGCATCCCTCTTTGAAATTTCATGTATCTTACAACGTTTATTGAGACAGGTAGGAAAGAGCACATGCATGGTACCTTAAATTTTCATGGACGTAGTCATCTGTGTGCATATAAAGCGCCTTAAATAGAACTTAGCACATAGAACAGATGACACATTGCTTACTAATCATAATTTTTATCTGGAGGATGTCAATTCAAAGACTATGAATAAATTCCTGCCATGCTCTGTCAGTTTTGGTCTAGCCCTGGGTAATCTTTGAGGTTCTCCATTAAACTCTTCTATCTCCCCCTTCCCAACTGTCCCCATCACTTGGACTAGTCATACTACTTACTACTTTGGGCCTTTAGTTCCTTATTTATTGTTAATTTTGAAGGATTGGGGTGTGATTCCTATTTCCTAGGCTAGCTTCAAACTCTGTATATAGCCAGGGAGGATGACCTTGAACTGCTAACCCTGTGGCCCTCTCCTTAGCACCAGGATTACAGCTAGGCTTCACCACACCCAGCTTGCTTAGCACACTGGAAGAGCAAGTGAATCTAAGACTGGTTTTAAAAATGTGATTCTTACAGAATTGAGTGGAATTGAGTGTTTAACTAAGCTATAGGAGAGGGTGGTGCTTAAAAAACACAAATGATTGTGTGATCATTGTCTTCGTTACTGTTCTATTGCTGAGAAGGGATACCATGACAAAGTTGGGGACTTGCTAGAGGGTTAGTCCATGATCATCATGGCAGGAAGTAGACAGACATGGCACTGGAGCAGAGAGAGAGAGAGACAGACAGACAGACACACACACACACACACACACACACACACACACACACGACACATATTTAATGTATATGAGTTTGCTGTTGCTGACACACCAGAAGAAGGTGTTGGATCCCATTACAGATGGTTGTGAGCCACCATATGGTTGCTGGGATTTGAACTCTGGACCTGTGGAAGAGTAGCCAGTGCTTTTAACCACTGAGCTATCTTTCCAGCTCCTGGTGTGATCATTTGTAACCTCAAGCCAAACCCCAGTGACACACTTCCAACAAGGGCACACCTCATAATCCTTCTCAAACAGTCCCACTAACTAGGGACCAAGCATATGAGTCTGTGGGAGCCATTCTTTTTCAAACCACAGCTATCCTTCTGTTCAGTCACCAAGTGTTACATGCAAGCACTCGATTAACTGAAGTTACAAAGATGTATATGAAGGCAGTGGCCTTCAAAGGGATCAGTGTTGAGGCCCTGGAGGAATGCAGACATGGCATTGTGGTCCCATCAACTTCTTTAAAGTATTTTAATAGTCAACACCAAAAATTCAGAAAAAGGGCTTATGACGATAAGTCGTTACCTTGTTCGCGCCTAAGTATCTCTGGATCTGTCTTTCCAGAGGCAAGCATTTATAGCAAGTCTATTATTTTGCTTTTGTTGCTTTCAATTTTTGGTCTGTTATCTTTACAAAGAGCCTCAAGTTTCTAAACTGTGAGACTATAATATACATAGAAAGAATGTAGACTGATGATAACCCTCTATTCATAGACTACTCCCAAAATATTTTTCCAGAAGTGATGGATATGTTTCTCTTTCTACCAAGCCAGACTTTTCATTCTCTGTTCTCTAATTGTGGCTGAGAAATATAAACTTAGGGACAGCCTGCTAAATAAATGTTAATTAACCACTAGGAGAATGATAAGTTAAAGGAGCTTGTATAAACGTCTTTAGTAGGATTGGATTCTTCACTAAAAGCAGTTTGACTCTCAGGCTGAAAACTGTACTCTTTCATGATTTAGTTGTGAAGCCAGAGTTGTTTCACAGCTGGCACAGTTAACAGACTATACCTTGGCTCTTTTCATTTTCTCATCTGATAGAACAAGGTACTGAGCATTGATAATGGTGATTGGTGTCACCTTTTTGGAGGAATCCATACTGGACATACTAGGCACTTTATGCTACTACTAAATTTACATGTAATGTCTCTCTATATAGTATATAAATAAGGAAGTTGACATAGAGAAAGTCCTCTGATTGCAAGGCCTGTGTTCTGGCTCCTACACGGAGCAACCATGATTTACAATCCAGTCCATATTCCAATAATTGTTTCTTTGGAAGCCATCCACTTCTTGCCTATCTGAAGTGACGTCTTCCTTTCCCATCTACTTTACAATGGGTGAGCATTCGGCAGACTCTGTATTCCATGTTAACGCTTGTCATAATTAGGGTTTCTATTGCTTCAATGAAACACCATTACCAAAAAACAAGTTTAGAAGAAAAGGGGTTATTTAGTACACTTCCATATTGCTGTTCATTATTGAAGGACGTCAGAGCAGAAACTCAAACAGTGCAGGAACCTGGAGGCAGGAGCTGATGCAGAGGTCATGGAGGGATGCTGCTTACTGGATCACTTCCCAAGGCTTGCTCATCCTGCTGTCTTATAGAACCCAGGACCACCAGCCCGGAGATGGCAACACCCACAATGGGCTGAGTCCTCCCTCCTTGATTACTAATTGAGAAAATGCCTTACAGCTGGATTTAATGGGAGCATGTCCTCAACTGAGGCTGGGATTGGGGGAGGTGGGCACAGAACTTGGGAGGCTATTTGTTCTCATAAGTCATCCGTCTGTGCAGACCCAGACCTGTTGGCATGTGCAACCTTTCTGCCCAAGTACCACTTACTGACCAGGTTCCTAGTGCTAAATGATCTTCCTCCACAAAACTCCCCCATCCAAAAGCTATACCCTTGATGGCTGGCAAAATAACCGTGCACCTTCCCACATCAGTTACAAGGAGCATGGCCTTGCTTGTGGGGAAAAGGAAAGCGGGGAGAAATCCATCTTCTAACAGTGCGAAGGTTTAAGCTGATCTGACTTGAGTTTACAGGCTGAATTTGTAATTCTCTGTTGGGGATGGGGGATGCCAGGCTGAGAGCATCCTTGGGACTGACACAATGTAACACTAGTCTTCCAGAAAGAGCCCACTTTCAACCCTAACTAACCTCAAAGGATTTTTCAGATACTGTTCCACAGTGAATAAAAGATCTCCAGTCACACAAATCAGGGCAGGAATAGAAGTATTCTAAAGGAAAACGTGAAAATCTTAAAACTGTCCGAAATATAAACTGAAGATTTGTTAAAAAAAAAAAAAAACTAATAAGTAAAATTATGATCATTGGAATTGCGCCTTCAGCGGGTGGCCCTGACAAATTTGAACACAGCTAAGTAAAGAATTAGAGAACTGGAAGGCAGGACTTATTCAGAAAGCAGAGAACTCGAGACTGAGAATTTTGAGATAACTTACTAAGTATGAAAGAAAGTTGGAAGGAAAGGCAGACTGGATGGCTGAAGAGTTTCAGGACTAATGAAGTATCACCAATCGCAGGAGCAGAATGAGTCAAAATATCATGAATGAGTCAAAATTTGAATCTCAATGCAGCTCGTTCAAAGTGTGGAGTCCTCTCAGGGCTGCAGAGAAGCTCTGCCTCAGTGCCAGAGACGATGACAGATCCCAATTCAAAGGACAGTCCTTCACATGGTGTCCTCATGTATCAGGCGCGCGAGGGGGGGGGGAGGGGGGACCTTTCAGACTAGAATTCCATACTTTGTAAAAGTATATTTTAGAAATAAGGGTAATAAAAATCTTTTAAAAATAATAAGAAAGATTGACAAAACTCAGGAAGTATGTCAAGTTAGTCATTAAGAAAGAGAGATTAAGCCAGGCATGGTGGTACAGGCAGAGGTACACAGGTCTCTGAGTTTGAGGCTAGCCTGGTCTACATAGTTCCAGACTAATCAGTACTACATGATGAGACCTAGTCAGAAAAACAAAACAAGCCGGGCGTGGTGGCGCACACCTTTAATCCCAGCACTTGGGAGGCAGAGGCAGGCGGATTTCTGAGTTCGAGGCCAGCCTGGTCTACAAAGCTAGTTCTAGAACAGCCAGGGCTATTCAGAGAAACCCTGTCTCGAAAAACCAAAAAACAAACAAACAAACAAACAAACAACAAAGAAAGAAATGCTGTCACTACAGCTCTGACAGCGACCTTTCCTAGAATGTATGAGCCACAGACTCAAGCCCCAGTTCGATTTAGCAAGCCGGGCGTTGGTGGCGCACGCCTTTAATCCCGGCACTTGGGAGGCAGAAGCAGGCGGATTTCTGAGTTGGAGGCCAGCCTGGTCTACAAAGTGAGTTCCAGGACAGTCAGGGCTACACAGAGAAACCCTATCTCGAAAAACCAAAAAAAAGAAAGAGAGAAAAGGAGGAAATTTACAATACACGTAAAGAAGAAAAAAATGAAACTAGGTAATCATGCAGCAGGAATGAAATAGGAACACTGGGAACTGTTTGAAAGCATTGACTAAGTGTTAATATTAATATATAATATATATAAATATATAATACCTATGACGTGAGACTGAAGCTCCACACTAAAAATTCTGTCACAGGGCTTCCGTCCATCTGAGTGACAGCCCTATTGGTGACAGAGCAGCTTACAGTCACACAGGAACTGAACCAACTGTGGTGTTTCCACCAAGAGACTCTGGGCTGCCAAGATATTTTCTTATCATTCCAATGAAATTAAGAAGAATGGCACCAAGTCCCCTGATGAGAGCCAGATGGGAGGCCCTTACTATTTTATATTCAAATGGAAGTCACTGGCTGTTCCCTGACATCTTCAGTTGCTGGCTGGTTTATTGGTTTTAACAGCAGTACCATCTTCATAGCACCTCCTGACACTGTGGAGAATTCCTAGCAAGATCCTGCTCAGGTCCCATGTTATTACCATTATGTGGTCATATACAAAAGTTGGATGATGCTTTCAAACATACCAGAGTTTCCTTTTGCATCTCATCCCAGTTATTTACCTGTAAGCAGTTTGTGTTTTACCTGAAGTACATTACATAACTCTCCACCCCCTTATTAATGATACTGGGTATTGAGTCTAGGGCAGAAACAACCCCCCCCCCCTCTACTGCCTGGCTGTGCATGGAAGGGTTAACTTTCTGAGGGGAAGCCAAAAGGAATGCTAAGGGATCAAGACATGACATGCTGCCCATTGTTTGCAGCTCCAGATCAAAATATACAATTATGCATGCCAAATAAATTCTAAACCTGTAAGGTTGGGAGAGGGGGTGGCTCTGACGACAGGTGCCAGGAGCATTAAATAACCTCCTCAGACAAGGTGCACCACTGTTGTCTTGAATACTGTGGGGGTCCCCCAGTCTGGCATTTTCCCCTATGCTAGACAATGTGCATTCACTGCAGGAGTCTCTGTTAAGCCCCAGTCCCCCAGACCTGCTGGCTCCTGGTGCCCGACTGACACAGAGGTGCCTTTGTGAGTGTAATTACCTTTCCCCGTGTTAGAAATAGTCTGTTTAGGGCTGTGTTTGCAGGTACTGCTAGAATAAGCAGGAATTAGCATGCAAAAAGACCTGCCCTGTCTCTGACATCTTTATCAGCACCATTCCTTAGGACTGGCTTCTGCTGAAAGTTAGGTTGATGGGGCTGCTGGAATACAACTGAAGAAGAGCTTTTAAAGGAGGGGTGTGTGTGTGTGTGTGTGTGTGTGTGTGTGTGTGTGTGTGTGTACACGAGACAGGTGGAGGGCAGTCTTGTGTGTTGTTTCATGAGAGTCTCATGCCCAACAAAACTGCTGGAGTAAACTTGAATGGATAATTCCAGCAACTTTAAGAATTGATTAAAGCTCCTTTAGGCTTTCAAATGTTTCCACATCAAAAACACTGGAGGTAGTTAAAACAACAACAAAAAAATGATTCTTTTGTTGTAAGGATACTATGGCCAGCATCCTCAAGCTACTAATGATCCCTACCAGTTGTAAACTGTGAACCTAAAGTGAGCCTGTCTTTAAAGAAGCTTGTCTTATCTACAAGTAGACAAGGTGATAGAAGGCATTGGAATAGTCCAGAATTGAAGTACCCTCAGCTCAAAATCACTTGCATATTAGGTTGCCTGGAAATGCTTTTTATTGCTTCCATCTGTTCCTCAACGAGCCTTTCATTAAAAATAATAATGATAATAATAATTTCCCTTCTTTGGAGATAGAGGTTAATTTTGTGATTAGGTTAGAGGGTTGTATTTTGTGTTTAGTAATTTTCCATATGTGATTTTACTGTGTACCCAGAAAATTCAAGGCCAATCAGAGGATAAGGGAAAATTCACCTAGATAACTAATGAAAAAGAAGCCGGAGACTGGGCGTTTTCATACGAAAGCAGAAAGAAGAGTTGAAATAGCATACTCTGTGTGATTTATTACTTTTCAGTAGCCGAAGTTGTGATTTCCACATTGCTGACTCAGGCCGCAGAGCAGCACAGTTTGTCATTCTGTTGCAGGGTCACCTGTTGAGGATGACTTGACACCCCCCCCCCAAAAAAAAAAAAAAAGAAAAAAGAGTATAAAAAGAGGCAGGTGGATTTCTGAGTTTCAGGCCAGCCTGGTCTACAGAGTGAGTTCCAGGACAGCCAGGACTACACAGAGAAACCCTGTCTAAAAAAAAAAAAAAAAAGTTAAGACTTCATACAGGGCGGTAGAACTCAAACCAGCTTCCTCTTTGGAGATTGGGCGGGGATAATGCGTGTTGGCCACAGAATGAAGAATTTAGCAGGCAATCCGTTAGAGAAGAATTTTCTTCATCCTTGGAACCTCCTAAAAACCCTTTCAGCATTCTGCTTCCCTTTCCATTGTGTGGGAGCGACAGGTCAGGGATTGCCTAAGGCAGGTCCTGCTAATTGGCACCTGCCTTTGTGACTAAGACCTAGAAGGAAGGAGTGGTCAAGAAAAGGAGGCCAGGGAAATTGAATAGGTTTTGAAGTTACCTCTGCAGGAAGATTGGATTCTGATGCCTTGGCTAAGGTCACCTTCTGACTCAAACCGAAAGACTTGCTGAAAGGAGTCTCTTGAACAGGGACAGGTTTAGGGAACAATAGAGGTAGGTACCAGAGGAAAGGCGAAGAAACACAATCCTTCTGCCCACATTTGTCCCTCTCTTTTTTGTGACAGTGGGTATGTCACAGGACGGTGACAGGCTTTACTCACGCCTTCCTGCAGCCCCCTCCCTCCTCTACCCCTGGTGTCTGAGAGTATAACGGAGTTCCCATGCTTAGCACTTGTCCCCGCTCTAACGGAGTGGAGGCTCTTCCATGGAGTGTTCTCCCTATCTGAGTAGGTAGAGAAGCACTGTTAGGCTTGCCTTGCTAGCACGGCCATCCTGCCTAGGGAGGTTTTCTTCCTAGCCTGTTCCATGTCTCTTATATTCTCATATCATTGGCAGCCCAGGGCCTCTAACAAAGCCTAATGTTTGTTTGGGTTGTATAAATTGTTTGACTACCACTGCCTGTTTCTTGAAAGAATATAGCCTACTCCTACTGAGTGCTCATAGTGTACAGATACTGTGTGCGTTAATGTTACTGGTGCAGTTCTGCATTTCTGTTTTGTTTCTTTCTAAGTTGACTTCTTTCCAGGCCACTTGCCTTCAGTCTTTATTCATCCCTTCAATCTCCTTACTTCTTCTCATGGGGATGTACAATTGACTCATGCTTTCAAGAAAAGAGGGACATAGTCTGATGTTGGGAAATAAGGATGCTTCTTGGGGGAACTCAGCTACTATGCATGTGCCCTTGCTCTTCCTGTGTCCCAGGGATGTTTTCCATTCATGTTCCTTACCTTCTTATGCTTGGCCTTACATCACGTTGAATCTGCAGAGCCTGAAACAGACTCATCTTGCCTTTTTTAAGCTTTAGTGTTCTGGTACAAAATGACTGTTTTCCGCTACAGTTTGTTACTCTCAAGCGAGTAATGGATCTTTGTTTCAAAAACTGAAATTACGGTTTTGCTTTTGAGAATATTTTTCAAAGAAGCAAGTTAATGCCCTTCTAGAAAGCTAACTTATTCCAAAGTCTCTTGTGGATCTTTCTAGTTGTGCTCCCCCCTACTGACATCACCAAAGCAAAAATCACTGGCATCAAGAACATGCCTGCCACCCCCAGATTTTGTTAAAGGGTTTTATAAATTAAATCAGCTAGTCATCCCTGATCTCTGATTTCTTCCATTCTGAAGCAGGCAATACCAACACTGAAATGGGCAGGTATGTAAGTATGAAAACTAAGAACGGTATGGAGAAGATGTAGACAGGGTGGAGCCATATGGAATCTATGCCTGTTCATCTTCTCCCTAAAAGATGCTCAATAGAGATGGTGGTGTTAAATGAATGAAGCAATGGTATTTAAAAGGTCTGCATCCCCCGCAGAGCAATCATCAGAGAAGATGAGGAGAGACAGGGACTGGGACACTGTGGTGGCTCGGATGAATGGAGCATTGATGGCTATAACTGACAGCGGTTAGGTTTATCAGTGAGAGGCACCTGGCGGGGCAAAGCTTTGAAAGGGGTGAGAATATGGGAACCTATCTGCAGGTTATCCCAAACCTAGGAAAGAGTGCTGAAGGAGCAAGTAAATACAGTTATAGATAACACAACTAAAGGCTGAAGGAGACACTACAACAATCCTGATCAAAAGAAACCAGAGCCATGCCCTGTGGGTTTAGGGAGGAAAGGAATGAGCCAGAGGAAGTTCAGCATGGCCTGAGTTCCAGAGTTGCGCTTAACTTCCTGTTGACAGTGCTCGAAACATTTACCACGCTTGCTGTGGTGATCTCTAAAGTGGCAACAATGAACCCCAGATTAATTCTGTAGATTTTTTTTGTTTGTTTGTTTTGTTTTTCGAGACAGGGTTTCTCTGTGTAGCCCTGGCTGTCCTGGAACTCACTTTGTAGACCAGGCTGGCCTCAAACTCAAAAATCCGCCTGCCTCTGCCTCCCGAGTGCTGGGATTAAAGGTGTGTGCCACCACGCCCGGCTAATTCTGTAGATTTTTAAATACACATAATAATTATAGCTGAATTTCTCTAGAGAGAAATTTAGTTTCCTTGGGAGAAACTGTTATTAGTGAAAAATAAGAACAGGACAGAGGTCTGCCTATGAAATATAACCTTGGAGAGCTTTATGGCTACAGGTATAGTAAAAAGAAAACTTCGTAGAAAGAAACATACCAATTAAGAAATCCTCATGATTTATTCCGGGAGTAACGTGAGGTGATTTTTACAATAGGGAGGGGCCATATTTAATCAATATTTATTGGAATTTCTTATTTGGTGTGCTTCTTATGGACAGCACGCATGAGTGGACAGGAAACTAAAACTCACAGGAAAGCCTGAGACAAGAATCAAACTGGAAGAGAAAAGGAGAAATTAAAAGGGGGTGACTAATTTCCTGAGATTATTTAAAGAACAAGTCATTACGGAAGCCCTGGGTGCTCCATGTAGGTATCAGTAGATACTCATGCTGCACTCTATTGCACAACTCCCCAAAGCGGAGAGCTGGGAGACATATCTCAGCGTCTAGAGGTTTAGACTTCTCTGCAGACAGCATTGGCCCTCCATATGCAGCTGATAGGTAAATGTCCCAAGCATCAGGATTTACGAGTGTGAAATGAGGACTTAACGAAGTTCTTATTTTTTTATTCAACATCTAACAGTTTGGAGAGTGACGACCTACTTGCATGAGCTGACTAGCAACAGAGTACCTGAGGGGTGGGGGTGGGGGTGGCAGCCCCCTTTTTCTAATACCTCCATGCAGAAAGAGCACACAAAGTCTCCATGGGTCAGTCAAAGGAGGACTATCCACATCCAGTCAGATCTGGACAGCATCCAGATTCCAAGCTTTTGTTCTGGTTGGAAAGTTGAGCTAAACTCGGATTAAATTTAATAGGATTAGGTATAAAGTTCCACTTGTATTACTTGTGTAAGACAACTAATTAAATTGCAGTAGGCCTGGGCTAATAACAGTTTCTGTGGGGAAAAAAAAAAAAAAAAAAAAGACTGCAGGCTTTATATATACCCCAAGATCTCGGTTGGAGTCAGGAGTGAAATGTATTGGGTAGGAGAAGTCAGTTAGAATGACTGACAGAGGAGTGGTGGAGAGAGAGCGGTGACCGACTGGAGCCGGCATCAGACAGAAGCCCTGATACTTCACAACTTGGCCTGCATACGTGGTGTCATTGATGCCGCTAGATCTGTTGAGTCTGAATGGATTCGTTATTTCCTTTGGGGAATCTTTATAATTGGTGGATATTTGGAGCATTAGAAATCAATGAAAGAAACAGTATTAAGTCATTAAATGTTGAAAAGATAATTTCCTTCCTTCTCAGCCCGCCTAAGAAACAGCGTATGTGTTGTAGCTTGCATTGTAACACCATTATTTTTTCTTGGTATCATCAATGCTCGGAGATCTCAGTATGGCATGATTTTGGCATCCGAAATTATTTAGGGAAAACTTCACTTCTGGAGTTAATTGTTCTACATGGAGCTCATAATTGTGTCAGAATTACTGTAAATATTTTAGGGTAGGTATTCATCAATATTTCATAAACCCTAAACAAGGAAAAGAATCCAAGAACTCTCTAAAAAGATATATTTTTATGTACATGTAATTTTTTTTTCTGGGAAAGACTCCAACACTTTCATCCGATTCTCAAATAATACAGAAATTGGACCTCTTGCATAGCACCTACACAGCTTGTCTCTCTCCTCCTGTATAAACCTTGACTGTTGCCTCCTGCCTTGCTATGAGACCCTACACCCCAACAGAGCTTCCTTGAAATGCCAGTGACTTCCACCCATTAAGACTTGAAACAAATCACAGACAGGGTTCCAAAATTGTTTGAATTGATACCCCAGCCTTAGAGTAACTGTGAACTCCCTTCCCCCCCCCCATGTCTTCACACCCAATGACAAAGCTAGTTGTGTTTAGAACAATCCTGTATCCTGTTGCTTTGAGAACTTGGGTTACATTTTACTGTCCTCGTGTCCCCCGTGCCCCCCCCCCCCCGTGTGAATTCAAATTTGGTCTTCTCCAGGAATATTTTGTTCTGAGGTAAGTTCCAGAGAAGCCTGACCTTCTCAATGGGATGTGTGATTCATGTGGATTTTCTTCTCCTTGCAAACCTCACAGGGCGCCAAAGCATGCTTTCTGAGGGACATTCCTTTCTCGGCCATCTACTTCCCATGCTATGCCCATGTGAAGGCTTCCTTTGCAAATGAAGACGGGCAGGTCAGCCCCGGAAGCCTGCTCTTAGCTGGTGCTATTGCTGGTAAGTCTTAGCCACGCAGCACAGAGCTTTTCCATCCCCTACCCCCCCCCATCCCCCTAGGATCTAGCCTAACTCCACCCATGTTACACAAATAGGACTTTTTTTCTGACAGTTTTCAGCTGAGTCTACGTGACTTTCTCTGACTAGCTTCTAGAAGGCAGAGAAGAAATTAATTTGTATTTTGCCACATTCGATTATTAGAAGAACTTTAGCTTTTAGAAAGTGTTTGCTAGTGATTCGTTCATTTTTATTTATTTCTTTGTTTCTTTAGTTTCTGTGATACTGGTAGATTCTAATTCAAATTCCGTGTTATTTCCTAATTTTACTGAGTAACACAAAAATAAAAATGGTTTGATTGCCATAAACTTTTTAAAACATTAAAGGCTCATGCCCTAAAGGTTATCTAAACAAATAATTAATCTGCCGGGCGGTGGTGGTGCACGCCTTTAATCCCAGTACTTGGGAGGCAGAGGCAGGTGGATTTCTGAGTTCAAGGTCAGCCTGGTCTACAGAATGAGTTCCAGGACAGCCAGGGCTATACAGAGAAACCCTGTCTCGAAAAACAAAACAAAACAAAACAAAACAAATAAATAAATAGTAATCTAATGATTACATGTAAGCTTATCCAGAATTTAAGCAAAAAGTTATCATTGTATAGGCAGAAGAAGCATAATAAAAGTAGAAATAACTAGGGTGATTAGATTTATTCCTTGAAGTGGCTGTCAAGTCGGGGGCTAGATGCATTTTAGTGAATCATAGAAGTGACTGTCTTCTGTCTCTAATGCTGTACTGGAATAATTATGAATATTATACTGAAAAATAGGGACTTAAAAAATAGATACTGATTATCAGCACAGTGGGAAACTCCTTGTCCTGAGAATCTAAGGGATGAATCTGGCTACATTAGCTCTTTAAGTGGTAACAAGCTTATCATGGGGTGACAAACCCTAGGGCAGTCCTGAGCTTCCTGGCTCCAAACATTTCTGGTAGACGTGTTGTGCTCATCAGGTTGGACATTAGAACTGGGAAAGAAGATTAGAGGTGATCCTCAGCTTTGAATCGCTACTTCATGCCTCCATCTTCTGCAGTAACCCCAGTGGCAGAAGGTTGTACCATTCTCCTTTATCCTCAACATTTTCTTCCTCAAAGGCACGAATGCTGGTCTGTGAGCCAGGGCTGTTATGTCCTGGGTGATTGAGGATTTTAGTTGCTGAGTAAGAAGCTCCAAACACCAACACTAAGAAAGCAAGATCTGGAATACAGAATCCCTATTTCCATTTCCAGCACAGCCATTTATCGGCTGTGTCTCGAGTTGTCATTTACATAGGTAAACATGAGGAAAAATGGAAAGAAGGCATTATATAATTTATTTCAGACTGGCCAATTGAAGTAAGGTTAGGGCCTCAGGAAAAGTAAGTGCCACTTATTGATGTGTGACCTTTGACAAGTTGTTGCTCTACCAGACTTGATTTCCTCAGCTTTGAGTAGAGATAATACTATAAAGTCCAGGATGTGTCACAAGGAGGGGAGCGTCATGGGAGCTTAGCATAGTGTCTCTCATGAATCATGTGTTCAGGAAATAGGTAGACTGAATCTAGATTGTAGAAGAGTTGGCCCATCAAATCACTCTACAAGTACCAGATAAAAGGTTAAGGATGAACAGTGGAGCTCAGCTCAGGATGGAGGACTCACAGAACCTTTTGTCCCTCAAAGTATAGAAAATAGTTCACTCTTCTCTCAGGGAAAACAGGCACTGAGAACCAATTTCATGTCTGTGTAGGAGTATGCTAGCTAGCCCATGTTACTAGAGCTGAACATTTCTTTCTTTTTTTTTTTTTCTGATTATGCAAGTGATACAGCTTGCAGTAAAATATTTAGAAAGGGTAAATATTATCCATGCTTCTATTACTAGAAGAGGGTTTCTATTTAATATAAATTTTTATTAAAATTATTCATGTACTTTATGAAGATATATATATATATATGCCCAGGTGTTCAGAGCCCAGAGGACACGGTGAGGAAGTCAGTGACTTTACTTTCTATTGTGTGGCTCTCAGGGATCAAACTTGGATTGGCAGGCTTAAACTTGCCTTAAACCCAGAAGTATCTCTCCAGCCTTTTTGCTTTTGCCTACTTTTGTGGTTTTTGATGGAGTTTCAGTCACACTGTACTTCATCTCATCAGCATTGTTGACTATTGTAGGGTGATGATTAGTGGCATGTGCTATGGGATCTGGCTGCATGGGTCAGATTCATTTACCCACTTAGACCCCTGGACTCACACAAGCCATTGATTCTCTATTGGCCCACTTTGGAGGATAAGAACAATCTTAGCTTCACTAAAGAATTAAGTGGAATAAAAAGACAAAGATTTAAAGTAGTTGACATCATGTCAGTATTCAGAAATATTCAACTATAGTGATTTTCTTATGTGTATAATTTTGAACTCCTTAAACATAGTTTTAACTGCTGGATAATCATACCCTTACTTTTCATTATAATTTTTGAGATTATAATATAATTATATTATTTCCCTTTTATCCCTGCAGTTCTTCCTAAGTCTATGTTGTCTCCTTTTTCTTTTCAAACAGATGCCTCTTTTTTTCTCTTAACGGTTTGTAACATCAGTGTATGTTCTAAATATATAAATTCAAGCTGCTCATGTTATATTATGTGTATGTTTTCAGAGTTGACCATTTGGTATTGGATAATCAATTAGTGTGTTCTTCCTGGGGGAAGACTATTTTTCCTGCTTTCAACATTCCTTAGGAGTCTATGTTAGCAAGACTACCATCCTTGTTCAGTTCCTGTTTAAGCATCCCTGTTATTAAGACTTTGTGGACACACAATATGAAACCAAACTTTATGTTCATCTGGCTCCCTCAATCTATCTGCCCCTCTTCTATGAGTATCCCTGAGCCTTAGATACAGAAACTGAATTGTAGGACTTTTGGTTTCTCCCCTCCTTTGGAGACCTGCATTCTGGTACCATGAAAGATGGTCCACAGGAAGAAGGCTTTTTAGATCCTCTTGGTCCTATGTCTGAAGTGGATGTTGTCTTCAGGCATAGAAACTTACCCTTTCTCCTCTGGGTGGCAACCAAGGACATCAACAATTGCTTATAATGTTTTGGGACTTTCTTAGACAACACCAACTAGCAACTCAAAAGAGGGTGCTTCATGCCTTGTTTTAAGGTTCTTATTAGATAGCTAATGGTTTGTGGGAATGGCATCATCAGCCCAGATGGGAAATTGTCATTCAAACTCTTTGTGGATATGTATATAGATACTTGTATATGTTATAGGTAGTTTTCAGTATATAGCAAATAGTACAGCTCTTTATTATCTTTTCAGATACCCTTAGTTATTTTACTCTCTTCACTCCTTTGGTGTTTATCTCTCTCCCCTCTAGTTAAAGCCTTCCCACATTCACACATCAGCGTCCGTCTTTACTTTCCTAGTTTTTATATACTCTCTTCAGAAGATATGAACCTAGGAACATCAGATGAAAGGAAACATGTAATATTTGCCTCTCTTTGTCTGGGATACCTCACTCAATATGTTCATTCTTTCCTAGATTTTTATAGTACCATTTCTTTCTTTGTGGCTGAGTAGTATTTCATTGTATTAGTCAGGGTTGTTTAGAAGAAAAGAACTTATATAATGAATCTCTAGATCATAGAAAGATAAAGACAGACAGACAGACAGACAGACAGACAGACAGACAGACAGACAGATAGAAGGAATTTATTGTAATACCATACAACCCAAGTTCAGCTACTCCAACAGTGTCTGGCTGTGAATCCAGGAATTGCTCAGTCCACAATGATAGGTGCCTCAGCTGGCCTTCAGAATATGCTGGAACCCCAAAGAAGTGGTTTCTAATGCTGATGAGTGAATGTATGTGCTAGCAAGATACGAGCAAGCAGCCTGAGAGCAAAAGCTTCCTTCTTCTATTCTTTATATAGACTACCAGCAGAAGGTATGGCCCACATTAAAGGTATGTCTTCCAAGCTCAAGATCTGGATCAAAAATGTGTGTCTTCCTGCCTCAGAGACCCAGACTAGAAGTGGATTCACCCACTGCAAACCTAGCTAAAAATAAAATCTCCCGCCAAGCGTGGTGGTGCATGCCTTTAATCCCAGCATTGGGGAGGCAGAGGCAGGCAGATTTCTGAGTTCGAGGCCAGCCTGGTCTACAGAGTGAGACAAGCCAAGGCTACACAGAGAAACCCTGTCTCAAAAAACAAAACAAAACAAAAATAAAATAAAATCTCTCTCAGGTGTTCCCTCCATTTCTGAATTGTAGTTCATTCCAGATGAGTCACATGGACAACCACTAATGGCCATTACACCTACTGTGTATATGTCCGACATTTTTATGATCTATCGAGTGCCTGAGTGATGCCCAAGGAAACACAAACATAATGCTGATGGAAATGATGAGGACAATCCAGGATTTTAAAATAGAATTCAATAAAAACATAGAGTCATATACGTCTTAATCACAGATACTTAGAACTGTCCAAATTACTGAAACTTTTATATAAATGATTTTATCAATACAAAGCAAATCTTTAGGCTTAAACACTTTGCTGTTTTGGATTTGATCTCCTTTTTGGAGAAATAGATTCTGGGAACTAAGGTTGCTGGTAGAAAGTATGAATGGTGTTTGTTTGTTTGTTTGTTTGTTTGTTTTTTACATGAAACCACATTAATCTTGAAGTTCTGGGGGCATTACCGCCTCTGAGCCCCTGTTTGGTCCCACAGCCATCCTGGTCCCTGTGCACCTACCTGGTGTGCTAGTCAGCGTTACAGCTGCTGTGCTGAAACACCACAACCTAAATCAGCTAGAGAGGAGACATTTTATCTGGATTCTTACCCTTCCACATCACTTTTCATCCCTGGAGGATGTCAGGCTAGGAACTGAACCTGGAGGCAGAACCTGAAGCAGAGGCCATGGAGGGGTGCTGCTTCTATTCCTTATATAGACTGCCAGCAGAAGGTATGGCCCACACACCTTTAATGTGGGCCATACCTTCTGCTGGTCGTCTATATAAAGAATAGGAGAAGGAAGCTTTTGCTCTCGGGCTGCTTGCTCTTATCTTGCTAGCACATACATTCACTCGTCGGCATTAGAGCCCACTTCTTTGGGGTTCCAGCATATTCTGAAGGCCAGCTGAGGCATCTATCATTGCGGAGCCCTTGTCCATCAATCATTAATTAAGAAAATGTCACCACAGGCTTGCCTATGTTCAGATGTTATGGGGCATTTTCTAAACTGAGATTTCCTCTTCTCAGATGACTGTGGCTCCTGTCAAGTTGACATAAATCTGGCCAGTATACCTGGAGTGTTTTTATTAGTAACTCAGAGCTTTTCAGCTTAAAACACATACTGTATGTTTTGGGGTGCGGGTCAGGAGCATTTTTGGGAGGTGTCTGTGGCTTGAGGTCTGTTTCAAACTCCTGGGAGGGAAGAGCTGGCGGCTCAGAAGATTTGATATTTGAATAATTAAATTCTTGGTGCCTTGGTCTGGGTAGTGAAGTGCACATACTCATACAACTTTCTTCCCAAATATCTTAAACTGCTAGAAAATACAACAGCATCCATACTCAGAAAGCAACCACCCTGCATCTGAAATTGGTGATGTCATAGGCCAGAACTGGCAGGAAAAACTATTGATAGTGTAAAGTGTAAGCGGAGACTCTTGACCTCCGAGTAAACAGAAGAATGTATTCTAAAAGCAGGAAGCCAGTGAGCTGCCTTTCTGGACCCATAGCCATCCTGTCCACTCCCCGTGCCACCTAGAGCTTCAAGCAACATTTGTCTGCAAGTTAAAATTGAGAACTGTGGCAGAGAATGGGCCATTGGCCTGGTAACGGCTCGTGTAGAACTGAGGGAAAGCAGGACAGGGCTTAAGCTCATGTCAGACCTTAACCACAGGTGCAGTGAAACATAAATTAACAGCTTTTCCTCGGTGGAGTGGAAAATGAAGTATTCTCACTGCGCAGTTCAGCTGGCTTTCTACACGTTAGCATTCGGAAATGCTCAGCCCTGTAGTCTGCCTTAGCCCTTTCAGCATAGAGCGCTCGCCCAGCCAAAAGGAGAAGTGGTGGGGAAGTATGTCTGGAGTGTGGCAGATGCCACCTAGGGCTGAGTGCATTGCATGGGCAGCCTTTTATTTGATCCCGAGTATCAGTAGACAGCCAGCCATGCTCAGACAGGAAGGGGCAGCAGGGCACGTGAACTGAAAAATTACAGAGAAAATGGTAATTTAGGGACCACAGGGGAACTTGCAAGAACTGTAATTGGAAGCTTGGAAAGGGGATTCTTTTTATCTTACTTTTTATTCTAAAATAAAAGTAAGTCCACAGGAAGTTGTAAAAACAATATAGTAATCTTTCACCCACTCTTCCTGGGAATTTTGTATCCTTCATAACTATCGGACAAAGTTAAACTCAGAAAATTGACATATAACACATGTCAGAGTTCTGTGGCATTTTTAATTTACTTTATGTGTTTATTTGAGGATGGACCCAAGGGTCGAATGCAATGATTACTTGATTATCTTAAGACAGTTTCTCATTAGGAGGACTGAGACTAACCTTTGTTGACCAAAGTGGCCTTGAGTGGTTTTTTTGTTTTTTAATTAATGAAATGATTGTTGAAATTAAAAATCTCTATGGCTCTAAATGATAAAGCAGACAGACATCATGATCAAAGAAAACCAAGCTAGGCCATATTTAATGGTGCTTACCCATAATCCCAACACTCAGAAAGCTAAGGCAGAAGAATTAAGAGTTTGAGGACAGCCTGAGAGCCTGTGTTAAGTAAAGAATAAGGGGGAAAAAGGGACCTTTAGGAAATAAAGACATGGTAAAGATCACCCCCTAGGATATGGCATAAAAATACAGAGATGAAAAATCAGAACTGAAGGAGCATATGACATAGGTGTACTATCTGTTTAAAAGATATTACCTTGATGTCAGAATTAGGAAGGACAGAAACAGGTGAGTAAGAGATGGGTTTCTAGTCCACAACAGTACCCCCCACTTGCCCAGGAAATGAGGTGTGGACCACAGCGATGTAGCATCCAAGGGGAGGACAGAGCCTGCATCTGCTCTGTTTGCAAGGTTCCCTTCTCTGCAGCCAGATCAGGAGTGAATTTAAGAAGGATACATGGGATACTTTAAGCAACATTGAGAGAGAAAAGTTTGGGCTGGGAAAGCTGTGAATCAATCCAAATTGTCTCTGACGCTGGTGTTTGTACTTACTGTGCAAGAAGACAACTGAAGGAAAGAAAGGGGGTGTGCGCATATTAGAGTCACACCCATGTGGCAGAAACATACATGCCACAGCTGTGTCACGGCGATGTGTATTTATCTAGTGGAGAAATGGAGATCAAACTGGAAGTGGAGGAGACAGAAACTTATATAGGACACGAGGAATGAGTCCAGTAGCCACAGTCAGCGGAAATGGAACCAGTGAAAATCGATGCTTCCAGTTCAGCTTTAGAAGGAAGGATAAGCAGCAGGAAATTTTTCTCCTTTTTTTTTTCCTTTTAGTTTTTCAAGACAGGGTTTCTCGGTGTAGCCCTGGATGTTCTAGAACTCACTTTGTAGACCAGGCTGGCCTTGAACTCAGAGATCTGCCTACCTCCTGAGTGCTGGGATTATAGGAAGGAGTGCACTGTCACTGCCCGGCTGATTTTATCACGTTACTGTTAGTCATCAACGTAGTAGGTTGATCATATAACTAATAGCTTAAAAGTGTAATGTGGAAAGCCTTAACTTTGACCTAGAATAAATATGTAACAAACCTTTAAGCCTTAAATGGAGAAAACACAAACTTATTAATCCTAATATGATACTTATAAAATTGAATGTCTCTGTCCCCAAAGCTGTCTGGATTCAACAAGTCAAGTTTTCTTCTTGCTATCCGTGATGGTCTGTGCTTGCTGACTCCCTAGAAACCCCACAGTTGTTTTTATTGGCCTCTGAGCACCGCGTATCATTTCTGTTGCTGAGGCTACATGAGCCCCCAGGGCTACATATGCATGAGTCTTGTCCATAATGAATCAAGCAGGCTGCCAGCCCTCTTCCTGTGAGGACACAGAAGATCCCTTCCTATCTTCTGGTCTCCCCTTCTTCCACACTCAAGCCGGTTCATCAATGTGGCATAAGGCAGAGAATGACCTGGAAAATGGATTCATAATCTTTGTTCACTCGGACCTGGAAAACCAGTAGCTGTCAGATGACCAAGCCCTTTGCAGGACATTTGACTGGGCTAGCCAACTTTTAGAGTAGGTGAACTCAGTATTCCAAGGTTAATGTCAACCCCACTACACACACCCCTGAGTAGTCTACACAACATGTCTGTAATAGTTCTGAGAGCCTAGACATCATCCACTGGGGGGGGGGGGGGGGGGGCTACAGATGAAATGGCTGGCCTTGTGTTTGGGTTATAGGATTTCTAGCACACACCCCCAACATACACACATACATCAATCTGCTTTGCCAGTCATCTTGTTAAGTAGTTTATGTGTCTCCTTTCGGCATTTCTTTCAGAAATTTTTATTCTCGTTGCATGTAGTCTTCATACTCTCCTCTCCTCCAACATTCTCTCATGACCAGGAAATGTGTATGGAAAGTACCTTCATGGAAAAAGACCGTGCCCTTCATTATTACCCCTGTGTCTTTCACAGCACCACATGACCACATCTGTAGCACAGTTAGGAGGACTTCATTTCATGTCTAGAGGAGACTCCTTGCTAAACTCTCTTTAAACCAGGGAGTGAAGCAAAATGTCCGGTGTGAACAGTGGGTTTCTAAGCATCTTTCATGTTTCCTTTCATCATGTCAGAAGACAAATTCCTGGCTCAAAATTACAGTAATCCTTCCAAGCTAATAGGAGTCCAATGCTGCTTCTCAGATGAACACTGGATAGAGAGTGAGCTTCGAATATGTAAAAGGCAGTGTTTGGGTAATGACTATGCCTAAGAATTAGTGTTAGAAGAGTTGAGTGGAGATGGAAGGCGAAGAGATGCTCCCTGCTCTTCCGTTAGAAACGGGAGTGTGTGGTTCACAGTTACACCCTCCCCCTACACACACACACACACACACACTTGCAATGTGACTTTAAAACTGTCTGTTGAAGGATGAGATGGAGTTCTAAGCCAGACCATGTTGGTTTGGACAGAAATTCTTACAGAATTATTAAGCCTTAAAAAAAGCAAAGGAGATTTATGCATCTGTATCTGACCAGTTTGGTTTGGAATAGGTTCATAGTGGAAAAGTAATAAAACCGTAAGAGACAGTGTCTTCTGAATGGTCTCCATTTTAAAACTCTCAACTTGGGCTGCCCCATTTTTGGATAAAAATGACTGTAAAGAAATTTACTGTAGGTAATTTTGGGAGGGACTTCTTGTTGTTGTTATCCTTTTGTATCATTTACCAGCCAGTATAAATTTTAAGCTTTCAGTTTTAAAGTTTTCTAGATATATCGATTTTGGGAGAAATATGGTGTGCAAGTCACAAACAGGCCCCCGGTGTTTGCTTAGCTATCAGTACAGCCTTCTGGTAGGGAGAGGTTGGGGTTTTGGTGTGCAGGGTAGCTGGATGTGCGAGGGAAAGCAGCGTCCTGTGGCTGCCAGCAGCCAGGAAACCATGAAGAGGAAACACATAATAAGCTTCGCCTCTGAAAAATCAGACCTAATAACTTCGTGAGGTTCTGATTTCAAAAGGAAAACAAAAAAAAAATTTTTTTTTGAAAAACCACATTCTCTGTTTGTTCTCAACCACTTGAGAACGGATAAATAATTGCTTAAAAATATTTATGTATTTAAGAATAGAAACAACAAATGAAGGTTGTGGGGGTGGGTCCTTGCAGACAGTACTGTCACGTTGTGCTCTCCAGAGGACAGCAAAATAGGCATTTTATTGCACTGGCTGCTTAACTTTCTTTCCACGGCCAGCAGTTCAAAGCACAGTTATTTTTATATAGTGAGAATGTGAGTGGACTGACAGGGCGTTGTGTCTCCACTCCAGGTATGCCTGCCGCATCTTTAGTGACCCCTGCTGATGTTATCAAGACTAGATTACAGGTGGCTGCCCGTGCCGGCCAAACCACTTACAACGGTGTGACCGACTGCTTCAGAAAGATCCTCCGAGAAGAGGGCCCCAAAGCATTGTGGAAAGGAGCTGCTGGTATGGAAGTGATTGGTTCTTAACTAATCCTTTGGTATCAGGGAAATTTCTTAAGACTCTAATGGCGTCTGTTATTCCCCTCTTAATCGTAGCGCGAGTCTTCCGCTCCTCGCCGCAGTTCGGCGTCACCTTGCTTACTTATGAATTACTGCAGCGGTGGTTCTACGTCGATTTTGGAGGCGTGTAAGTGTCATGGCGAATGCACTGCTAAATGTCCACAACCTCTAATACTCGGTTCTCACTGAGAAAAGTGCAGGGGGCTGACTGCCTCCTGTGACAGCGTCCACAAGGTCGTTTCCCGGGGAGCACACAGTTGACTAGAATTCAATCATCGCTTCGTGTTGCATGGTTTTATTGATTTCTACTGGTATTTTTTTTTTTTAACGAGTCAGTTGACACTCCCTTTATTCTCTTCCTAGGAAGCCCGTGGGGTCCGAGCCGGTTCCTAAATCCCGGATCACTCTGCCTGCTCCCAACCCTGACCATGTAGGGGGCTACAAACTGGCTGTTGCAACATTCGCAGGGATTGAGAACAAATTTGGACTTTACCTACCTCTCTTTAAGCCATCAGCATCTACCTCAAGAGTGACTGCTGGGGACTCCTAGAGGGACTGACCTGGATGTGGTTGTAAAATGATTGGAACCACAATCAGCCTCATCTGGGTCTGAGGCCTGGCTCCGTCCCTTCCACATCTGTCCCATTTAAATTCAGGTCAATGCTTCCTATATTAAATGCAATCATTCATTTTTCTGGATGTTTTTGTAGCAAGATCATGGGGAATTATTCCTAATTATCCTTTGGCACTCTGCCCACAACCTGTGCTTGTATCTTTTAAATACTGGGATTTGGTCAATACTAACTTGATCTGGAGTAAGTCTGAGGGGAAATTAAGGAGGCCTCCTACCTGGATGATGGTCTCACTAATGCTACTGAAAGGCAGCCATGATTTCCAAAAGACTTCTGAGTATGTTTAAAGTAGTAGAAAGCAAGGTATATATTTATAAAAATGAAAAACACTGGAAAGGAAAAAAAAAACCAAATATCTAGCCTGGACTCAAATTTTAAACATGCACAAATTTGGCCTCTGGATTATATTATGAAGGTTTTATGTGAAACATGTTTTTTCATAATGAAAACCACATTCAGGATGTTTAGCAATCATATTCTCTTACTATACCAAGTCTACTAGGGAAAAGTCTCGAATGTTAAGGAAGTGCTTTTGGCCTTTTTATTATAGAGACAGAAGAAACACAATTCTACTCCTGAGTGTACTGATTTGAGATAAATATGTATATGATGAACACATGCTGATTCCAATTTTAATAGACACTGTAAGAATAATGTACACCCCTTTTTGCTGGTACCACCCTCCTCGAGTCCCCATGGTTGGCACCCATTTGCCTTTAAAATCAACTTTCTCTTGAATCATGTCAGACAGATATACTCTAAGTTTATAGTTAATTTGGGGCGCCTTGTATCATGGACAGAGGCTTGTGTGTCTGTGAAGGGAAAAATAAACCATTTTTAAAGCTACTGATTGCTTGCTCTTGTGTGTTTCCATGATGAATGTCAAAAATATTGTCATTAGTAGACTCTTAAAACTCTTTGTGCCATGTTTGGGGACATTGTGTTCCCGTTGAAGCTGGCTTTCAAAGTAATGTGTGGGCTCGTTTTTCATGGCTCAGAATGAGGGGAAGAACATATATTTTACTCTGAGTAAGGAAAGAACTACTGAACAGATGCACTCACCCTAACCATCATTTGTTTTGTTTTTGTCTTTTAAGATTTATTTATTTTATTTATATGAGTACACTAAAGCTGTCTTCGGACACATCAGAAGAGGTCATCAGATCCCATTACAGATGGTTGTGAGCCACCATGTGGTTGCTGGGAATTGAACTCAGGACTTCTGGAAGAATAGTCAGTGTTCTTAACACTCTGAGCCATCTCTCCAGCTCACCTTAAACATCTTTAATACTTAAGACAATTACTGTTTTGGGGAAGCATATGTGCTCATTTGTGGGGGGGGTGTACATTTATCTGTAAGTGCTTGGGTATGAGTGCACATGTATGCACATATGTATGGAAACCAGGGTTTAGCACTGGATGACTTCTTTGCTCAGGCCATTTTAATTACTGAGAGGCTCTAGTGGAATTAAAGCTTGTAAGTTTGGCGACCTAACTGGCCAATGAGCTCCAGAGATCTACCTGTGCCTTATTCCCAAACATACCACAGGTTCTTGGGTAACGTGTGGGTGCCTCTGCCCTGGATTTCTATGTGAGTGATGGATCCAAACTCATGTCTCCATGCTTGCCCAGTAGACGCCTTATTGACAAGGCCATCTCCCCAGCCCAACTTGCTACAATTTCTTCTCATGATGATTAAAGTAACAAAAAGCTACAGTGGAAGTTGGACATAAGAACTATGCTATGATATCTGTAATTTAATTCACTACTGGGTTATATCAGAAGTAAATCTCAGCTGTATCTAACCCTTGTTAATATTTACCTCATTGTGATGACTTTGGAAAAGAAGTTAATCTTACAAATTTGTGGTTACTGTCAACAGCAGCCATCACCCAAAGATGATGCTGATTGATCTACTGGGGTTTGTGACTATTCTTAGTCCCTGAAGGTTTCCATCCCTGTCCCTGCAGTTAAATCAAAGCTGGAAATTTTCAGCATCACCCACAAGCTTTTGATCTGCATGCCTGTTAACGGTGTGGATCTTTACCAGAAATAGGACAAACGTGGTATCTACTACATAACAACCTCAAAGACCTGGTACCAGTTTGAGGATGGTATAAAACCCAGTGTTCCAGCTTTGGGCTTGGGAGTGTGGAAGGAAGCCTGAGTCCTCGAGTTCCCTTTTGACACTTGTTGGAATTTTTATAGAAGATCAGATTTTGATGGAAAAAAACCCCACTGACCCAGGTCTCATAAAAAGCACATAGTCCACCCATCCCTTTATGAACTGTTGGTTTTGATGGGAAAGCATCTTGGATCGGCTTAGTTATATGGGACTGAGGGTGATTCCACAATGGAGAAGAAGAGGGACTGGGAAGAGAGGGCGGTATGGAGGTTCATAATGGGATGTAAAGTGAATACATAAATGAATGAATAAATGAATGAATGAACAAGAAGAAGAAGCAGAAGAAGAAGCAGAAGCAGAAGCAGAAGAAGAAGAAGAAGAAGAAGAAGAAGAAGAAGAAGAAGAAGAAGAAGAAGAAGAAGAAGAAGAAGAAGAAGAAGAAGAAGCCAGAGGCCCAAGAGCCAATGGGAGATAGGATCACACTGTCCCTGTTTCTTTGAAATCCTTGACTTTTTTGCTGGGGAGGCAGTGGCTTGAGAGCCTTTGAAGGAGGCCTAATTTCCATGACTTCTGCTCAGTGGGTGGCATGCCTGTAACAGGCCAATGGACTGCAATCACCATGTGGTATGAACCACGTGAAATTTGTTCTGGGTTTTTCTTCTCCCCAAAGTGACAGCACAGTATGTTTGGAGTGGCGTAGCTCCTGTCATTGCTGCAGTCAGTCCCTGGACAGTGTCCCTCTTTAGGGGAAAGGTACAATAGGCATGTCGCTCCTGTGTACGTCCATGCCTTCCCTAGTATGCCTTCCCTGGAGCTCTGCAGCTCTGTGCTTGGCTCAGCCGGTGATTGCTTGGAAGGCGGGGGAGACAGGCCTGCTTTTTCGTAGCAGCCTTTTTAATTTTTTTCCAGGGAGAAGAGAAAATGCGAAGCTGACCACAGAGTGAACACACTGGTTCTTGGGTTCCAGTCGTGGCTGGGTTTCTTGAAGCTGGGTGGCGCGCTGTCGCCAAGCCCCTGCTGCACCTCATAACCCACAACCATTTGCCGAGCTCCCTGGGGTCGCCTTAATCCCAGCAGCCAGGGTCGCACGGGGAAAAGTAAGAATTCTGGCACAGAGAAAAGAGTCGTTTAAATGCTTATTGCATTTCAAGCTTCAGTTTTTACTTAGCGAAAATATTTAGCATTTCTGGAAAACAATGTTTAAATCTTTGTGCTTATATGTGATTTAATGGCGTGGCCTGTGTAAACCTCGGGACGCTTACATTTTGACAGTCTTCTGGAAATGTTTAGCGGCACATAACTCGGTGTGCAGGGAATAAAAACCGGGAAACAAATTGCGCTTGAAACTGTTTGTAGCCTCCTCAGACTGTGCATTCAGAATGCACGGCATGTCGGGAAGCTTCAGGTGCAAGGATGGGAGCACTTCAATGATAACATTTATTGAATCTGTCTTAGGCTCCAGTTTATCTGCCTTCCAAATTAACCTTCCCTCCAAACCCTCGTGTGCCTCTGACCACAGAAGCCAGACTTGTAGGGATGAATTTGTACTCTTGCCACTGAGTAAAATCCCATTTTCAATTCTGGGTAATCAAATGCTTTCAGGATGTGGATTTTTTTTTCCAGAGCTTTCTAAAATGTTCTTTCCATGAGCGTCTTCCACAAAGGGGCGTGTGCCTTTTGTTTTACCTGGGGGAGGGGAGGCAGATGGGACACAGTTTTCTCCAAAAGGTTCAGCCTTTGGTATTAAGACAAAAATGTAGTCACAAAATTGCCTGCTTCTTCCTGTCTCGGATGCCTACCAACATCCTCATGTATGTGTTTCTGAACAGTGGCAGCCTCTCCCTTGAAACCTAAACAGGGTTCTCTGTAAGGGAGAGATGGTTCTAGATCACAAACTTTTGGAGTTATCATTTTGAAGTATGCATGAATGAACAGTTGAATGGGTGGGTTTTTAATAAATGCTTTTTCCTCCACCGTGTCTCTTATTTTTTGGTGGTTTTTATGATACCAAAGAGTTAAGCCCTCAGGTCTTGGATAAAATGTTATATTGCTGAGTTGTAATACCAGCCCTTTTCACTTTTTTAAAATTCTGACTCATGGCCTTTCCAAGTTGCTCAAGCACACTGAAAGTGTTAGTCCATCCCTCTCAATCAACCAAAGACCTGGAAATACAGGCTTGTGACATCAGGCGGAAGACACAGGCTGTGCCATCAGGCTGACTTCCACACTCTTCCTGATAGGGCCTTTCTGTTGCTAGCGTTAAAACCAGAAATGAAAGCCAATTAATACAGTCCTGAGTATCAAACACTTTTTTTTTTTTTTAGAAATCACAAGTCAATCTTTTATTAAGTCAACGTAGCTGTAAAATAGGTTTTAATTATTAATAATTTGTTCCCATGAACCAGGAAGAATGTCATGAGCTCGAAGATGAATTTAAATTCCCTGGTCATTGTGAAAATTAAACTGTTGTTTTAGAAATCTTCTCCTTCGTGTTGAATGTTACCTTGGGCTTGAGGTGGGTTGTGAGTCATTTCTCTTATCAGTGAATAGACATTTGAAGCTTGCTCTCTTATTTCTCAAGTCTATTGGAGGCTACTGAGAACAGTGGTTTTATTTTCAGCGAGGTTTGTCTTTAGCTAATGCATTAATTGCCTGAGAAGAGTCCAAATGGAACACTTGCTTTCATCTGCTGGGGTACCTAATAAAATAATGTTGTTTGCTTTGAGATGCTGGGATGTTAAAGGGGTTTTGCTTAAGGCAAAACCACAGTCCCCTTGAATAACTCTTGGAGGAAAGTTAGGAAGACAGAGCAATTGTGCTTGTCTCAGGCTGACTTCCGGGTCACAGGCACGCCCCCCTTTACTCCGGTCTGGCCACCAAGGCTTTGGTGCCTACAGTTGTTCTGGTGGGACACTCTTCAAGGGTGGAAGAGTTAATATGGTGATTTTAAAGTTGATGCAAATTCTCAGAACAGACTTGTACAGTAAGATAGAGAAAAACAAGTCAAGAGTAAAAACCATGAAAGGCACATATCCCATTGCTCTGCCCAAAGCTGCCAGCCTTAGCTCTTGCACACGCCTCTTAGAGGATAGGGTTCTCTGATTTTTAAGGAATTATTAAGCAGGAGCCACCACATGCCATACATTATCTTATTAAGTCTTCCTAGTCCCTGAAGAGGTATCCTTTTTTTCTGTGTTAAAAAATGAGGAGACTAAGGCCAGCAATAGTGTCTTATTGCTTAGCCACCACAGTGAAGGAGCTCAGGTTTGAGTCTCGTTTCCCCAAAGCCCACCCTCCGCTAGAAAGGTTTCTTTCTAAAACTCAGTGCAGTGAGGTCTTAGGACAGTGTGCCCAGGGTGGTCAATTCTCACTATCAGAGGAACCGTACCCACCTTTGAGAAAGGGGGAAGAGTGACCTCCGATTGTTTATCTTACCAAGTACATTTGCTACCTCAAAGAATTCCAGGACTTGAGGACCAGGTGAATCCTGAGGCAGTCTTTTGAGGTTCCTCTTAAACAATTTTACAGCCTATTAAAGTCAGTAAAGAGGATTGAGGTAAACTTGAAGCATTTGCCCCACGGGAATAAAGTTGGAAGGTAATGTGGAAAAAGCAGAGGTAAGTTTACAAAAAGTTAGAGTGCAATGTGATAGGAAGCAAACAGTACTGGATCATCTTCAAAATCTCTTAATTAGAAAATGCCATTTTTTAAACAAAGGTTGGAAATAACAGAAAACCACGTTAAAAGTAAATATCTATGGTTAAGTGGTCTCAGTGTCTGGAGGGACTAGAGACAGTTTCCAGAATGCGGAGGATGATGTGATGACTTTGGTCATGACAGTCCCATCACCACTAATCGAAAGATATCCTCAAGAGGTTTCTTACTACCCCTCAAATTTAAAAACCATCACTTGGTGTCACCCATTCTTACACAAATGTGACCAAATTATTAACGAACCACGACAAAAATTTTCAACATTTTCTTGTTAAAACAACAACAACAACAACATCAAAATGTCATGTTTTTATTCTTCACAAGAGCATGGTGTGTTCAGACTGCACACTTCTGTTCTGAAGCAGAATTTTGCCACTTAAGTGCTACACAATTTGATGTGTGCTATGATATTCTGAGAATACATGTCTTCCATTAGTTAATTGCTTCATCTAAGGTTGCTTTTGAGACATGTTTTATTTTATTTGTCTGAGTTTGGGTCTGTGTGACATATACACTCCAAGTGCCATCAGAGGCTGGAAGAGGGCATCAGATCTCCTGGAACAGGAGTTAATAGTCACCCGTCACCACCCAGTCACCACGTCAGTGCTGAGAGGCAAACCCATCTCCTCTGCAAGAGCCACAGTGCACTTGGCCCCTGAGCCGTCTCTCCGGCCATTAAGAACCTGCCTCTTAGGATAAGGTTTGTGATTTGGGAGAGTCCCATTGTCATATCAGGCTGATAGTCTGCTTCTATAAAATCAGAAAGTCAGAGGAGGAGAAAGGAGGAAGAAGAAGCCAGCACCAGCAGCAGGAGTCCAGGTATTTATCTTTGTCTTCTGCAGAGAGAAATGAGGCCAGTTCTGTTGCTATGGAGGCCAGCCTCTCTTTCTCGTTCAGTTGGGGCTCTGTCCTGCCCTACTGGGCACTGGGTGCCTCTTCTTTACTACAGAAGCAGGTCAAGCTTAGCCTGAAACTTTAGGCTGCCCTTTATCCATGTAGAAAGTCTGTAATCTCCTTTTCCTTTGTCTTTAGTTTGCCTGTGACTGTAGGTCCAGAGAAGCCATCAGTTTTGCCCCTTTGAAGTGAAGGCTCACATTTTTTTTCCTTGCATTTAATTTAGGAAGAGTCTTAGTTGAATGACTACATTTCCTAATCCTTTCTATACATACCTGGCTGGTTTATGGTAATAACATTTGGCATCACCATGTCCTCACTGATATCTTCTATTTTTCATCTGTAAAGTGTTTGTATATATTTTTTAAATTCTATAACAATGAGTTACCAATGTCCCCAACATAAATTTGATCAGTTTTTCCACCTTTGTTTTCTACTTTGAAAGTTGTATGTTACAAAAAAAAAAATTCTGCTTTCTGGGACAGTTGGGAAATCCAGAATGTAACAGAACTATGGAATCCAGGGTTCTTTAAGCAGCTGGTATTGGGGAAAGAAAGGGGCTGTTTTTAGGGTGTGAGACTATCACTACCTTAGGTTGTCACCTGAGGCATTTCCACTTGAGGTGCAGAGTAGCAGATCTTCAGAGACCCCCTGAGTCCCCCCACCCCACCCCCACCGTTTGAACAGATAAAAATCAAAGAGACCAAGTTAGCTAGAATCTGTAAGACAAAGGAGCCTATCCTAGAGACAGCTGAGGGCTCCAGCTTTGGGCCAAGTACTCATCCAGCTATATGTGAAAAGAACCTTTGGGAGACTCAGAGAGAATCGCTGAAACCAAGAAAGAATGAAAATTCTGGAGGTCCTGAGGAGAAGGAATTTCAGCCCCTTTTGAGAGCAACACAAAAGTCCTCAGCCTACACAGCACACCAAGAAGACACCTCAGAAGAGTGTCAGGTGAACAGCTAAATTAGGCTGCTGATAACAGTCGCTACACTGTTCCTAATCGATCTGAAATGTGAGCCTCACAGAGACTTCACCTACTCGAAGCATTAACCGTCAGAACACAAAGGCAATACCTGAAGGAATACGAGCATTTTAAAATCTTAAAGACAAAAAGCCACAACTAAGTAAAAATAAATAAATAAATAAATAAATAAATAGATAGATAGATAGATAGATAGATAGATAGATAGATAGATAGATAAATAAATACTAATAGAAAGACCCCAAAACATAGCTGTGGAAACAGCAACAAAACCATTAGGACAACAATTATAAATAAACGTAAAGAAAGAAGAGGAACTGCGGTGGGCAGAAGGCAGTGGGCTGAGATCTTTACCCTACAGCCCCTACCCCACAAAACGTCTGTGTGCATGTGCTCATGCTTGTGTGGATGTGGTTACAGGTCACTGGACAATCTTGCTTTTTTTTGTTGTTGTTATTCTGTATGCCAGGTTACTTGACCTGTGAACTTAACCAGGTTTCTTCTGTCTCTGCTTCCTATCTTACTATAGGAGCACTGGGATTATGCACTACCCAGCCCAGCTTCACATGGGCTCTGGGGATTCAAAATTATGACCTCACACTTGTGCAGTAAGCACTTTACCAATTGCACTTCGGTGAATGTTCCATTTTTGATTAAAAAAAAATTCCTCAGAAATAAAGAAACTGGCAATCCTATAGAGGTAAAGCAAGCTTGTGTGACTAGCATATATGCAACATAGCAAACACTAGAGTGAGTCTTTCAGGCTGAAATGACAGAACACTAACCCAAGTAACTAATATAGAAGTTAAAGGGTTAAGGGTTGTCCTGCTCCGTGCTTGACTTGCCCAAGGCACTGAGCTCAGTCCTCATGTCAGGTGAACAGGTCAGTTTACCAAGAGAATATAACCTGTGAATCTAGTAATAACTTCAAAGTACATAAGTAAAAATGAAAAGGTAACCAGATTCAAAACCATGGCTTGGCCTTTTAAACATTGCAAATATAACTGTTAAAAGTTGTTGAATAAAGCCAGGCATTAATCCCAGCAGTTAAGAGGCAGAGATATGCCGGAGAGGTTAACCATGGAGGTTAGTCTGTTTTGCATAGTGAGTGTCAGAGAAGCCAGGGTTACATAGAGAGACCCTATCTTCAAAAAAATAAGAGAAGGACAGTGCTATTCTGGAGAGATGACTTAGTGGTTATGAGCATTTTCTGCTCTTGCAGAGGACCTACCTTTGGCTCACAGCACCCAAATTGTGGTTCACAACAGTCTGTGAGCCTCCAGTTCTAGGTCTCTTCTGTCCTCTGTAGGCACCAGGTATGCACGTGGTGCATATACATATATGCAGTCAAACACTTGTACTCACAAGAATAAGTATTTTACTCATTTTTAACTTTAAAAAGTCAACAAATTCTTGATATTTATGCATTTTATGCACTAAACTATTAAAGAAAACATCATTCTTTTCTTATTTTAATTCTGTCTCTGATGAGGAATAGCAGGTGCATTTTACTTATTTATTTATTTATTTATTTATTTATTTATTTATTTATTTTGCTACTATTGCTCTTCCAGGCTGTAGCTTTTCACATTGACATTGACCTTAGGCCTCGAGGGACATGCGGCTCTCACAGATTAAAAAGTTAATTGAAAAATCAGTCAGTCAGAAGAATGACCTTAATGAAAGGGTGGATCTTCAGGATATGTGTATGAGTGTTCAGTGTTCTCAACAGTTGCCACAGAGGCTCAGTGACTGGTTGTGTGTAACAGTGAGCAGACCCATGCAACTTGAGTGGGGTAGTAAAGATCACTCAAGAATAAGACCATAGAGGACCTGGTTCAGTTGTGAGATGTCTCCGAGAGGGTAATGTGTTCAAACACTTGGTCACCAGCTGCCGGTGCTGTTTTGGAAGGTTGCAGAAACTTCAGGAGGGGGAGAGGTTCTGGCGATGGTAGGTATTGAAGCTGACCATGAGATTGGATGGCTAGCCCCACTTCCTGTCCACTCTTTGCTTCCTGACTTTAGACCATGTGACCAGTCACCTCACACTTCCACTGCCATGACTTCCCCTTCATGGGGAGAGACTGTGTCTCTTCAACCAGGAGCTAAAATAAACCTGTCCTCAGGTTGTTTTGTTCAGGTGCTTCATCACAGCAAGGAAACATGTAACAAACAGTCAAGGTCAAAGTCAAATCATCTAGGAAAATAAACCATAATAAGGATTTGGACCTTCCCTCTGTATGTTCTGGTGACTTCTGTGTTTGAGCAACACAGCTCTTATAGCTATTCTGGAAAGAGATGGACTGAACGGTAAGGGGTGGTAGCTAGTGCAGAAACAGAGCTAGAGATAGTCTGGCTGTAGGCACATGAACTCCTGGCCCTTTCTCAGCTCACTCAAAGTGGCTTGAATGTGGAATTGCCCCCATAGGTTCATGTTTGTGGATGGCATGTTGTACAGCCCAAATCTCTGATCTATGAAAAGATTTTTTTCTATGTACTGTATTTCAAAGTCCAGAAGATGGCTTTAATATGTGGCTGTCATCCATGTCTAACTTTCTCCCATGAATTGAGCCAGCCTATATTTATACCAAGCACTGGTGTGTTTTCTGTTCTTTCTGATGGTCATACAGAACTTTCCCTACCCCCACCCCTGACTGTGCATGGGGTAGGGGAACTGGTGAAATTCTGTTGAGCAACATTGGGTTTCTAGGCTCCTTGCTTGTACAACTTACTTAAGCTCTCTTTGATTCCTATCACAATTTCTATATTACAAATGGCTTCTAGCTCTTTCTAACTATGGTTCACCGGGGCCAATATGGCTTAACTTACAGTAGAGCATCTAAATGCATGGCATGTTCTTATCTTATGGCAAAGGAATCCTTTTCTACAAGACCTGGTGCTGATGATCCATGGTATTCCAACATGTCTCTACTCATCAGTAATGTTTGCATCGTTAGCATCTGTGACTGTATTGCTTGGGTTTAGTGCTCATTGTACTGAGACCTATAGCAAAGCCCATCTCCCATTTTTTTGTTCACCAAAAGCCTTGCCTTCCATCTAGCATGTGGATTACAGACATTGAACATGTTGGCTTTGAAGACCCCAAATAGCCTAGCACATGCTGGGTTTTCTTCTACATGGTGAGTTTTAAATATCAGCAGTTTCTCCTTTAAAGGATATTAAATATTATTCTCCTCATAATGTCCCCTTATTCTGTTAATCACATGAGGTCGATACCCACTCAGTGAAGGGTCTGAGGATGATGGGGAGGCTGGCTGTCTCAGGGGATCAATAAGGACTTTACCATGTCTCATCAAATGTGCTCCTCAGTGTGCCCCTGTTGTTGCCTTACACAGGCTTCGCTCAAGGAAACATTCAGAGATGGGTCTTCAATCACACCTCAGACTTTTGGTTTACTCTTAATGGTGGTTTACCCTATGCCTGAGAGCCTTTTGTCTATTTTTTTTTTACTAGATTGCTTTTTAAAATGTTTACATTTATTTGTTTGTATCTGTGTGTGTGTGTGTGTGTGTGTGTGTGTGTGTGTGACACATGGAGCTCAGAAGACAACAACTTGTGGGAGTCACTTCTGTCTGTCCACTGTATGAGTCCTGAGAGATCTCAGGCCATCAGATTTTAGCAGACATCGTTTGTGGATACATTGTTTTCTCTTTTGTCTTGTGTATCATCCTATTGTCGTAATGGTATTCTGGCTTTACCTTTGCAGAAATACACTGACATATTTTTACAACATCTAAAGAGCAATCCCTATATTGCTAAATTAGACTTTCTCCTTCAATAAAACAGAAAATCTGCTGACAATTTCAAATGTTTTTCTTCACAGTTCTACCCACTGAGTTTAAATACACATACATGAAGACATTCATTTTTACCTACAAAATGTTAATTTCTGTTTGTAAGGTAATTTAATTATGTAGGTACTATAGAGCAGTTGGAGGAAAATATATACCTTACAATTTTTTAAAAGTATATTAGTTCAAGGATCCCTTACCAAGAATGTGTGGATGGAAGTTTTCTTCCTAAAATATCAAAAGCCTATTGACAAGCTAGTTTTTAAATTATTTAACCATAATTTACTTTTACTCTCTCTAGCAATAAGATAACCCCAGAGAAGTGTGATTAAAGCTGCCTATAAGCTCAGTCTCTACTTTAATCATAATTAATGCAGTTTGTAGTGTGAATTTAAAAACACACGTTTATAGAACATACTGTGTTTGTTTATTTCAACCTGTCTTTTCTTATTCTACCATTCGACATTGTTTTTAAACTTGGAGGCTTTGGTGAAAGGGGCAAGGGAGTGTCTACCGCTAAAAACAAAACAAACAACAATAAAAACAAAACAAACAACAATAAAAACAAAACAACACGTACACACATGAAGCCTTATAAAAATATATCTTGGAGTCTTGAATTAAGCCCACCAGGTTGGCCCTCTAAAAAGCCGTGTCCAGTCTTTAACATGCTCTTCACGAATCTCTCTAATCCCTTGTCAAAGCAAACTTCACGTCAGGTTTTCTACTAAGCAAAACATTTCCCCACAGTGATACAAACCTAGTTGGAACATTTTATTAGTGATACTGGTGTCATATTTAGGAACCACAGACTTTTTGTAGAGCTGTGCTAGCTTGGACGACAAGTATCAATGGTCAACTATACTTGAAATATTGTTAAAGTGAATAGAAATAATAGGCATTAAAATTCATTCCGTTCACTGCAACAAACCTCTAAAGACTCCATGTTCTCAGTGGAACTGGCATACTGTAATTGTTATTTGGAACTTAATGTAACCTCAGCAGCAGCAGAGAAAATAGAGTCCTCTCATTACGCACATGCTCTAAGATCGTTTATTTTAATGCTTTCAAATAAATATGTTCCATGCAGCACGTTACAATAAATAAGGAGCAGCAATGTTCTTGTAGTAAATCCATTCATAATGCGAATCACCATGTAAAACACCACATCTCAAGTCTTTGGCCCTGTACCATATCATGAGGCACGCCACATCTGCACCCAATCATATCTGGCTTCATATGGATTTAATAGGACTACGCCAGAAGTACATGTAAGCACAAATTCAACCAGAGGTTTCCAGCTATTAAATACAGCTACCAAGTAGTTAAAAGGCAACAACTAAACCCCTAAGGGTTCCCTCCCCCATTTGTTTTTGAGACGGGGACACAAAGGTAGAAACGCTGTGGTGGATTTCGAATGAGTAGGTACACGTGGAGAATACGGGGAAACACTGCACAATATGGCACCCAAGATGCCACGGGGATACTGATACAGAAAGGACGCCAAACACTGCACGGGGGCCTTGACTGCAGACTGAGTTCTAGCATGGAAAGATGGGCGCCAGAGTGGGCAGACTCATCTCACGTCTAGGCAGCTAACTCAACAGCCCCTTCCTCCTCGCTGTCAGCCCTGTTGGCGCGGATCTCCACCAGGGTCCGGGCAAATCGCGTCCATTCATCATTGTGGGGAACCGCAAGCTGAAAAGCAAAATCAACAGAGAAATGATAAGCAAGATAATCTCTTGCATCTTACACTCTCCTTGATATCGGTACGGCCGTTCCTCACCAAAGAATGCAAAGGAAACCAAATAGTGTGAGAATTATGGGGGACCTGAAGTGTGGAGCTCAACCTACAGCTTCACTCCTTAGCAGGGGCATCACTCAGGGAATGCATAAAACCTTTAAAATGTGTGTTAACTAAACAATCCCAGAGGCCACATTAAAGCGCTCATAGTAAGGAGCGCTCTTTGTTCTTGGGTCCTAAGGTGAACTCAGCAAATAAAGGCTGCATTATTAACCATGATTTCAGAATGACTATGGTACTTTCTTTCTAGTCGAAGCTATCGATTTGTTTCTTACAGAGTCATTAATGAGTCAATACACATGTAGAAAAAATAGCTTACATATGCACAGAGCCTTTCCTATAGAAGGTCACGGTTGAGCATTTCCAGCAGGGTCTGTGTTGATGGCTCTGACTAACTAGCACTGACCAAAGGTTCTATTCTAAGTGCTTTACATATATTAACTCATACCTCATAGCAGTCTTAGGTGGGGTAAATTTACCCTATGTGTACAAGCAAATTATTTCCATTTTATAGAACGAGAAGCAGGATGAGGCATGGGGGGTAAAATCCTACCAGGACTACAAAACCTCTGCCAATGTTATGCAATTTCAGCATTGAAGCTATATTGATTTGCCAAAGGGGGAGTTCTATGATACTTCTCAAATGGTGTCTTTTGCTGTCTGCCATTCAACGAAGAGGAATTAACATACCCTTGTGTAGAAATTTTGCATAAGAATTTTTCTTAGCTGCACTAAAGATTATGATTACACTACATAGCATCCCAAATGAGTTGTTTAAAGATAACAAAAAGAATTATTATTGCTTGAAATACAAAAAAAAAAAAAAAGAAAAAAGAAATCATCTGAAGATGAACAGCAGGACTGAGTGGAGTGCTGAAGGAGAGCCTAGGCAATGAAATTGATTTCTACATTACAGGAATTTTCTTGGTGTTTCACTCTGTAAAACAGTATGAGGGTATGACCAATTCATCTACATTCTAGGACCACACATGGTACCCCACACATGATATCCATATATCCCATACACATTAAGAACACAATCAACTCAATCAATATACATTTTTTTTTTTGAGACAGGGTTTTTCTGTATAGCCTTGGCTGTCCTGGAACTCACTATGTAGACCAGGCTGGCCTCGAACTCAGAAATCCACCTGCCTCTGCCTCCTGAGTGCTGGGATTAAAGGCATGCACCACCATGCCCGGCTCTTTCTGTTTGTTTGTTTTTTTTAATATACATTATTAAAAGTAAAGAGAAAGAGAGAGAGAGAGAGAGAGAGAGAGAGAGAGAGAGAGAGAGAGGAAAAAGTAAGTGTTCAAATTATGTCTATAACTAGAAAATTTCCCACCATACACAGCCAGATGATTAGAACGTTTAAGGTTTTATTAGAGGAAATGATAGTCTCCGATACTATCTGTCCAAGAAAACTGACTGGAGGGTGGCAGTAAAGTATGTTCTTAAGTGACTTCTAGTCCTAAGGTCAAACGTTTCAAAAATATAATTCTAAAAATGACGTCCAGGTGGAGAAGCATTCCAGTTCATTATCAGAAATGCTTCTCCAGTGAGAGTTTTCATTCTAACATACGAGTACTTTTGAGAATAGTGAAAAAGAGACACTCCCCTAGTTATTGAAATGAATCTAAATTTCTCTTGCAGCAATGATACAAATTCACAATAATACTGAGTGACATCGTTACTCTTAGCTCGGACCAGTTTCCTTCTGGTGAGATCTTCTCTCCGATTTCACTAGTCTTCAGTTTTGTCCTCCATTAAAAATAATACTGCCCTAGGAAAATGAGACCCCCAAACTAAGAGATTCAAAATAGCTAACCAACAGCGTAAGCAGGTAAGAGGGTTGATATCATTTATGTGAAAGAACAGGTCCATGTGTCCTTTCCTTCTCCCGGTGCCTGAGCTAATGTTTCCCAAAAGAACTATGTAATGAAAGCTGGAGGATAGATAGGGAATCAATCAAGAGAACCTGAATTTTTCTCTCAGAAAATAAAGCTGAGAGAGATACAAAGCTAAGGCACCTCTGACCTCTGTATGACATTAAACACTTGAAGAAAGAACTTAGCCAACCCAGCACCATGCTGCTCACAAACAGATGAGGACCTCTCCACACACACAAGCATAAGACTATACTATTTCTTCATGCAGTAAAAATATTAACATTTGATGGCCTACATAACATTTTATTGATGGCACTGTATAGGATTCAAGCATAGGAACAGGAAAATAGGCCCCATGTTTTTTAATTGTTTCATGTAGTCATGTAGTAATACTAGCAAGATGCTTAAGAAGTGACTTCTGTGTAGATTCTGGAACATCAAGTTCAAATAGTGGCCAGACACAGGTTGAAGCTGGCAGCCATGCATGCTATATACAACCACATCTCTAATGTATAAAAACTAAATTTTCTCAAACCTAAATGTTTCTACTAAACAAAATTATCCTATCAGTTAAACTATGTTTGGCCTCCTTCATGAAACTGAAACCAACGTAAAATACTTAAATGCTAAAACATGATTTTACATATGAAGGTTTATCTTCACAGGCATTTAAATATGCAGATTATGCCTAAGGAATTTCTATAATATGCTTCTGGCTAATATGCTAATAATATTTTGTGTAAAAATCACACCACACACACACACACACACACAAAGATACACACATATTAAGCTTTAAAAATAAAATTCATTCCATCAAGTGTTTTCCCTCCTGAAATACCATGTACATTACAGAAATAATAGTTCGCTTTGTCTACATCAAATTCTGGAACAGAAATGGTAGAAACACAGTTGTTTCTCGAAACTTGAAGTCCGTTTCCCTAGCACATCCCGTTGCACCTTTTCATCCAGTTGGCTGTAAAAAATAACCCAACCTGAATGCACCGTTCGATGGAGAAGCCACACAGCGCACTGCTCCATTTTTAGAATGAAACATCACATCAGGAAGCACTCTAAGTATAATCTTAGCCCAAACGTGCGAATGTATATTCACAGGTCGATTCCACAGCGGACGTAATCATTGTTGGCATCTGAATGACTTGTAGGTGAGACCAAACGGGTGCCTCCCAAACAGGACGGCCACCCTTGTCTGTTTCGACTTATGACTCTCTAAACAAAAATCTGTTTGGACCGAGCTGTCCTTCTCACCCTTGGAAGTTCCCAGTCTCTCTCACGGGGTTCTCAGACTGAGCCGAGGAGGTGAGAGAAGCGCTCTGGGGGCATTTCTAACCACACCTTACTCACTGGTTAGGAAAAGGCTTTGTTCCTATCCAGCACCTAATCAGCATGCCAGGCCCCAGAGACCATTGACAACCCTTTTGAAAAGCGACGACCAGGAAGTGGAGGTGAAAATGAATGCTGGCTTTGGTCAGAATGAGTGCATTCTGGCGTAGATTCAGAAACTGAATAGCACAGAGTAGTGTGTTCTCCCTGTCACGCAAGTAGCTGAGGCGCGTTGCTTCAGCCTCTCCTCAGTTTCTATCAAGGCACAAAAGGCTAAATGCGGAGCACCTAAGCGTCACTGAGAACTACTCCGCTGCTTCTTGCAAAAAACTGTTTCCAATAATTTCTAAATAATGTCCACTTGTGGCATGATGAGGTGGTGGCGCACGCCTTTAACCCCCAGCCCTTGGGAGGCAGAGGCAGACCGATCTCTGAGTTGGTGGCCAGCCTGGTTTACATAGTGAGTTCCAGGACATCCTGGGCTACATAGTAAAACCTGGTCTCCACATAAACAAATAGATTATGATGAGAAAAATATTTGCATCTCTCATGGTGATGATAATTCTGATCAATTGAAAAATCCAGGAGAGGCAATAAGGAGAAAAACAGTGAAAAATAGTGAAATAAAGGCACTGCCAGACTTTAGAAACCTTCTGCTTAGGCCCACTTGGATCTGGAAACATTTTCTGCTGCAGATTGGTCTGCCGGAGTCACGCTGTGGGTCATGGAAGACTCCTATTTTCCACTGCTTCTTGGAGCGGAGCTCACCCATAGCTGATCCACCCTGCCTGAGAACTGCTGCCTAATCTGGATAGGGGTAAAGTGTTTAAAGCATTTGAATGCCTTAAGCACCGAGGGCTCTGATTTCTAAGATAATAAAATCTCAGCTGTAGAAGCACCCACCTTTTATAGATCTGGAATGACCCTGTATTAACAGCCAAAGGATTGAAGGCCAAAGGTAGTTATGGAGGTAGCAATTTGGCTTTAAAAAAGAGGGGGAAGTGAACCTCATAGTCGGTCAGGACAATCAAGTCTTACTCTTATTTCAGCTGCCGGCAACAGGCTTTATCCTCTCATTGCCTCGATTGTCAAATGGGGATGCGGACATCGGAGCATTGATCAACAGAGCAGTGGAGAGGACAGGGAAGGTAATCTGAGTGACAAGGGACTGAGTCCTTCATGTGGTATTCATGCCATAAGCTGTCACTCTGCTGAAAGAGGCTCCTAAAAACGACAGGTAGCTTACACCTGTTCTTCAGTATGTTTCTGAGGACCATTTTTTCCTTAAAGAATGAACTCTGATTGCTATGAGAACATTAAGAAACCCATCTTTAGCCGGGCAGTGGTGGTGCACGCCTTTAATCCCAGCACTTGGGAGGCAGAGGCAGGTAGATTTCTGAGTTCAAGGCCAGCCTGGTCTACAGAGTGAGTTCCAGGACAGCCAGAGCTACACAGAGAAACCCTGTCTCGGAAAAAAACCACAACCACCACCACCACAACAACAACAACAAAGAAACCCATCTTTACCCACAAGGAAAAGGGAAATAAAGGCAGCTGAACAGTCTTCTCAAGTCAGTCTCACAAGTCCGTGTGGGGCAGGTAAGACCTCACACTGTAAAAGGGCCAGCCCTCCACAGTAGAATGGCCGGCAGGTAATGAGTTTTGAGTTACCCCCTAAAAGATTCCAAAGACTGTAATCCAAGATTCTTAGGGGACAAAAGGTCACAAGCAAAGAGAAAAAGCACGAAACTTGTAGGAAGAATAAATCACATATGTGGGTGATTTTAACTTCTCCCACATCCCCTCTCTCCACCCAACCTGTGTTGCTAGGTCAGGAGAGCTGAGCCTCTCTCTGAGTAGATCAACAGTTGCCTGTAGCCTCACTGATGGTCCTCTAAGATTGGTGAGTATGACCAGAGCGTATCACACCTGGGCATCTTGGGTACCTTGTAAGAGGCACACACAGGAGAGTAGCTAGAACTGGAGATGAAAGCCAGGACAGAGAGTAGCTAAATGATGTTTTTGTTTGTCCCCCCCTCCCCCCCCCAGCTTGTCACTTTTTACTGTGTGTCCTTAGGAACCTCTCTGATCTCCCTTATTTAGTTGAAGGAAATTTGAGAGTACACCTAATGATTGATAGTAACATGAGTATAAAGAAACAAATGAACACAGTGCTTGGCCCATTATAATCCCTGTTAAATGATGTCTCTTATTTTTTTTCTTTCTCCATGTTTATCCCCTTTCTTCTATTTTTCTTGCTTTCTTGCTTCTTTTCCTCTTCTCTTTCTCCTATTTTTCTTCTTTCTACCTATCTAGAATTGCATTTCTTTTATTTTATCTTGAAGCACTTTTTATTTCTCTGAATATCACACATGACTACTTAAATAGTTTTTTTTTCAAACAATAGCTAACTTTACTGTAAGGAAAGAGATGTTTTTGGATTGTAAGAGAAGTTTGTCATAGTTACTTTTTATTATAAATTAATATTAAATTTAATATATATTACTTCTAGATATTTATGTGTGTGTAAGTATATGCAAATATTCTCCACACCTCTATTATTTCTCCACATAGGACCAATGCATCTCAATACAGCTATTTTTTTTCTTGTTACAGCATTTTCTGCAGCAGGATTCTACTTTAACCACAGGTTATAAGGCTGGATTATTGCTGAGCACATTGTAATAAAAATCAAGTGATTATTTATAATCGGGGTAAAACACACAGATATCATTCATGTGCCTCTCTTTATAAGCACATAGCTAACAGCTTTGAACAGTCCTCCGTCAAGTCTCCCTCATTTTTCAGTGAATTCTAAGGATTTATAGTCCCTAGCAGCTGATTTTAAATAGCTGCAGTAAAGACTCTGTTTCAAGGATCATTTCTTTACTCCATTAAATAGTTGCAATTGACTCCTAGCTATGAATCTTTTTGTGATAAAATATATCTCAGGTACCACTTACAAAAGCATGGCTGGAAAACCTTGGATAATTAAGAGGTTGAAAAAAATATTCCATAATCTCAATTAGGTTTCTCAGTTCCATTAATCATGGCCAACAAACTGAGGTGGTCTCTAGGTTCAAGATAAATTCAAGATAAATATTTTTGTGGATGTGTGGTTCATCAGTGTCTTTGTAATCTTTCAATTAAGTGGAGTCGTTTAAAAAAGTCTGTGGGACTATAACATGAACCGCCCATTGTGAACAGACACGAGAACGATTTCCTATTCTATATTAACACTAGCACGAAAGTTTTCTGCTAAAAAGATATTGTACAATTGACCTTTTTATTTTAATGCACACTATTTCTAGTGCCTTTACAGAATGAGGGAAGCTTGTGTTGGTTCCCTCAGAATGACAGTTTAACTCCTCTGGACTCCAAAGGTTAAAACCAAACAAACCCACCGACAGTTATTAATGGCACCCAAATTCAGGAAAGCGTTAACCCACTGGCGTGCAAACGTGCATCTGTGTTCAGGGAAAGCCTGTCTATTTTTTTTTTTTTTTTTTAGGACAATTCCCTTTGCCACACACACAGATGGGAGCAAAGTGGGAGGTAACAGGTTCTGAAATACCCAGCAGACCCGCTTCACATAAACGCAGCCTCGCTGTATTTAATTCTCAGAGAGGCAAGGTCTACGTCCCTGTTAACAACGGAGGAAACCACGGACCAAAATCCCGTGCCAGGACGCAGCTACACGGGCAAAGACGCACTACAGCCTTCTGCCATGAGGTAGACTGTGGTGGGACGACTTAGACTTAGAAGAAACTTCCGAAAAGTCAAGAAAGCCAGACACACGCACATCTGTTCTGTAGTCTGCTATTACTAGCCAGTCAATAGGTTAAAATTACTAGGGAGGTCACCTGCTTTCTAACCTGGTCCCCTTTCCTGGTATCTGTTTTTGAATTTCTTTTCCTTTGCATACTCAAGTATAGGAAGCTTTGAGACCTGTTTGTCAAAGCCCCCTTTCCTCTATTTTTAAACGGGTGGTTTCTTTTTACCGCATGTTTCTCAAACCAACGTTACAAATAACAATTTTTTTACCACCCGATTAAGGTAAGAAACAAAAGTCAGACATAAAAGACAAAGTAAATAGTAACAGATATGGATCTGTTAATGGCAGTAAGCCAGTAACTATGGAAGGAAATAAGCAATTTAAACACTTGTCTTGAGAAATTAACAGTTACAATTATTCTTCACGCTAAAATTTAGCCTGTAAGCAAGGGTACCAAAATCCAGAGGTGTTTACCTGTGGAGAAAACCAAAACCAAACCACAGCTGAGAAAAAAAAAAAACTAATTTGGCAAGACCTGGAGATGCCCTTGCTTGTGCACGTATTGAAATCATATCAGCTGCTGTCTCCTGAAACTGTTGGATGTTATTATTTTGTCTACTACTAGGGAACAATCCATTTCTCAACCCGAAAGATACAGAAAGTGCTGGAAACAATGGCTGATGGACAATGCTGGCGAATAAGCTTTCTAAACTCCAATCGCCTCCCTTTCCATAGTACAAAAGACACAGAGAGAGAGAGGCAGGGCAAAAAGAAAGGGCTGTGAGTCAAGCCTCTCCCCACATTAGCTGACTAACCATGCCGCCTATTCCCTCATGTTATTGACTATAGGTTTTCGAGTAAATTCCTAGCAACCACGGAATCTAAGCAGTTTTGACAAAAAGAAAGCTTATCGCTAAACACCTTAAAAACATTTACCAAGGTAATAAAAGAAATGTCATTTCCGCCTACTGAATGTTTGGGCATAAAAGAAGTATTTTTATAATGCAGTTCATGATTTATCATATCTATAGTGTCCAAAAAAAAAAAAAAAAAAAAAGCACAATGAAAAGGAAGCGTTTTTTTCTAGCGGTTGACAAGCGTTTGAGTCAACTACTAGGCTTTCACTGCATTGGCCGCCAAGGCAATCTCTCTCTTCTAAAAGCAAGGGAGGGAGGAAGAGCAGGTAATGGCTGTGAAGAAGGACAAACAGTCCTTTCTAAAACTCCTTTTCTGTGCAAATAGAGTCAAGCTTCCTGTGTCTACCAGACTCTACTCAGTTTGGAGGCTGCATTCTGAACGCATTGTACAATTCAGCTTTTGCTAAAATGTCCCCACACAGTTCACGGCGGGACTCATTCTTTCCTGTTATATGACAGACACTGTGTTGGACACGCAGTGCCTGCTTTAACAGACAAGGACATCATCTTTGGGTGTTTCTACAGACTCAGTTTTCCAAAGGTTATAATACTTCGCTGTTATATTTGCTAGACAAGTCTAGTCTTTATGATACTAGATACTAGAAGGTGTTCAATTACTATTCATGAGAGCTTAATGCCAAGGTCAATAAGAATACAAGATTTAATCTAAATACTGGGAAATTACTACCGTGTCATCAGAAGACAGCCTCGGAGTGGGCTACCGATCTGTTTTGTCTTTCTACTAGGTAAAGGGACAGTTTTTTTTTCCTATAATAGCAGAAGACTGGATATTACTTAAATGATACATAATTAATTTATTTCAAGTAAAAAAAAATCCAAGGTAAAAGATGTTATGATAGCTGATATTCTAGAAAACACACAAGTCTTCCTTGACAAGGGGATAATGGGTAATTTATTATTCCTCATTTTCAAGTCCAACATATGTAATATATATGCATTTATATATAAACACAGAAGCAGATATCTGATTTTATATTTTATTTTAGATATGCCAACACACACGAGGACACACACACACACACACACACACACACACACACACACACANTAGAAAACACACAAGTCTTCCTTGACAAGGGGATAATGGGTAATTTATTATTCCTCATTTTCAAGTCCAACATATGTAATATATATGCATTTATATATAAACACAGAAGCAGATATCTGATTTTATATTTTATTTTAGATATGCCAACACACACGAGGACACACACACACACACACACACACACACACACACACACACACAAACCAAAAAATCCAAACCAAACCAGGCCAAAAAGTTTCAGTTTTTTTGCAGACCAAAAAAATCTCTATTCCTGGCAGAGCACAGCTTTATCCTGGGCTTTGCATGAAGTGATTAGAGGCAGCCACTCTTACTGACACTTTTTTGAGACAAAATTGAACAGGTTTTGTGTCAGAGGTGACACATGCCTTTAATCCCAGCACAGGAAAGCAGAGGCAGGTGGATTTCTGTGAGTTTGCAGCCAGTCTGGTCTACAGAGCAAGATCCAGGACAGCTGAGCTAAACAAGAAAACTTCGCCTCGAAACGCCAAAAACGAAACGAAACAAAACAAAACGAAACAAAACACGAGGCCAACTAACCAACAAAAAAACAATCAACACAAAGTTTTGAAATTATAAAACTCAGACAATTTGTCAGTCATAAAAACGTTTAACTCAATGACAACAACTGCTTCAGCATTCAAACAACCACCAAAGACAACTGAGAAATGGCAGACAGATCATGAAGACGGAGAACTGTCAAGCTGCCATTGGTTTCAGGAGGTATATATTCATAGGCCATTTATCACTATACCAATATTGAAAAGTACTAGACACATTTTAGCCTGATTTATATAAACCTAACATTAGAGCTTTCCACTTAGTCAACCATTCACAAAGTATGAAAGTTGTAGGTACTTTGTATCAATTTTGGAAAAAAAATGCTCTTAAAAACATATTAATACTGTGAATCCATTTCCATAAACCAAATGCTACCTCAGTATGCACACTATTTTTATAGTAATTAAATGTTTTTTATACATATGCTTATCAAATGGAAGCCGCTGCTACCATACTTACTATAAAATAAGTAATTTCATTCGAGTTAATAGTGCCTTTTCTTTTTAAAATTATGCACTTCGCACAGGAGAAATCAAGTTAATACTAAAATTATAATTATACATTGTTTTACTCCAATTATTTTAAATGATTGTAACTTACTATGACAAAGAAGTAAATTAATATACTAATTCAGATTGGTTATTTTCCTATTATAATATTTATTAATATCACCAATTTCCCATACAAATATGATTTTGTGTACTTTGACTTCAATGCATGGCTCTCACCCTAAAAATGTATGAGAAATCTAAAAAGCTCAACCACAAATCCCATTGTTTGCCTTATCCAATGTATAGACACCACAGACAGGGCTTTGGGTTTAGCTTTTATCTGGGCGCTTGGTACCATGGAAGAAACAGTCCCTGTTTTTAACTCTCTCGCAGAGAAGGGGAAACCAAAGGAAGTGTACAGCATCAGCTGGAGAATCTAAAATTGTTTCTCCATCAAAGAAGGCAGTCCTTGCCATGGCCCGTCGAGACTCTAGCAAGTTGCAGGCACACTTTCTTAATGAGAAACACCAGTGTCTGGGTTGGCCACATCCAGATGTTGCTAAGTGACACTAGCCCGGCCCCGCTCCTGGAAACTGCCAAAGCTGAGCTGTCACCTAAGTTCTTCTTGAGCNGGGGGGGGGGGGGGGGGGGCGCGTGAGCAACCGCACGGCTACCTTCCTACACAGTTTGGTCGCGAGGGAACTCTTGTTTGACTTAATACCCAGGTTTCAGTTTAACTTTCTACTTGGTAGTCTGTCTACCCAATTCCCAAGGAGAGCAGTTATTCATACAAAGACCCAGGCTGCTTTTGAGAATAATGTATACCCTGTCCTGCTGGAAACTGTGAAGAGCAAACAATTATTGCTTCATATAATCCACTGGAAAAAAAACTATAAATATGCTCTGTTGATTTTGTGCCACTCAGGCCCCATACAACTTCTAGCACTCCCAGATTTTTCTCTACTGAATGCTATTTAGGACAAAATGGAGGAGAAACAACTCCTGGAAATTTCTTCTTATTCCTATTCTTGCTGGCTGTACAAAAGTTGAAAAACAATATTTTTGTTTTGTTTTGTTTCTTTCTAAGCCCTTAGACACTGAATTACATCCCATGCCCTAGAGCCCTAGAGGTATTTTTTTTTAATAGTTCTTACAAGTAACACCTTGGTCACCGTTTTAAAGTTTATAGCATGGGTCATTTTTCTTGTTGGAGTTCTGATTAAACTTTTGAATCTACTTTTTTCCTTCCATTTAAAAATCTTCAAACAGACACTTAAAATTACATTTTATTTTTATTTTTTTTTAGCAATAACATTTGATATAACATGCATACCCACATTTTCCATCCCAAGAACTTTTCAATGCATTTATATATTGACAAATGTACTGCATTCACTGAGATTGTAAATGATATAACTGCTGTCATTCTGGCCCGTGAGTGGTTATACCAAATGAGTTATTTGTGTTCCCAAAGTTAAGAGTTTAAACTTAAAGGCATATGTATGTTTCTACTTACTAATTGTTCAGTGGGTCAGACAAACACAGTCAGTGTGTTAATATTTACCATCCTCATAAATCACAGCTTCTAGATAATAATTTTATTTTGCAAATCCTCCTTTAAGCTGAAAACGGTTTTGAAATTTTGTCACGTGTACAGTGTAAAAAATGTAATCAGGGATCCGAAAGCTGCAGGTATTTATCAGAACTGAAAACAAAAATCTTCCCTGGAAGAGGTTAATGGAAAAAGAAATAATAGGAGGTGGATGATAAACTGCTTCTCTGAGAAGCAGAGCTTCGCACAGCGTCCCGACTAATTCAGATAAGCAGCCAACGTAGTCGTTAGGGGATATTTGTGACAGCCGAGTCTGTATGACTGCAGTGAAGCATTAACAATGACAACGGGCTTTCCATAAAACACATCTCCAAGAAAGACAGGTAGAGAGGCTGACTATCAATCACGAGGACTCAGAAATAACTCCATACACAGGCCCATGCGCAGTGAGAAGCCCGCTGTGTATACATGCAGAAAACGCTTGCTTGTCAGAAAAGGAACACGGTAGCTAAGCAATTTCTAGTTTTAAGTCTTTGAGGTATGTGCATTCACACTCGAAGCAAACAAACAACAAACAAACAAACTCCAGCAGTTCTCAGCAGAGTTCTGTGCGTATATTCTGATCTAAATACATCTGAGGTTATAGTTAGGCTTAATTTGTGGCTTGTTATTTCTCTCATGTTCTAATTAATTGAATTAGACCCCACAGTGAGAGCGTCATGCATCTTGTACTGTAGACATTTCTCAAAAGGTAGTCAAAGGCTAGGCTTATTTTTTTTAAATGGATCTATTTTTCTTTTATTTAGAGGTGTGTGTGTGTGTGTGTGTGTGTGTGTCTGTGTCTGTGTGTCTGTGTGTGTTTCTCTGTGTGTGTGTGTGTGTGTGTCTGTGTGTCTCTCTCTGTGTGTGTCTGTATGTGTGTCTATGTCTGTGTGGGTGTCTATGTCTGTGTCTGTGTGTCTGTGTGTGTGTGTGTGTGTGCACACGCGCGTGTGCACGTGCGTGTGTGCATTTGCTCTAAGAGGCCTGGAGAGGGTGTCAGATCCTCTAGAGTTACATGAGTTGTGAGTAGTCTGATACTGGTGCTCAGCCCTGAACTTGGGTCCTCTGGAAGAGCAGCAAGCATCCTTAACTGCGGAGCTGGCTCTTCGGGCCTTGATTTTAGATTCCAGAAATTTTAAACGATGCACGCAACCACTTTCTTTTTAAGTGATTTTTTTTGAAAGCTCAAATAGAATAAAAATTACAACCAAATAGTGAAAAGTGTGGGGGGGCTCTTTGTCTTATACTGGATTTGCGTAGCTTCTATTTATGCTAATGGAAGTTAAACACCTGTTCTGTGAAGGAAATAGGCCCCTATCTGTGAAAATAAATATGTGCAATAGATTTCCAGACACAATGCTGAAATCAAACAAGCAAGAGTGTGTGCTATACAAACACCACATCAAGTAGCCTGCCTGAAAACATGCCTGTTTTATGTTTTTACTTCCAAAGTTACAGGCCCTTAGAGATTACTCACACTTTTCCCATTTAAATGGAACAAAAAGGTAAAGAAGGTGGGGGCTGGGTAGACAAATTCAACTTGTTGATTTCAGTGAGCTCCTACACAACCCTCTGTTTACCTCTTCACAAGTGCCTAATAAGTTGCATCAGTATCTGGATCTGAGCCACCTCTATCATCCTAAGGATAATTGTACGTAATAGAGAGGGACACTATCATTGGGGCTCTGTGCTGGGACTCCCAGCAGCAGCTGCACCTCAGCTGGGATAGAGGAGGCACACAATTGTTAGCAACTGGTGACACCAGAGTCCCTCTGTGCAGTGGCCTTCTTCTCTGGACCGAAATGGGGATGCCTCCAAAGGTCGTTGATGGGGAGGTTAGACTGGCAAGAGAACACTGACAGTTTGTCCCACCGTGCCTTATCTAATGAAACAAAAATTATACAAAACTTTCCAAAGAAATAGTTTATCTTAAATTACGATGGGATGGAAATGAGGTTGGGGGAGGTGTCATAGAACCCTATCTTGGCTTAAGCACTACACGTATGTGCCGTCTGAGGCTTATCATCTAGAATCTTATAACTTAAGAAGTAGGTAACAGAGTGATGTTGTACGCACTCTATCGAGTCTAAAGATTTCTCTTTGTTTTTCCCAATGATCCGGGTCCTAGGCAAAATATTTTATTTCTTATTTGTTTTGCCGTCAATTTTCTTAGAAACAGAACAGACCACATAATATTCAGGGCCCATTAAAAAATACAAATATGGAGCCTCTTGCTGCCAATTGATTACCAACTGTCGGACAATAACAAGAGAACACTGGGCTCAGCTCAGAGCCCTGAAGCACAGGACCCTGTAAAACCACACCAGTCACACACCAGTGTAGCTGGCTCCACACGGGGAACAAGATCTTGGCAAAAAGTAGCAGCTGCCTTCTTCCTCCAGTCTCACAGAGGTCTCGGGCCAACAGCAATGGAAAAAAATGGATGTGAGAGGGCTTCTCACAGACTGATATCTCTTCAGTTTACTGGGGTCTCAAGGCAAGCAGATCAGCACTGATGATTCTGGAAACTACCCTTTTCATTGGTACACAGACTACATTTTAAGAGTTATCTAGAAGTGTTTGTATCTTTTTCTCTCAAGGCTTTCTAAAGGCCAGCATGACCCTGGTGAGGAATTCAACTCTAACTCGGACCAGAGGACTGATGTTGAATGCTGATCGTGGTAGCACAGCCCACTGACAATTTGGTTGTCAATGCCGTACATGTTTCTTCTCCCTCTATATTTCTTACTATTTAAATTGCTTCCTGCTCAGAATCTCTTCCTCTCACCAGCCATGTACCAGCCTTAGATTTGACCTATAATTCTCAACAGGCCAGCTTGTCTTGTAAGCACCCCCAGGTGGCTTTCCGCCGTAGAGGTGCATTAGAATCTGGGAAGGTGCTATTGGGAGTGTATCCCTCCATTCTAAGTTCAGAGATACTCTGTCAGTTCCAGGCTGGTAAGAGATATAATAGGAATTACAGCAACGGCAGCAGCTGTCCAGGGTGTATCTACCATCTCTAAGAAGTTAGCTTCAGTGAAGCCTCAACTGTAAGCCTTTGTCCTTGTCAGTACTCCTCGGTGCCTTGACGACTGTGGTCTTCAAAGGTTTAAAGAAAGCTACAGAGGTCAGCAAGGAGAAACAGAAACGACTCTCCTCACCTCAAAAATAAATTAAGATACTTTAAAGAAACACTTAGGGAAAAAATGATAGTTAGTCTAAAGGACATTGTTAAGCCTCAGCTAACCACTGCTTTGTGCATGATCGAACAATATAGGAAGAATTGTTCAACTGTTGAAGTTTGGCTTTCACTCATTCAGAGGAGGACTAGAGATTGTAACATTACCTACGCTCAATAAAATGGTATATTTTCCCCCTTTCTCTCCTCATGGTGAATTTGTAAGGATAAACAACCCTACAAATTGTTTGGCCTATTATATGTCACAGAGATTTTTCTATAGCCTGTCTAGACTCCAGACAATAGGCGAGACTGGCCTCTAGCTGCAGACATTTCTGTAGCCTGTAATATCACTTAGAAAAGCAAGGGCAATAATACAAAAATGAAAACCAGCCTGACCTGCAGTGATAGCAGACATATGAGCATAGCAACACTTCACAGTTTAGAGATGATGATAGTGCCCTAGCAAGATGTGGAGCAGCTATACATACCAGCCCTAGCAACTTCTGCAAAATCAAATATACTCCCCAGGTAGAGTCATATCCCAGTCACTGTGGGCACAAGCTATCAATGTACCTTATTGCAGATAATGATGTCCATGATAGGCTGGTTCTTTCCTTATCCGAGATGTGTCTCTATACCTATGTAATATTTCAATAAGTACAGAGGTCTTTCAGGAGGCTTTTATGAGATAAACTGGATTGTTACACTAGCTAGAACAAAAGGAAAACAAGTAATGTGTACTATCTAAAGAAAGTTAATGGACAGTATGCATTTGAGTGAGACAGAGAAGGGGTTTAATATTTTGACTATCTTCTGCTCTTTCTGGACAGTTTTTCACCTTTATTTTTCATCTCCGAAAAAACAGTTGTTATGAAGAAAGAAAGAAAGAAAGAAAGAAAGAAAGAAAGAAAGAAAGAAAGAAAGAAAGAAAGAGGAAGGAAGGAAGGAAGGAAGGAAGGAAGGAAGGAAGGAAGGAAGGAAGGAAGGAAGGAAGACATGAGAGAAAAAGAAACCATGTTTAATTTTCCCTTGTGTTTTCTCTCTCTCTCTCTCTCTCTCTCTCTCTCCCTCTCTCTCTCTCATGTTTGAGGAAAGAGTTATCGTTGTTTAGTTTTATCTCAGTGAAGACCGTGAAGAAGTACATCAAAAATAAAGAAACCTCACGGCAGAAAATATGGCTAGAGAATCATGGGTAATAAATATTTCTGGCTCAAATTTCATTCTCTTTCCAAAGCTTCAAATGGTGGGGCACCTGGCCATCTGGATCTTCACCATGTAGGTGTTGATCGTCTCTGCCACTTTGCCTATCTTAACTTGTGGCATCAGGAGTAACCAGGGCAGGGGAAGAGAGTCCAACTACAGGGCAGCCAAGAGGTGTTTATGTGTTGTATTTAGCATTTTGCATGCTAGGATAGAAAGCTCCATCTCTAAAGTTATTCAGTTTCTATGCCCAGCTGAAATCTGAAAATCCTGTTTAGCTTGTGGCAGCATAATGAACTGTAGAACAGCACATTATATAATGTTCCATCAGAAGCTCCTCTGCTGAACTACCAGCTGGGATTCTCAAAGTCCCATGATGCTGACTGGTGAGACTGAAGACTCCTCCTCAGTGAGATCAGCTCAGCTAGTCTACCAGGTAGTCACAGAGCACGTCCCAGGCCTAGCACACTATGCATAAAAACTCGGTCTATTTTCTCTCCGGAATGCAAATGTAGATTCAAATTATGCCTAAGTAACCTTACACAACACTTTTAGTTATCTTTTCTGTATTTCTTTGTCTTTGAGAGAAAAACAAAACAAAACAAAAATCCTTACCCTTACAAGAAATCAAGGTTTTTAGATAAATACTTTCTCAAGAAGTAAAAGAAAACCAATTTAAACAGCACAATTGATCAGCAATGGAAAAGTAAAGATAGGACACAGATTCAGAATTTTTCTGGAGTAAAAGATGTATTATTTTCACATTGATACACGCATGACATTCTCTTTATATCTTAATTTTACATGTCATATAATAAGCCATACTAAAAGAGGCACAGGTCCTACATGATAATGTCATAAATGTCAAAAGTGATATAAAATTGATTCATCTCAGCCTTCTTAGCTGGAAGCACGGCACTTAAATAGTATGATTTTGAATCAGGATTCTAAATACAATTTCACTTTCTCGGAGTAAATGGTACATTGAAATTTCAATCCTAACATGAGTTTGTCCAGCTTTAGTTGCACAAAAGCATCCCGTGTCATGCTTCAGCCTGGCAAGCTGGGGTTTCTACCACATAAACAGAAGGAGTCCAGATCATTAACTAAAGTGTCCTGTGCATGGAGACACGGACCAAATTAGACCCCAAGGAGGTGTCGCCAAACTCACACTGAAGTCAACGGAAACTTGCAAACGCAATCGAGGGCGTTCTCGTGGCTTGGAAATTCTTGTTAATAGTTTCAGCAGGTCTTTAAAGTGGAAACACAAGCCAAACTCCTGTCCCCAAACAAAACAAAACAAAAAATACATACCTCTCCAACATCGTAGATCCAAATGTGGCCTTCTGAGTCCCCTACGGCAACTTCCTTGCCACCCTGTGCCCAACGAACCCGGTTTAGGGCGGATGCTCCCTCGATGGCCACACTTGCTGTTGGCACCTGTCGAAGGGGTTATGACATAAAAAATGAAAATGAATTTAACTATACTAATATACAGTGATTTGTTTTACTCCATGAACCACAACTGCCTTCCAGTGCACAAAAGCCACTTCTACCCACGAGAAAGGGTGAACAGGATTCATTGTTCTGGAATCATACGCTCCACTGACTTAGGGAGTAGAAATGAGAATAAAAAGGGGAAAACGGACATACTTTCCCACCATTGTGGCAGCCAGCGGCAGGAATCTCTCTCTCTGGATTTTGTCAAGTGTATGTCCAGCATAGAAGCATGACAGCTAAATGCAATGCTTGACCATCAGATCATGTCGGGGGAGCGGGGCGATGCTTGTTATTTTTACAAAGACTAGGGATCTATAAAAGACAATGGTAGGGTAGAAAAACAGTCAGTTGCTCAATAACTTGAGTCTTCATAACAATGCTAGCGTACATGTGCTGATTCTTAGAGAATTATCCGCCTTACCCGAAAGCGGGTGATCAGAGAAAAAGAAGTATACAGTTAAGGGGGCTAAAGAGATGGCTCAGCAGTCAAGAGCACTGGCTGCTCTTCCAAAGGACCAAGTTCAAGTCCCAGCACCCACACGGCAGTGCACAACTGCCTATAGTTACAGTTCCAGGAGAACTAACACCCTCATTCAGATGTATGTGGAAGCAAAACACCAATGTAGATAAAATAAAAAAAAAAAATGTGTGTACAGATTAAAAAAAAAAAAAACCAACCTAACAAAACTTGAAGAATTAACCATAAACTCTCCTTTTATTCTTTTATCCTTCTTTCTCCCTGTGGCAACACCAAGATATGGAGAATGGTCCACACGGTTGTCACTGTCCTTACAGAGACATCCTGTTAAAATGTGGCTATGTGTGTGATTCCTTTAACAAACACTGGAAATCCACAACCATTGATAATTGGGCTAATAATCATTATTTCAGTGAACTGGGCAATGCTGAAATAGAACTTGCGGTCAGTCAGTCAGTCAGTCTGTCTGTCTGTCTATCTCAAGAACCGTGGTGTGTGGTGGGAGGATTTTGAGTGTCTCCATCCCTCTTCTGTCAGTGTGTGTACACTTGTCTTCAAGGTTGGAAGTTTATAATTGTTTAAGACTCCCGAGCCTTCTACAGCACATCCTTAAGAGAGAGAATGGGAATATGAAAGGAAAATGGGAAGAAAGATGGAAGATGGCCCCTGCGAGCATCTCCTGCCCCCCTGTGAGACCCGCCCGTGCTCAGTAAGCGAGTCTCACCAACATGGAAACTCAACACGCTCTGCCACATGGCACCCCAGCGTTCAACACGCTCTGCCACATGGCACCCCAGCGTTCAGCTAGTCACAGGGTCAAAACCATCTGTTTACGGGAAACTATTGAGCCAATTCCTATCTTTAAAACAGCAATAAAAACTTCATCATTTGTAAGAATCTACGTTTAAACTTCATCTTGAAATCAATAAAAAATTCTTTTCACCTGCTTAAATCATTGCATGTCAATTGTGAACAAAAACGTAAAATAAAAATCCCCAGCTCATTTAAAAAAAAAAATACCCAATTTCTACAATCAAGGTCCCTGCTGTGCAAGCTGGAGTCTGAATTTTTAACCAAACCTTGCAAAGAATAAAAACAATGTGAATTTAGATAGACTATAATTCTGTCAATACACTTTATTATTGCTGGGCTGGCCTGAAAACAGAGTCATGATTCAGCTGTAGAACCTTCAAAGTTCGTTTTTTTTTACACTGACTAAGAAGTATCACATAGAATTTAACCTTGAATAATCTAAAAGCTGAGTAAAATGTTTAATCTTCATAGGAACACAGCTAAAAAATTAATTAAAAAAACCCCTGACCTTCTCATGTAGTTAGAACAATATCTAACATGCTTCTAAATAAATTAGTTTACTTGAAATGTAAATAGTATAACTGAAGTCAGTTTTGAAAGATTATCCAAAATGCTTTCTTTTCGTAGCTATTATAAAAAATAAAAAATATAAAAAGTAAAATATGCTATCATATTTTATATGCTGAAAATTAATGAGTACACGAAGAAAATATATATCTGTAATAATTTGTGGTATTTGAAGCTCAAATGTGAAAATCTGTATTAAAATAATCTGCATGCTCTTTGCATGTGTCTTACTTCCAACTTTGATTTCATAAGTATTCTCATGATTTTATGGCACAGTCATTTTAATTGCAAATACAAGATGTATATAGCATAAATTACTAAGCAGTAAGAGTCGCTTGCATCAAGGGTAAATAGCCATTTCCGCCGAGGGGATGGGGGTGGGGGGTGGGGCAACTTGGTTTAAAACTACAATAATTTCAAGAACAACAAAGCAGATGGGGAACGTAGGCTCCGTCTGTCTTTTAAAGATCTATTTCCTAATCTCACTTAAATCTTAAAAAAAAAAAAACCCACAAAAACTTAGTTTTAAACTGTGAGGTCCTGGACTCAACTGTATGTATGACTAACCGTGAGTTTTTAAATGTTGTTAAGCACAAAACTTCTCTGAGTTTCTCTCTTTGATACCTATAGAAAGAGAAGCCAGTGTCAAGATATTGCTTTCCTTTTATGGAGAGAGGGAGAGAAATCGATAGTTAGGTAGAGGTTATTAAGGAGGGCGTGGGCCACTACATCCCTTCGTATGCCGGGTGTCATGGAAGCACCCCAGTCTGGCCTGCTTTCTGACACAGACACTCCCGAGTCAAGGTTTTTTTTTTTGTTTTTTTTTTTTTTTTTTGGTTGCTTCGAGTGAGTTTCTTCTTGCAAATAGGAGCAATATGATTTTAATCAACAGTGATGAAAGACTTTGGGAAACCATTACAACGTAAGGTAATAGCATCTTACTATTAAATGCAGTAATGTTATAAACATTTCAGCATCCCAAACGAGATGGGCATCTCACTCTTGCCTTCTGATCATTTTCAAAGATACTTCATTACGTAACTTTCTTTTCCCATAGTTCTTGGAGGTAAAAGGAAAAATGGCCGCAGTAGAAACATATTTGTCTGGTGATAGTTACAGGTATCTGTGCACTTAAAGGTAACCAGACACAACACCACCTGAAGGAAATTTCCCTGTCCCCTCCCACAAAAAAGTCCCTGCCTCCTGTGCTCCTCCTTCATGTCCTCCAGCCTTAGGATCCTTAATTAAAAAGGCTGAATGGCTTCCTGCTCCAAGAACTTCAAAAGGCTTGCTCTACTTGACATATGCCTTGTACCATGGACTCTTTACCTGGATATTTGTACCTGAACCAAAAACCAAGAAATGATGCAGAGGCCATTTTAGGACACATAAAATTCATGTAACATGTTCCCTGACAACATCGTTCCCAAGGCCCTGAATTAGACCCTCAATACTTTTGAGGGATTGAAAGAAGAGGAACAAAGATGTCATACTTTAAAAATAATCATTTTGTTATCAACTGTTTTTTTTGAAATGGGCATTTTTCACTTGTGAATGACTTTAAATGTTAACCCATTTTAAAAACAAATTGAGTTTTGCATACATGTTTAAACTTAGACACTCTGGCCTTTGAGTTCAATATTGTAGACAAGGACTATTTCCTTAGCAAAAGTCAAATGGATGGTAGAGCTAAACAGAAAGCAGTGTAGAGAACCATCTTCCATGGAGGCGAAACAAAAATTGTACAAATAGCCTGCGTTGACAGAGTAACCTCATTTCAATAATCCAGTCTAAAAACAGCACCCACAAAAGCTTACTTTTCCAAGTCTCTGCCAATAAAGTTATTTCAACACTATGTGTCCTTCCCCTTAGGGGAAAGTGTGAACACACTTTGTGCTCTTGGGGAAAAAGGTGTGTGGGGGCAGAGTCCTTAACTGTCTAAGATCTGCTACAGTTTAGGGATGAAGTGACATGGAGTTTTGGTCAATGCATCTGCTGAATTCCCTTCTGGGAATTGGGGGTAGGGAGTGGGGGGCAATGGGCTGTGCCCAGAGGCAATTGGAGGGTCTGTCCACAAAAGGTTTTTCCCCCAAGGAAGAACCAGCCTGCAGAGTGGCCCGGGTGCTCCCTCCCATCCCTGGGCCCGGGCGCCTGTCGCTCACCTCGGTGTCACTGTTGAGGTTCCAGAGGTCCAAGCGCCCCATCCCGTCCACGCAGGCAAAGAGCGCGGGATGCACGGGGGACCACATGACATCGTACACATAGTCTGCATTGTCTTCAAAGGAGTAGAGCGGCTTGTTGTGCTGTAAAGCAGAGAGACCGTGAAGACTTAGTGGCGCTGCCGCCGCCTCGGGCTGTCTAGAGAGCCTAATTAAAAACTTTGCACATTCACCAAGTGTCATAAAACTTCCCGAGATGAAAGTCCTCGAGAAGGTGAACCGGAGCTTTAATGTGACTACAGCTGTCCAGTGGCATAAATAAATCCCCGGGGGTGGGGGGTACTCTGAATGGGCCGGGGCCGGGACCTGCGGAGCGAGGCGGTTTCAGACACAGTTGTAAGCGACATTCCAGACAGGTGGACGCGACTGCCATTAGCTCGGAATTCTTGCCGGGCCAAGCTGTGCAGGTCGCAGGAGCCTGAACCCAGCAGTGGGCAGAGGGGTTTGGACCTGCTGGGATGCTCCGAAGCCCGGGCGGTCCCTGGCGACCCTGGCTCTGCACCGAAGGCAACGTCTGCCACCTTGTGGTCCTCCCTTGTCGCTGCAGCAACGGTGGCTTCTTCCAGTCCAACTGCAGGTCAAATTCATATTTTAACTCTTTTTTTGTGCGGCGAGGAAAGGGGACAAATACCTTTAAATGCGGGTTTCCGCTCTTACAGAAAAGTGGAAATCTCTCCATTCAAGACCTTAGCCTCCCTGTATGGGGTTAGTTCGCCAGAACCAAGTGGAGCAACGTGGCTCATTCTAGAACCTCTGAACTTACACAGAAAATATGACATCCTTTCTAAATCACCAAGGATTTCCAAGACCCCTAAAGTTGATGTTCTGATGGGAAACACAGAAAATTTTTCCACTGCATACAAATGCCTCCACTCTAGAGGGATATAATAAATTAAAATGGCACACTTGATTTCCAGCGAATATTGTCACATCAAAATAGCACAGAAGTCAGAGGCAAGTTTGAAAGTACACCAGAAATAAAACGTAATTGGACTTTATGAATTATTCATTCCATCTGGCTTGTCTTATTCTAATTTCTGCATAATGGCTTTACTAATCCCTGATCAATTAATGTAAAATGAAATTTAAATGATAATGAAAGCCCCAGAGATAAAAGAAATTAACTATTCTTATATCCTCTGACAGAAATCTAAACAATGGGAATTTTTGTCTTCTTCCTCAAGTCAGCTGTCTGCACTCTCTTCTTGGGCTCTGTGGAATGTCTACACAGGCCAGGGCCGTAAGATCAAGAAAAGATAACATACAATGTAACAATCAAATCCTTTCTGCCTTGGATATTCAAAGAACACATCTGTAGGGAATCCGCTCCAAGTTATCAGGGAGAACTGCCAATGTGTGCTGCTTGTGAATGTGAGATGCCCACAGTACATGTGCTGAGATTGGAGCGGGGGGGGGGGGGGGAATCGGTGCAAACCCACAGTTCTTTAGCTGAAACAGAATGCACCAACTTGTTACAGGAGTAACTATAATTCCCATTATCTGCATCTTCTTGACATGTAAAAGTAACTGGTTTGATGCAAACAAAGTTTAGATAAAGGCAGCACAGATTGTAGATAAACCAGTGTGTGTGTGTGTGTGTGTGTGTGTGTGTATGAGTGTGTGTGAGTGTTTGTGTGTGATGTTTTTTTAAGAGGTAGATGCGTCATATTTTTAACTTCAAAAGTATCTCTGAGGGAGTGTAATTTGAAAAAAAAAATACCTGCCATCGAAACACCAAGAAGGAACAAACTAAATATTTGTTTTACAGTGACGTAATATTATTATTCTATAATTTCTATATAAACATGTTTTAAATCTCATGTCTGTAATATGACTAGAAACCAAAATTATTTGTTTATCAGCTACTGCTTATGCCTTCTTCTCATTGTTTATATTAGATAATTCATACTTTTATTGGACAATCCAAGTATCATATTATTACCTGATAGCGTCACTGTGTCATTTTGCCTTATTTATCCAAAAGAAAGTACGAAATAGCTGATCCTTCTCTCTGACCATCGTGTATATTACAATCTGACTCTTTGTTTAAAAAAAATGTCACCACAGACTCTTGATTTTATACCTAACTGGCCACTATTAGTTAGAGAGCATATTTCTTTTAGAGCCATTAGCAGCTAAAGACACGTGCAATTTAAAGAGTAGATTCTTAGTGTTTTTTCTCACTCAGTAAGTCAGTAGTTCATCTAAGCACACAGAGCTGTAGATATGGGCACACATGCAATCATACAACACACACACAACACCTGCCATTATTGTTTTGATCAATTAAAACCCCTTCCAGTTTCAAACAACCCCTCTCCAAGGAGCTGTCAACACAAGACATGCTAATCCTTTCAAAAACTATCCTGCTTATTCTATGATAGTCTTTCTTTTTTTTTTTCTTTTGATATTTTCTTTACTGATAAATTCGGTAAAACAAACAAACAAACAAACAAAAACAAACTATACTATATCCTGGAGATACCACTTTTGAAACATCTGGATATAACTGCCTCATGTTACTGCGGCTCAGTTTTTTTCCTGTTCACCAGATTGATCGAGATACTCTTTCTCTCTTGTCTTTCTGAAGCCTCCTCATCACCCCCACCCTGTTCAAGGTTGAGTCTTCTATTACAAAAAATCACCGTGAAAGCAACACTTGTCCATAGTAGGTGTGTGTGCTTGGGAAAAGGGAGGAGGTGTTACATTTCAAAGGCTCTGTTTAACCTTAATAAGTTGATAGGCTGGAAAACTTACTGAACTCATTACTGTATGCTCTGGGCTTCTATCTACAGACCACTAGATCCCATGTCCCATAGAGGCATAAAATACCAGTGCAGACAAATGTCACTTGTACACCAGTACTATTTTGAATAGCAATTACACTTTGTTCAATACACGATTTTTATCATTCTATTTTATTTTGTCTCCAAGTATCACATTATTAAAGATCTTCCTTAAATTCTTAGTGTTTTTAAAAAATGTATGGTAAATACTAATATCATGAAATATTAACATTTTTCAAAAGGTCCTTGCTTGATATTCCTCAATCTCAAGAACATTGCTTTGGAGTTTGTACAACAGAAACTTCAGAGCCCACACATTTGTTATAGCATGGCTATTGGTTTTAGAATACCACAGATTTTCAAAAGACAGTATGGGAACAAACACTGTCAATGCTTTTGAGGGGGGATTTCACAATATCCTCTGTGTATATCAAAGCCATAGAAGCGTCATGATTAAAAACATTTACTCTAGAAAACTACCCGAGGTCATTCAGTTAACTAAATATTGCTGCAAAGGATATCGCTGTAGAAAGCGTTTTTTTTTTTTTTTTTTTTTTTTTTTTGCAAAGCAGTCAAATTTCACTGGACAACGCCCCCTTCACCTGTGTGTTTTCCTTTCAAACGCCATGCTTAGCATCAGCCACGTGTCAAGAAAAGGAAAAGGAAAACGTCATGATTCACAACCAGTGCATGTGTGGCACACCACTGAAAGGAAGCCTCAGCCATAGGCTTCATCAGGCCTCCAGGTCTGCCATTCCGTGTAGCGTGTGTGGCGTGAAGCTACACAGCCCAGCTTGCTTTTAATTCGCTGACTTTCAAACAAAGCAGAGCGGTGGGCCAGCACTGACTTATGTGAAGGGCAAGGAAGAAGGTTTGCTGTGGACCAGGCTCTGTACACACATTGTCTGACTTAATCCGCATAAAATCTCTGTAAGGTAGATGGTGTTTACAGAAAAGAAAATTATAGCTTAGGGAGGTTAGTAACTCATAAAGCCACAGAGATTGTGGAGGAGGGGAGGTAGCTTTTGGTCTCAGGGTTTCTAGAATCAGGCACATTCTGTGTTTGCAGGCACTTTAGGGTCCTTCAATCTGATCTTCAGTCTTTACAGAGAGAACGACAAATCCATCAACCCTTATTCTTTACACTCCCGTTCAATTCAACCAATATTTACTAAGCACACACTAAATGACTTGTACAGTTAAAAAATTATTAATGACTGTTTTTTTTCTTCCCTAAACCAGTTATTAATGACTTTGAGGGCATCACCCACACTTCTGAGGGGTCATTAGCATTAGGCGGGAGGAAAAGAAAATTCTCTAACATGCTAAGAACAGGATGGGGACTGTCCTTTAGCCAGAAGAGCAGACGGCGGTGCCTTGGAAAGTGGAATAAAATGAGCAAGCAGGCAGAGACTTGGCTCTCGTTCTCTGACTGGGAGCCTCCCAAAGGGGGCTGCAATGATGGCAGCTGAAAGCAGAGAACAATGCTAGGGCCAGCCTGAAAGGGAAGGAAAGACAGGAAACTACAGCCCTCCCTCAGAAAACCTCACCTCAGACCTTTGAATGACTGTTTTGTTATGTGTAAGATGGGAAGGAGGCTCTCTGATCGATGGGTTCTCCTGAGCTTTAAGATGTTAGGGCAGCTCTGCTGTGTGCCATGGTTATACCACGCAGCAAGGAAGGGGTGAGGTAAAGCTTACAGAAGTTTCCGTCTTTCTAAAGTGCTGTTCAATGGTACGTATTATCTCTGAGCCCATCTTACTTGGTGTTCTTAGAATTTGGACCAGGAGTTTCAAAAAAAAATTTAAAACGATTTCTAAACTTTCTAAGTCAGTAAAATAATATCATAAAGTCGGGAAATTTGAAACAATGGGAGCTGTAAGAGTTTCCTCTCTTTGATCAACTGAAAAATCAGAAATATGGAATTTGTGTTCGGTGAGTAACAAAACCTTACAATAATCAACCTTCTTCCACAAAGACTCAGAAACAATCCAGTTCCTTGTGAAAACACACAGGCTTGCCCGTTCACCAACTTGCTAACTCAGAAGTGATTTCTATAGGTAGGGCTGGCTTCCCTTTCCTGACATTACAGAGATGGAAATGGCCACTTTCCTCTGTGTTCTTTGTCTTCTTCATTTATGGGGGGAACCTCCAAGGGTCCCAACATAATTTAGTATCCCAAAGGCCAGAGAATAAAACTGTTCATGTTACAACATTTTCCAATGGCATCCTACACCATAGTGCTCATTGAGGTTGGGTATGTTTCTAAATGGTCAACTTTTCAAGCAGACACAGAAGTGCTTACCCAATCTGGAAACATTTCATTTGTTGGGGAGGGGTATTGTTTAGAGGATAGTAAGCAGATAGATAGGGGAAAGGGTAGGAAACTCATAATAGTTTTTAACTTGGAGGTTTGACCCAGAAGGAAAACTAAAAGACACAACCTAGAAACAGTATCCTGTTGGGGAGAAGGGTGCTGACCAAAATGAGTAACATGAAGATATCCTCCAAAAACTGTCCTGTGGTCCCTGTGAAGCAATTAAAACAAAGAGATAGCCAGTTCTTCCACGAACTATTGAAATTTGAGACCACATTATCACTTTAACAAAGAAAAAAAGACCAGACTTTAAGCTCATACAAAATGGACGCTTCTATCATAAAAAAGAAAGTTGTTAAACAAATGAACAGAAAACTCACAAACCAAAGCAAAGAAACCAACTCCTCTTGGCCCCAGAGAGGTGTTGCAAATGTGGTACCATCTCTGGAAAGCTTTGTGTGTGACTTAATTTGAGGTCCTTCTAGTGCACACAGTATCTCTTATTTATCTTAACTTCTGCAGCCTGTTACTGAAGCAATCCGTATGTTGGCTGTCCGATGAGCTTGTCTTCCTGTCCACGAGTTGGAGCTTAGACGTTAAAACTTTGGGGAACCATCCTCAACAGAACATGTACAGCAGGCCAGTTGGTTGGTTTTGTGCTATAAGCAAAACTATTTGAGGACTTTAACATTAACTAATTGATTTAAAACAATATGAAAGACAATTATGGGTATCCAGGAATTTGACGTTTGTCTCTGTCTAAATGTAGCAGCCTGCTACCTGAGCTCTGAAGCCACATGAAAGGCGTTCTTTGTTGCTCTGCCTTCCTCTACAGCTGATTTGCATGGAGGAATCCTCTTAATCCAGGAGGCGCCACCAATAAAGAGCCCAATTATCCATAAAAAAGAATGTATACATATTCACAGGTTTTGACTAGTATGTGAGTACTCAAAGCCATGGGGAAAGCTACAAGCTTTGCCTAATTCTTAAACTGAGTGTTTCCCACACTGACATTTTTTTTTTTATGAATGTTAGCTGGACCTCAAATTTCTTTAAAGCTGGCTTTCTAGTGTCACACATTTTATGGACACATTGTGAAAACACTAAGCTGGTGGGGGGTGAAGCAGCTCTTAGGATTTGCAGAGAGGAGGATCATGTCTCTAACAGTGGGATGAGCTGAGTTGCTTCATTTCTTCAACAGGTCTTCTGTCAAGCCACACTCTTTCTTTTGGAAGAGTTGGAGCAACAGAAAGGGGCAAGCATGTTCAAAAGAGTCCCCTGAATTGGTTGCATGTTTCCCAACTCTGTTGCTACTGTGGCTGGGGGGGGGGGTTCATATTCAGCATCATATTAGTTAAGGAAAAAAAAATTCTGTGTATCCATGAAGGTCAGGATGATGAGGGAATCCCAAAAAGATGGACAGAAGATGTGAATACCAGTGTGAAGGATTGGAGGTGCAAAGAGGGAGAATGGACTAGACCTAGAAGAAGCAAGACATGTGGTTGTGTCTTCGTGAAGTCATGAAGAATTAGGAGAATGAAACAAGTCAGGCAGTGTCTGCTTATTTATTATGACTTTGATGTCAGGTTGTACAATTGTATCTCATTAGCTAGTAGGCAACACAGCAAAATATTTCCATCGACTTGGTTTTAAGTGGTGATCTCCACTTTCACATCAATCTTACAAACTATCTTGATGGAAACACCCTTTTGCTGTTGATCTTGTTTGAGGCAGGGTATCAGGTAGCTATGGTTGCACTGGACTGATTATGTAAGCTGAGGATGACCTTGAACTCCTGATCCACTGGTTTTATGCAATGCTAGAGACAAAACAGAGCTTTGTGCATGGCAGGTAAGTATTTTTCCAATTGACTGCTATCATCAACCCTGCACCAAATTTTATATGTATTCTTTCATAATTTTATATACACACACAAACATACAACACATATGCATACACCAAATACTAAAATTATATTTCTCCAATTAATCTTTTTTACTTCCCTTATACTCCTGCTGAACTGTCCCTCTTCTCATGAGGCCCCTACTCCTTTGATGTATTTTAAACTTTTTGGTGACTCAGTGTTTAACTAGGGTTGCTTCCATGAACATGGGTGAGGTGTTAGTCACTTGAGCAAGGACAACTTAGGAGTTGCTACCTCACTCCCATTCCTAGCCTATCCAGAAACCATGAAGGTGTAATGGTCCATTAGGGAGGGGTGGGGTCTTATGAGCCCTTCTCCTGTTGGTGATGCATTTTTGAGAGGCCCAGTTTTGTGCAGGTAGTGACAGCTAATGTGAGTTCACGAACAACAGAAGGCAGCATTGAAGTAAATGTTGTAAATGCCAAATTAAAAAATTTTAAATTGTAAACCTCAAACAATAGATTCTATTAGAGTCCCCCATCATATTTATTTCACAAACAGGCAGGTTAGTATTTGCCAATTTCCAAAGCTAATGTGATATTGGTGAATTCACCATATTTAAATATAACTGTTAGAGGTGTGTGTGTGTGTGTATGTGTGTGTGTGTGTGTGTGTGTGTGTTGTGTGCACACTCAGAACCAAAATGAGGTTTGATAGCTCATCTTGCTTATGTATCTTATGACAAATGTAGTGTGCCTTTTATATAATATGTGATACTAATATAGTTGACACATTTCTCTTAATTTTGCTGAGAACCAGAACAGAGAATTCTACAGAGCAAAAGTTCAAAACATTCTGCTCGAGTTAGCCATATCTTTGCACCAGATTTCTTGTCTATTCCATTCCGTTTAACCAAGCTGGAATTACTTTCTATTGAAGAAACAAACATGAACTAAATGTGAGGTGAGGTGAGGTGAGGTGATTCAGGATATTAGAAATAGCCACATGATCACTTGGATTGCTTTCTGTTCTACACAATTTGCAAAGTTATCAGGTTACATAAAAGTCATCAAGATGAGCCTGTATTGGTTTGATACACCAAACAACTACTTTGGGGTAAAAATTGAGATCATATTTGTCTTATGATATTAGATATACAATGATAATTAATGCAGGGGCCTGGGAGTGAAGCCTTTAATTTTATAAGTAAGTATTTGGCATGCAACTCTCCCAAGCCCAATAATATTATTTAAAAGGCTCTGCTTGAGAAGGTAACCTATGCAATATATCATTAACATACAGGGGCTAGCATGTCCCTCCCCTGCTAGTTGAAAAAGCAAAACAAAGGATGTACCAAGCCCATACTTCTTGCACAATAAGAAAGTCCAGTGAGCTGGGTGAATTTTAAAGTCCCCAAAGTGTTTGTAGTTATATGAATTAGTCACACATGTCTGCATACATATTCAGCAGCTCAAAGGCATGTGCTCACGGGTGAGTGTTGAGGAGGGCTATGGAAGTCAAAGACAGGAAGTATGCTATGCGTACAGGGCAAGTTGGGAGGCGGCTTTACAATTCCTTCTGTGGTTTCTTTCATGGTTAAAGTATTCTGCGTGGGTGAGCTTTTTAAAAAGGATGCAACAGATACAGGCAGCAGGGCAGAATTGGTGACAGCACAGGCAGATTTATCAAATCCAATTTTAATATTTACTCTCTGATGCTAAGAAGGGAGAGGAGAGAGGATAAAAATGGCCATAAAGGGGAAAAAAACCCAAATAAATCAGACACTGCCTGATAGTGTGTTTATCAGAAAGATACCAACAGACCTTTGGCGTTGTGGACAAATTCTGTTTTCTGTTCTCCAGTAAACCTTCCCAATTTTGTTCATCTTTTTGCTTGTAGAAGTTATAAGTTTAGTTTAGCTTGTACAGTGCGTGTTTTCCTTCTGGTAGTTTGGATATTGAAGAGCACGGTAGCAGCAGCACACATGCAAAGAGCCCCTGCGTTAAAATGACGTCATCCTAGAAAGCATTTATCCCAGCTGCAGATGCTCTTTCTTTTACTGAACACACAGTTCAGGTAGGATAGCAGCCACCATTCTACCTTAGGCAATCAATAGGGAATCAAGATCTGACTCTGCTCTCAAGCCCTAACAATACAGGGAGGAGAATAGGCGATCTGAAATGAATGCTAAGAAAATCTGTTTGCACACCGCATTCCAAAAAGATCTTCCGTATCTTCCCGATCATGTACCATGCAAAGTGAAGAACAAACACTCAACAGAGGAGCTCTAACAGGGACAAGCAGAGGGCATAGCTGTTGCCGCCATCCTGGTGGGTGGTTCCTGCAAGCTGGTAGTGAAACAGAACCAAGACATCAAGGAGGTGCAGAGACTGTCCTGTTGTAAGAAATGAGAAGTGGCAACTCTTTCTCAAAGGCACACTCCTGGGTAAAGCCCAGCAAGGACTCTCCCCTACCTGAGAATCCCCGGAGAGCACACTGCCTCCCTGTTTTGTTTATGCTAAAGACAGAGAACAGGTATGCAGCCAGGTACTCCTTCTGTGCTACAGTTGATAGATGCCAGAGGAATTCTAAGATGAGCTTTAAGGTTGACATCTGATGTGCTCCAGGAAGGTATTGCCTAGGACAGCTGAGGAGACCTGCTTTGAAAGATGTAGAGACCCTGATAGATGGGAAGGAAGAGAACAAAGCATGCCAGCCACATAGTCAGGATGGCATTCCCAACTAGTAGTCGAGGTAAGAGCTGGGAAATCTCTAGGAGTCCGGAGCACCTGTCCATATAGATAAAAAAATAATAATTTTGATCGTGAACATATTGGCTTTTTCTGACTCTTTTCCCTGCCATTGGATCTCCTTCCCCCACCTGGTCTACCGGGTTGGGCTTTAGTGGGAGAGAAGGGGCTTAGTACTGCTCGGACTATATGTCCCAGGGTTGGTGGTATCTAAAGGGGGTTTCCCCTTCTCTGAGGAGAAAGGGGGAGGTAGTGTGGGAGGGATTTGTAATAGAGTGACTGAGAGAAGAGGAGGGAGTGGGTCTGTGATTGGAATGTAATGTGAATAAAAAAATAAATTGTGGGAAAAAGGAAAAAAATAGTTCCTGATGCAATAACTGCTAATTTACTAAGTATGCATTGAGAAACGTGCCATGTACTAAATACGTCTGAAGATGTCTAATACTCATGTGCAACTTTACATCTTTTCTGTGTATGGATGGCTGAATGGTGGATACCTTTTGCTGAATGCAAGACAGAAGAAATTGAGCAAGAAATAAAAAGATGTGATTGGCATTTTAAACCCGATGCATTTGGGTCTGGAAGTGACACTCGTGTTAAGCTGGCATGGAAATACAGACATGGAGTTAAGACAGGACTGCGTACTTTTTACAAGAAGGGTCAGGAAAATAAAAAATGTCATGAAGAAGAAAAGGCTATGCCAAGGGAAAGCAGTAGAACGGAATACAGGATGGAGAGAGCCGAAAGAATGAGCGGTAGCTAGAATGTTAGGCAAAGGCTTGCATTTGTCGGCTCAGGCCTCACTGGTGGTGGCGGTGGTGACAGACTTGTGAAATGAGCAACAATGTTGGTTAAGGAAGGGATGGAAGAAGCCGTGCTCGGTGCCAACCCGTGCTGTGTTCTGCAAGCTGTGTACTCGACAGGCAGGCAAGCAATGTCTAGAATATGTAAATGACTCACAAGTTAAAACCCCAACACAGCCATCTAGGCAGTAAAAGGGCAAAGGAGTGCAATGAAGAGCTCTCAAAAGAAGAGCCACCGTGTAATACATACATGAAAACATGTCCAACACTCATATCTGCCCAGGAAGGAAGACCCACTCTTATCCCACTTAGAATGACTACCGTGAAGGAAAAAGGCCAACAGATGGCTGTGAGGGTATGGGACAAAACAGCTCTCACACATTGCTGCTCGGACCACAAACCAGCGCAGTCACTCTGGAAAGCAGCGTGGGGACCCTAGCCAGGAGTGGCCAGTCTTTGTACCCTAGGAAAAAAGAAATTAAACATCCGATATGTTCTCTCTCATTAAAAAAAGATTAAAAACTTAGCTTTAGATAAGTTTAAAAGCACACCAGTATATAGCCATAAATTCTTTGTCTGCAACTCTTGCATTTCAAATGATTTGTATGTATATGTGAAGGACAGAGATGATACAGTTCTCCTGGGGCAGTCTCATGTGTCTGTCTGGGAAGAGCCATGCCAGGAAACTGAATAATACAGAGCCTAGATTCAAACAGGCACTGTGCTCCAGCGGCACATGGGCAGATCATGAGCCAAGGTGGTAGGTACCTCTGCATAAGATGGTCTTTCCATTCATGATCAGCAGAGCTAACTCTCAGAGCATCCTCATCTCACCAACTGTACTTTCCCTCAGGGTCCTGCTTGCCCTGGGTGTTAGTATTGGAGAAAGTGCAGCACTCAGGTCGTAGGTGCCACGGTGGTGAAGAGATGTCTTGTGTAGCCTGTGATGCTGACCGGGTTTGGTTTTGATTGGTATGCAAGGTTAAACCGGGATACTGAAGTAGCCTCAGTTCTCATTATGGGAAGAATTGCAGTGGTTCCAAAATTAAACTCCTGTCCTGAAGTCTTTATTCTTAGTACCTTAGAACGTGGTTGCTGTATTTGGAGATAAAGCTTTCTAGCAGGTAATTATGTTTAAATTAGGCTTTGGGGAGTGTAACCCAGTATGAAGAGTGTCTTTACGAGGAGAGATTAGGACCCAGACACATCCAGGGGGAAGAGTGCCTGGACACACAGAGCTAAGACTGCTACAGGTTAGGGAGAGGTTCTCTAACAAGAAGCTGGCCCTCGTGGCACTTTGGCATCAGATCTGTGAGGAGATACATTCCTACTGTTGTGGCCTCTCTGCCCGAGATACTTTACTCAGGCAGGCCTACTCAACTTAGAACTAAAAGGGAAGCGATATAGCCTCTGTCTTCCTCTCACCCACTGGTGCCCTCTGGGGTTTATCCACTGACATTTTTGTCTACATGGAAGGGACTCTGACAATATGAGACACAGCCTGTTTCTAAGCAGCTACCTCTGTCTTCTTTGAGAAGGTCCCTTTGGGATCAGTGATAGTTGTTCTTCTGTTAGCTCTAGTGCACCTTCTGGTGAAGGGAACAAGATGCCTGTAATGAATATAAAGTACGTGCTTCATTTCTGGAGACGGCAAAACCTTTTGAAAAACCTCAACTTGGCTTATATTCATGCCCGTCACTCCAAAACAATCTTGTGACAAGCACTTATGACAGGGAAAAGAACATTCCATGGAAAGTGAAATTGTCGCTGCACAAACTATCCCAGGGATCTGCCGAAACTTAACTGGGAAATAGCAGCTCTGTTGTAGTAAGTCAGTCTCTTGCGTGAGATAAGAGTTATTTTCTATTGACATTTTTTTTTCCAAGACAGGGTTTCTCTGTGCAGCCCTGGCTGTCCTGGAACTCACTTTGTAGACCAGGTTGAACTCGAACTCAGAAATCTTCCTTCCTCTGCCTCCTGAGTGCTGGGATTAAAGGCGTGCGCCACCACGCCTGGCCTTCTATTGACTTTTAATATCTGTCTATGTATAAATGAATGCATGTATGTGTATGTACCTACATGCAAGTATATTTGTCTGTGCTTGAAGATGTGGAGGCCAATGAGAGATGGCTTCCTCCACTGTTTTCCACCTTATTTATTTATTTATTTATTTATTTATTTATTTATCTATTTATCTATTTATCTATTCTTTTGAGACAGGGCTATCACTGAGCCTGGAACTCACTGATTGGCTTGGCTGGTTTCCTAACAAGCCCCTGGGATCCTGCTGCTTCTGTCTCGGAGATATGTGTTGCCAATCCTGGTTTTGTACAGGGGCACTGGGGATTAGAACTCACCTTCTCATCATCCACAGCGAGCACTTTGCTCACTGAGGTACTTCTTCGCCCTTCAACATGATTCTCTGCACTTGAGTTCAGAGGTTACTTTGGTCTGATTTTCTACTCCCTGTATCCTCTGCCTCAGCTTCCAGAGGCCCAGGAGGTGATATGGGATGTGGCAAAAGGGCAGGCAGGGTAGGCAAGCAGGGTAGGTGCAGCTGGCACGGGTCCTAAAGCTGACACCCTCTTAGGCAGGGCCTGGGGTGCACTTTTAGACTTAAGAGCAGCCCCCTGCCAAGCGCTCCCGAGCAGCCGCCTTGAAGGCTAATTACAGCTGAATACGTTCCCAAAGTTGGAAAATTTTCAAAGAATTTTTGAATACATTTCTGCAGTTCTCGTAACAATAGGACCTATCAAATACAAGGAGAGGGCTCTGTTTAAAGCACAGACAGGAGATAAGAAGAATGTGTTTGATTGCCAAAGTGACTAATTTATTTTTGCACAGTATTAATGATGCTACAATAACCAATATCTATAGCCCAGTTTTGACAGTTTATCGTAACGGTTCCTATTGTTTAAAAAAGAAGAGAAAGAAGGAGAAAAAAAAGAAAAAACGAAAGCAGGAAAGAAAGAGAATGTTTTATTTCGCTACATTTCAATTTGTTAACAAGACTCCACATAAGCAAAACCAGAGGTCATTAGCAAACAACCAAAACATGCCTGTCTCCAGAAGACTACAACCCCCTTCATCATTTAAAACCCGGCTCATGACAAATCCTGAACATGAAAAATTCAACGCAGACTCGAAACCACCTGACTTTGCCTTGCGCTTGTACTCTTTAAAATTACCTAGAAAACACCATAATCGTCTCTCCGTGCGGCTGGCTGTGGGCCAGAGCCCTGGCTCCAGAGGCAAAGGGCAAAACTGAAAATCACATCTCCGCAGACGGCCCCACCCTCTCTCCCAAGTCCACTTGGCCTCCTGACAGAAAGTGAGGTCTGAAGCCCATTCATCCTGGGCCTGGGAGGTTTTTGGCCTAAACTCAAGACTCTTGTAGGACCAAAAAAAACGAAATCCCAAATGTTGTCGCCCTGCCTGAAGAAGGCTAAAGGTTTAAATGAGTGGCCCGCATATGGTGAATGGCTCACATCTGCAGTTTAACAGCAAGCTGGTGGAACCAGAGAATAGCAGAACTTCAGTGTGAGGTTTGAAAATGGGGGTGGAGAGGATTGAAGGAGTTTCATCGATGAGTCCATTGCCATGGAGACCAGGCATGCTGAGAATTACCTACTGAAGACAGAGGATGGAGGGCAAGGACTGGTGGTGGTGGTGAGGGCATGCTTGCTTGGCACCTGTGCCACCAGTCCTCTGTAAGCCTCCCCGGGCCCTTCAATCTCCTGCTCGCTCCCAGGGCTGCAGGTCTTAAGGACTCCCCATGACTGGCACCCACCCACTCAATCGGCACTCCCACCCGCTCGCTTGGCACTCACGCTGTGGCTGGGAGAGAGCCAGGAAACACTGTCAAGTAAATTTTGCCTCCCGCTGAGCTAGTGACAGGCTCAGTACAAATCTACAAATCGCTACATTGAGAAAGTGTCAGGCCACAGATCCCATGGCCACTGCAGCTGCAAGACAGGCTGGAGGTTCAAATGTGGCCATCGATCTCCCTGGGGGGCTGGCTAAGCATTTTTCAGGATTCCTCTTCACCTGTCATCTCGCTATGGCGAGCTGCAGCAAGCGGGGCTTGCTCACAACCTCTTCCAACCTTGTTTTCACATGTATGTTTGTTTACATATAAGTATATATGTATGTGTGTATGTATGTATGCATCTATGCATGCATGTATGTATGTATGTATGTATGCATGTGTGTGTGTGTATGTGTGCTGCATGTGTGGAGGTCAGAATTACTCACAGGAGTTGGTTTGTTTTCTTCTCCTACCATGTGGGTTCCAAGAAGTGAACTTGGGTTGTCAGGATTGATGCTAAGCTCCCTCACCCATTGAGGCATTTCACCTGTCTGAGCTTCTTTGAAGAAAATGTCTCATCACTCTCTGTATCTATTGAGTGCTGCATTTTTGGCATCTCTGTGTTTGTCCTTGGTGACTTTCTCTGTTCAGCCTGGCCAGAGGACTGATTGCCTCCTGGTGTTTTAAGCTTCAGTAGCATATGGTCTACCTTCCCCGAGCATGCGTATCTTGGAGGAAACTACTTTATGTGGGTAATGTTGACTGGAGCCAATGCTAAAATGAACTAGAATTCTATCTTACAGTGTATAAATCCTTGGGCAGAAACACGTATAAAGTGAGATCATGTATGGATTGCTCAACAAAGAATATTGTGACCAAGGATTGTAGAATCCTAACCCTGAATGTTCCCTAGAACAGCAATTCTACATTGTCACCCCAGTTTTTATGACAACTTTAACAACTATAGCTAGGGCAAATAAAAAGAAGGGATAATTAGCTTCTTTCTGTCTACTTCCCATTAGAATTAGCGCTGCAGTCTCTGGGTGTCTGCATGCCTTCGTTACATGATGCTCCAGCAATACAAACTTTTAGTAAGTACCCTGTGTTGAATGTGTAAGTACTTTGTTCTGTTGCAGGTGTGTTTCAGCTTCATTATAATAAAAATGAGGCATTAGGGGAAACTTTTATTTTTGTAACAGAGTAAGAATGAGAAAAATGCACCTGATCACCAAGCCAAAAAAAATTTTTTTTCACTTAAAGGAAAGGGTTACAGCCAGAAACGTAGTCATTCTGTCCCTTAAAAATTATTCTACAGAACAGGCAGAAGAATAAGTGTGTGCTAACAGCAGGAACTTTTGGTCCTTAAAGAATTTCCAGACTAGTGTGGTGGCAAACACCTCTAACCCCCAACTCTCAGGTAGCAGGCAGATCTTTGGGTTTTAGAGGCCAGGCTGGTCTATGTGGTGATTTCCAGGCTGGTGAAAGTTACTTAGAGACATTGTGTTTAAGTGGAAAAAAGAATTTCCATTCATTATTTAAAGTTACAAAAAATGTATGCTATCAAACCGGTTGATGTCAGGAATCGGGGCTCATTTCTATGTCTGTTATAGGGCCTGGAACAAGCACACGAAGAACACCTTGAATTCTCCTTGAGTGCTCATCTCACGAATGGATAACCAACCAAATCGATTTCTCTTTTGAGCAGGTAGGGAAAGAAATACCTGTGTTTATTTTGCAGTAGAATCTTAGTTCCGTCTCCACTGTGGTATTTTTTTTCAAGTTTTGTGATGCTAATATTGTAGATAAGTTAGTCCCTAAGTGTTAGGCACATGGATGAAATCCATGGGCATGGATGCTGGCAGGAAGAGAAAAGGAGTGGAGCAGAGGGGCAAAGTGGCAGATGCCAACCGAGGTAGAGATGGAGTACGCAAGCTACACCTGAGGGTAAGAAAGAACAGTGATCCTGGAAACTCCATGATCCCATCTTCCAGCCTCTATAATCATTTCAGGAGCACATCCCCCCCCCCCCCCCCCCCCCCCGTATTTATTCTCCACACTTAGGCAAGAGTCTAGCCACTAGTTTCAGGAATTCTAAAAATCATTCCAATTTGCAATTTAGTAATAATGTCAAATAAACTTTACAGATTACCAATGTCAAGGTGATCTGAACAACACAATTAAAGAACTTGAACTGGATGTGGACAGAAAATAAAAAGCGGCTTGCAGGTTCCCAGAGAGCTGGCTATGTTTCAGGCTTTGGGGCGCCTGAGCATAAGTTGAAATAAAGTTGCAGGAAACATAAAACCTCTTAGTTTACTCTACTATTAATCTGCAGTCAGTCAATGCAACAGTCATCAAATATCCCAAGCCCACTGAAAGTTGTAGGGAATATAGATCAGATATAAGAGATGGCCACTGCCTGCAAGAAGCTCACAGCTTACTGGGAAAGACAGCAGGGGTTCTTAGTTAAATAAAAATCACTGGCACTCTATTAAGGTGCTGAAATAATAGGTGGACACTTCGAAAATCAGCTTACATTTTAGTACACTGATTTTGAATGCAATCATAATGAATGTGAGGTAGAAATATGGGGCTAAAACTATGGGATATGTGACCCTTTTCCATTTCTCCACAGAGCTCAGTTTTCTTTTCTGACAAAAAAAAAAAATTGAGGATTTGAACTGGAGAAATTCAGAAAACTCTAGGTCTGATTCTTAGAGCTTAGACATTTCTATCTCTGTCTCTCTCTGTCTCTCTCTCTGTTTCTCTGTCTCTCTCTCATTCTCTCGTAGTAAGGAATTGTTATAAGGTAAGGTGTATTCTCAAATAATGATATGGAAGCATGAGTGAGACCCTCTTCAGAGAAACTTGATTTTGTCACAAACTCAATAAAGACAATGCTATGTTACCAATTAAATGGACTTTGGGAGTCTGGGGTTAGGAGGATTCTTAGAAAGAAACATGGACATTCTAATCTATTAAAGATCTAGATTAACACAAAACACCATGAAGACACAGGTATGCATTTAAGTTGCCGTTGATGGTCCACAGACTCACAGACTTCTACGTTAAGAAAATGGGTCTACTTGCAAATTCATCTGCAATAACAAAAAACCCTGGATAGTGAAAACTGTTCTCAACAACAAAAGAACTTCTGGTGGAATCACCATGCCTGACCTCCAGCTGTACTACAGAGCAATTGTGATAAAAACTGCAAGGTACTGGTACAGTGACAGGCAGGTAGATCAATGAAATAGAATTGAAGACCCAGAAATGAACCCACACACCTATGTTCACTTGATCTTTGACAAAGGAAGTAAAACCATCCAGTGGAAAAAAAGTATTTTCAACAAATGGTGCTGGCTCAACTGGCGGTTAGCATGTAGAAGAATGCAAATCCATTTTTATCTCACACAAGGCAGAATGGCTAAGATCAAAAACTTAGGTGACAGCAGATGCTGGTGAGGTTTTGGAGAAAGAGGAACACTTCTCCATTGTTGGTGGGATTGCAAGCTGGTACAACCACTCTGGAAATCAGTTTGGTGGTTCCTCAGAAAATTGGACTACCTGAGAATACCATTCTTGGGCATATACCCAGAAGATGCTCCAATATGTGATAAGGACACATACTCTACTATGTTAATAGCAGCCTTATTTATAATAGCCAGAGCTGGAAAGAAACCAGATGTCTCTCAACAGAGGAATAGATACAGAAAATGTGATACATTTACATAATGGAGTACTACTCAGCTATTAAAAACAATGAATTTATGAAATTCTTGGGCAAATGGATGGAACTAGAAAAAAATCATCCTGAGTGAGGTAACCCAATCACAAAAGAACACACATGATATGCACTCACTGATAAGTGGATATTAGCACAGAAGCTCGGAATACCCAAGATACAATTCACAAACCACACAAACTCAAGAAGTAGGAAGATCAAACTGTGGATACTTTGGTCATTTTTTTTTTTTTTTTTGGTTTTTTTGAGACAGGGTTTCTCTTTATAGCCCTGGCTGTCCTGGAACTCACTTTGTAGACCAGGCTGGCCTTGAACTCAGAAATCCACCTGCCTCTGCCTCCCGAGTGCTGGGATTAAAGGCGTGTGCCACCACGCCCAGCTACTTTGGTCCTTCTTAGAAGGGGTAACAAAATACCCATGGAAGGAGTTACAGAGACAAACTGGAGCAGAGACTGAAGGTATAACTGTCCAGAGACTGCCCCACCTGGGGATCCATCCAGTATACAGTCACTAATAGTGTAGACACTATTGTGGATGCCAACAAGTGCTTATTGACTGAAGCCTGATACAGCTGACTTCTGAGAGACTCTACCAGTGCCTGACAAATACAGAGGTGGATGCTCTCAGCCAGTCATTGGACTGAGCTAGAGAAAGGACCCAAGGAGCTGAAGGGGTTTGCAGCCACATAGAAGGAACAACAAAATGAAATAACCAGTACTCCCAGAGTTCACAGGGACCAACCAGCCAACCAAAGAGTACACATGGTGGGACTCATGGCTCCAGCTGCATATGTAGAAGAGGATGGCCTAGTCAGTCATAAATAGGAGGAGAGGCCCTTGCTCCTGTGAATGCTCTATACCACAGTGTAGGGGAGTGCCAGGGTCAGGAAGCAGGAGTGGGTGGGTTGGTGAGCAGGGGAGGGGGGAGAGGATAGGGGGGTTTTGGAGGGGAGACCAGGAAAGGGCATAACATTTGAAATGTAAATAAAGAAAATATCTAATAATAATTAAAAAAAAAGAAAATGGGTCTAAGAGTAAACCCTCAACGAAAGTCAGTCATTTGCTGACCATTGATTAAGCAAGATAAGGAGAGAGAGGTGGGGGATCAAATGAATCAGGTACCAATCAAGTTCACAGGTAAGTGGAAGTCATGGCTCAGGTGTAACTCTCAAGAATCATCACCTATGTGCCCTGCAGTGCAGCCTGGCCTGGCAAAGAGGTAGCAGGCACCAAGTTTTCAATCATCCTGGAAGGTCCTAAGCAAGAAGGGAGCTGGTGACTGAACACAGATGCTTTCCTGCCTTGGACTTGGGCTTAAATCGAGCCAATGAATCAGGGGACTGGAGAGAAAGTTATTTAGATCTGCCGCCAATTCCACAACATTCCTTTCCAGAAATTTCCACAGAACCGGTGAGCTTCCAGTAGTAAACACAGAGGTTTGGTTGCCCTGGATTTATGGGAGGGCTGGTTGCTCCACTTTGGAATTTTTATTGATTAATTATATTTATTTTTCCACTACAAAATCCCATTTATTATTTACAAAGCCCTATAAGAATAAGATAATTTTCCAATATGTACTGTGTGGAGTTGATACAGGCATATTTTCTTCTAATGAGCAAATTGTACTTTTTATATTTTATATTACATGTAACATAGGCAAACTAAAATGAATTGAATAAATAAAGGATGGAGCCAAAGCAATATCTTGGTTTGAAAAAAGAATAAGCACTAAAAAAAATCACTAATAAGCACTAAATAATCAAAAAAGTAAAATATATAGCTGTTATATATATGTATATTTATATGTATATATATGTATATATACATATATATCAGGATTTGTGTAGATTATGAGCTATAGCAGTTTTCTGGAACCAAGAAGGATGAGGAAATGAATCTTCACACTGATCTAAAGCTGAAAAGAAATTATAAGTTGATAAAAATGTTCAATTACAGATAAAGTATTGAAGCAAGTGATCAGAAAGCCATCAGAGAGTTCAGATGAAAGCCATCAGAGACAAACTGCAGGGAACCATAAGATGAGTTCACACACAGAGACCCATATAAAAGCAACCAATCAACAAGCGCTGTTGTGGAGCTCAGTCCCAATTAACACATCTACAAAACACTCCCAAACCTAAGGCTCTGGGAACATTACAGTAGACTGAATGGATAGATTTTAGGAGGCAGAGATCAGGGAGTTTGCTGTAAGATTTTGTCTCTTAGTAACATCAGATGCTACACCCATCATCAACATGACCAAGCCCAAAGGTGAGCTGGACAGGGGCACCAATGGATGTGCCAAATTGAAGGGGGAAAAGCCCAGGAGGCCTCACCCCTAAACCAGGAACTAGAGGAGGCTGAGCAAGGCTGGCAGCAGGAGAGGTGGTCCTCCAAAGGGAAGAACACACTAATGGGATCTTTAGAGGGCCTAACAGTAAGCCTTGAAAATATACATGCAATTGACCATTACATGGATTCAACAGGTTTTATTTATGAATGCAATAACAATTGATGAAAAAAATGAGGCCATGAATTTGAAGCAGGGTGGGGGAGGGGTACATGGGATAGTTAGAGGGAAGACAGGAAAATCAGGTGAGGTCACATAGGACTATAAAATCGAGTGACATCACAGGCACAGTCCTCATAATCCGTTTCATCAGGAACTTTAGAGAGGAGGTCTATAGAAGGGTTCAGAAGGGAAGACTATGTATGGATTCAGTACCTACCACCGAACTCCATGGAACTAAGTGTGTGTGCACAATTAACACACATTAAAGCACAAAGGTGAATGGAATGCACTGTGGAGTAAGTGGAGAGCATAGATAAGGCTGGTATGAGTTATTAGCCTATCATTGTGCTCAGAGGACTGAGGGGAGGTGACACGTGCTGAGTACCCACTGTCACACTGCATGGCATTCTACCATAAGCTGTCAGTCACCCTTTCTGTTGTCTTCAGGAGAAGGTGCACATTCTATCACGTGACACCACATCTTCCTTTTGGTTCACAGTTTTGAGGTTTCCAGTTCATGATGGGTTGGCCCTATTGTTTACTAAAGGGGCCCCTTCATGGATGGGTTTATACAGGAATAAACTCAACTGCACTATGATCTAGGAAAGATAAAGGTTAAAGGAATGACTAACTTCCCATAATTCCCCCTAGGGCCGCCATACTTCAGATGGCTAAGGGTCTCCATCCTGCCTTCACCTCCCAATGATACCATTCTGGGGACATGTTTGATACATGGGTTTCAGAGGATATTTAAGATCAAACTGTAACGCCCACTAAATCACTTTAACATACAAACCACACTAAGAGCAATCCTTTGTTTAATAGCAATGATGATAATAACGGCTGCTACACCTTTCAGTATGTGTTTGGCCACAGTTGAAAAGTTTCACCGACACTAGCCTGTTTAACCTTCATGCACTGATGAAATAGTGATAGGTGAATAGCTACATCACCAAGAGGTTAAATAATCATTGCAGACTCCCCACTGGCAAGTCTAAAAGCCCAGGCTTCTGGGCATCCATACACTCTCATCCTGCTTGAGCTCCCTTCCTTGTTCCTCTTTACCTCCATCCAACTTCAGCTTGAATGACGCACAGGCTTTGAGATGCCCGTGTAGGTCCCCCTTTCCATGTTTACTTCCTGCAGTTTGGACAGGTGCAAGGCCCTACTCCTCTCGAGGTGTGATAGTGCCCAAGAGAGAGACTTTCATCATGATCTTTAGAAAGAGCACTCCTGCTACCACAGGGCTACAACATCCCAGCGAGCGATTTCCCCGGAGCAAGCATCCTGGGCCCAGAGACACTGGGAGCCTCCTATTCCCATTACTGGAGGAGTGTTCTAAAGAGAGCACAGTCTGGTGACTCAGAGCTTAGGTGTGGTTTCAATGGGGAATTGCAGCTCTACTCAGTGGCCTGGTAAAGGGTGTCATGAGGATTTCCACTCTATGCCTGGGTGGTTGCCCAGGGGATTTTCCACCTCCATATTATTATGGTCTCTTAAATATTTCCTAATTAGGTTCTTAATGCCTAATGCCAGTGTTATAATTATAATACATGTAAATTATGGTTATGAATTTCATCGCTTAATACCACTGTTAATAAAACATTTTTTAATAGTATATCTTTAACACACATCTTACATAGAATCTTGGGTTTATTTGTACACATGTTAACCAGATGATTTAGTAAGTGTTTACTAGGCTGGCGGTCCTGTGCCAGGCACTAGGAATAGAGAAAATCAAAGAGATACGTATTTCTCCTCAAGGACCCCATAGTCTCACAGAAGATATACAATCATTGTAGTTTAGTGGGCAAAAGTATTTTTAATCTTTGTATTATATATATTTACCAATTGTAAAAAGTATTACAATACAAAATTATTCTTAATTAATTTATCTGAAAAGAAATAACTATTTTTTTGGTTGGTTTTGTTTTCAAGACAGTGTTTCTCTTTATACCCTGGCTGTCTTGGAACTCACTCTGTTGACCAGGCTGGCCTCAAACTCAGAGATCTGCCTTCCTGTGCCTTCAAGTGCTGGGATTAAAGGCATGCACCACCACTGCCTGGCTTAACTTTTGTTTCTTAAGGGAAAGCACCTTCCAAACTTTTATTTGAAACAATTTCAAATTACTATTGATTTTTAGTAACTAAGGGAAAGGCAGTCATTTAAGAGAGTTACTTTACCTTTTAGCCCTAGCAGAGGCTATACACATCAGGGAAGTCTTTCTGATTTTCACAGTACAGGCTTAGAAACTGATGATTATTTGTGCAAATTCATTATCTGTCAGTTACTTAGAACATCTCATCCTTAGAGTCACTGCTCTGTTAAAAGATTAGCAGCCAGGAATGCATTTCAACTACCAGGACAGAGTATGAAATGTCAATATATACCCAGAGAGAGGCAGAGATTTCTGTCAGTTAAACAGACACCATGGAAACACCAGGCTTGTGTCCAGCACAGCCATCAAATACCAACATGGGAGTTAAGTCAGACCATATACTAGCTCGGTCAATATAAGAGAGTTAAATGTCAGATCTCAAAAATCTAATGCAGAAAGAATTTAGCAGATAGTGTCAATACAGGCAGAAGAAACATAAGCTCTTGGAAGTTCAAGGAAAGGAACTGACCTGGCAAATACATGAGCAGTATCAGGAAGCTAAATCCTTAAGAAACTATACCAAGGCCAAAATAAATATTAACTTAATGTTTAATTGGAATCCACTGAAACTTTCCAAACTGGATGAAATGATAAAAAGTCTAAAGACTCATAACTTGTCTAGCCACTAAGCTGAACTGCAGCACAGGGGAAAACAGTTAGCCCAAACCTCAGCAAACAGAGAAGCAGAGTGGAATAATGAATGTTCTAATTCAGCCAAGAGTGCATATTTTATTTCTGAGCATCAACTGCAGCCCTATTTGATGGATGGGAAATGTAAAGTGCTAAGGTACAGTAAAAAGTAAGAGTTGGTACTCAGAGTTTATTCAAGCAGAGCATGTTTTATTTCTAAAAGGGTCATCAAAGATAGACTTAAATATGAAGCATTTTACTCTATCTACCTCCAGGGCTGCCCCACTCTCTGATGATCGCTGCAAGGCTGCTCGGAAGGACAAACCAACATTAAAGTGACAAAGTCATCAAAGGAAATAAAACCGGCAAAATGACTCTTGGGACAGACAAGAGGGCAAGGTGGCTGGCTTTTGAAGGAGAGGGTCCAGCTGAGGTCCTGGGGGCAGAGGGAGCTTGTGGAGGCTGAGGTTGCATGGCGGGAAAAGGCAGGAGACAAACAAGGCAGAAAGGAGGAAGGACGGACATCTACCTTTTCAATAAACTGGAGGGAAATCAGAAAAGTAGAGAAACAAGATCAGGAGATCAGATGGGACATGGGATGATGTCTCATGGTGGTTTCCACAGATAGAAAGCCTGTATTGTCAGTACACAGCAGATGTCCCTACCATCCACTGAGATCTCCTACATGCTGTCAATTATCTGTGTATACTGGGAATTAACCATAACAATAGTATTTCTACATCTATTTACACTTTATCTCCTGGTGTGAAGGTCACAGCGTTTGTTTCCTTACTCCTTCACTACAACCTTTCGGAGAGTTAAAAGGAAAATACGCTGATATTTAAGAGAGTGAACAAAGAGTATTATGAAAAGTGGTCTCAATGCTTACAATTAAAAGTAAGATTGGGTGTAGAAATGAGTGTAGAATACATGTCTAGCACATGTGAAAGGGTAGTTTCCTTGTCTTATCAGAAAAGAAAACAAGTAATCAATATAAATCAAATAAAATGGTGTTATTAATTTTATTGTCTTAACTGTCTGACCCTCCCTCCCAAATATATCAAAGGGAAGACTTGGGTGATATCTCAACTCATTTCTTTCTCTTTTGTAAATCTCTTTTTTTTTTAACTTTTTTAAAAATTTATTTTATTTATTAATATGTAAGTATACTGTAGCTGTCTTCAGACACTCCAGAAGAGGGCACCAGATCTCATTGCGGATGGTTGTGAGCCACCATGTGGATGGTGGGATTTGAACTTATCACCTTCGGAAGAGCAGTTGGGTGCTCTTACCCGCTGAGCCATCTCACCAGCCCCTGTAAATCTCTTTAAAAACTCATTGCCAGTAAGATTAAACAACAACAAGAATAAAACAAACAAACAAACAAAAAATCAAAAATAATAACAAACCAAAGCCTTGCTTATAAATCATTCTTTTGGCCTTTATTTAAATTTTAACTTTTTTTGACACTGAATCTTTCTGTGTAGCTCAAGCTTTCTGTGCCAAACTTGCAATAATCCTTCTCCTTCTGCCTCTCCAAGGTTGGGCTTTCAGACGTACACCGCAGCTACCTTAATAACTCTATTATTAATAATTTCAAAACAAGATTAGTTTAAAATTTTTTGTTATGTTTATTCCGATTATTTTTAGTCAAAGTTTTGAAAAAATTTAATAAGTAATTTGAAAAATACTGTGAGTTTAAAAAAAATTATATTTCTTCTGGTTTAGGAGAGAGGTATGATAGTGAATCTTGGTGGTTAATTTCGATTGACCCCGGAGGTCAGAAACGCACATCACTGGATACATCAAAAAAGGAAATTCTAGAGACAACTAGATCACAAGAGCTCTGACTTAAGGAAAGGATTAATCATTTGAAAGATCGATAATCTGATAGAGATCTTGTGAGGTGGTGGAAGGCAGAGGCGGGGCCTGGCTGGAAAAAGTAGGCCACTGGGCAGGCGTAGCAATGTGCACTTTGCCCAGTCCCGCCCCATAGTCCTTCCCTTGCTCACTTTAGCATGAGAAGAACAGATCTGCTTCCCATCCAAATGGATGAGCCTTAGAAACAGTGAGCAAAAATAAACATTCCCTCTGTTCAATTGTTCATATTTGGTATTTTCTCACAGCGACCAATTCAAGGATAACAACTCCCCCAAGGCCACCTCCGAAGGAGAGAATCATTTGAGGCAGGTATACCCTCCCAAATAGAATAAGGAGCATATTAATTATTAATTATATTATAAAATGCACTCAGTGGGAATCTCTTCTTGTAGTCTTGTAAATTTAAATACAGAAATCAGCTTCCATATTTAGTTGATGCTGGTCCTTAAATCTGCAAGGTTTGGGCATCCTTTAGAGTAAGGGATTGTTCTTATCTCTTGCAAAGAACTCTGGAATAAACACCAGTACTTTCCTTACCGTATCTCACTTCTTATCATGGTCAGCAGACAACTCAGTTCCTTCCTGTTCTCTTTGCTCTACACAACCATTAGCTAGACCTACCTGTAACAGCTTATCTAGGCTCAGACAAGTCACTTTCCCACCCTCCACAAGGTACCTCTCTCCTACAACACCTAACATTTCCCCATGTTTCAACCACACACTATTAATCCACATTTTTTATTGTCCTTTCTCTTTGGACTCCAATACACTCAGGTTTCTAAAACAGTATAATGACTGCAGTACTCTTTTCCCATTAGGCTTTGATGTCACACAAAACTTAGTATAGACATAGTTACTCCAATTATTTGACAAATGTACTGGTTAAACCATTTAGGCTTCTTATACCTGTGCTCATATCTAGGACATGGGATACTATTGAGTCAGAGATTCGTGGTGAAGATCTAATGGACCAATAACATATATAAAACGTTCACAACAATGCAGTATTAGCTAAATAAATGTTGATGTGGGCTACCCAATGAAAATTAACTGGTTTTGTATTACAAAAATTCTTTATAATTAAATTGTAATTAATTACCCCATCATCGAATAAACTGAAAATCTGTATCAAGCACAGCTATCTCTCCAGCGTCACTTCCCAACTGTACCTCGACTTTCTAGTCTTTGGATGAAAATGTCTGCTTCTGCGTTTGTTGACTCAGCTGCCTGGAATGCAGCCTGGCCCTCTGTTTATGAGGAAAACCACTCCAACAAAGTTTCTGCTTCCCAGTGAAGTCTTCCTTGACAGCGGTTTAGTGATGAAACTTGGTGTGGTCTGGGTTGGGGCTAAGGATGGATGTGTAATGTGTTTTAATCTTGACTCCCTTCAAGCTGTCCTCAATCTGCGGGAGTTCCAACTCAGAACTTAAGCCCCGCCCTACTTCCTCCTTCTTTGTAGGTCGGCACAGGATTTTTTTTTTTTTTTAAATAGAAATTTCTATTAGTATGCGTCTCTCAAAATCTGTTATCACAGTTTGCTGTTTTCCAGATGTTTCCAACGTGCCCCCGTCCTCATCACTGTGGGTCTCTCGTTCCGTAGTAAACGCCCCCCCCCCCCCCCCCCCCCCCCCCCCCCCCGTGTTGTCAGTCTTCCAGTTGGTAGCTCTCTATATCTCCCTGGTATCCTAGACCAAAGTTTCCTGTCTCTCTAAAAGGCTGACCTTGCTCAGGCAGCAGCTGTTTGTTATCCTGTGTGTTCTTTCCAGTGAATGAAAAGGCTTCTTCCTTGCTCCTTGGGACTGCTTCACCATTCTTCCACTCCAGGGAAAAGCCCAGCCACGCACCTCTAGCATCTCTTGCGCTATTGCTCTCTCCCCTACCCGGGTCACTGAAGACATAACCTCTGCGATCAAGGTCTCTCTTTCCGCCCTGCTATAGTCAGATCGAGGATGATCTTACGCATTCCAAACCCACGATGTCGCAGCACCTTTGCCTTCTGTCTCTATACTCTTCATATTTCCAGTGATCTCCACCTTCACTAGGTTTCCACTGCGGGCAACTGCATCCTTCATGATTTTTGAAACCTCGCTTGGAGCTAGGCCAGCCATGAAATGCTACATCCATGCATCCTACTTCCCAACAGCAATCTCTTGCTATCGTTTTTTTCCCAGTTACTTCCTTCTTACCCATTCTTTGATCCTCGCTGGGTTTCCAGATGCTTGCTTCCTTTCTTCCCCCTGTCTGTTTTTATTTCCTGTTTTCATGAGCTTATAACACCAAATGCCTTCTTTCTTCCGTCTCCAAATCCCATGTTCTAGTTTACTTCCATCACACTCTGGTAAAGCTCCAACCCAGAAACCTTTCCTTCCCTTGTTTATGTCAAAACTTCTACTGCTGACCTCCATTGGTAAAAATCTGCTTCAAAGATAGACACTTGAAAATACTGTTCTGACCACAGTCCACCACCGTGCCCAGAGCCGTTTGTGTTTTGTTTACACATTTTGTTTCGTATTCATGAATCTACACTAGCTTAAACCTGTTCTCTCTAGCATTTCTACTTCCATTCACCAGAGACCTGAGTCTCCTACTTTGTTAAGAAAATAGTCATTATCAGTGTTTGCTCTCCTCCAATCACTAAGCCTGCTGGATTGTGTTTGTCCCACCCTGTACTTCCTGTCCCTCTGTTATTATAGAACAGATGTCATTGCTCAAAGCTAAACTGCAGTGCTCTGACCGTGCTAGGGGTACTATTTAAGCTGACATTTTTAACTACTCTTTCCTCCAGCATACACTTACAGATTTTGTTTTCTTCCTTCACCAGTCCTTCTATAACAGTAACGAGAAACATCTTAGAGTCCTTAAACAGTTACAAAAGCAACAACAACAGCAAAATCCAACCACCCACCGTGGTGTATGTCTGACATCCCAGTCCTAGGGAGGCTCAGGCTGCTGTTCAGGAGTTCAAGACTTGTCTGTTATGGGGTGATTTTGAGGCCATCTTGGTCTACAAGAGACTCCGTCTTAAAATTCAATAGTCAAAAGAAATAAAGAAAGACCCTGGGTGGCCCAGCTGCTTCTCACCTTGTTCTCAGGCCTTGATCTATTATAATTTGTGCTCTTTTCTCACACTCCAAAGAAACTGTGCTTCCCTTGAGCACTGGTGGCTTCTGGGTTGGCAAATACAGTTCTGAATATTTGTCAGCATTACTTGCTCCTAGGTTTTCTTTAAATGTTGTTAGAGAAGACTTTAAACATGGCAAACGTATATTGATAAATGGACTAATGTCAATCACTCAGCTTCAGTAATTACCAACACACATGCAGTCTTATTTATCTCTATTCATAAGCTCTCCCTTTCCCAAATGGCTTATTTTGAGCAAATCATGGGCAGCAGTATAGAAAATATATTTATATTTTCTATAAATATTCTGGTATGCATCCCTAGAAGGTAATGCCATTTAAAATTATTATAATATCATATTTAAAGATTCATGAATGCCATTAAATAGTAGTCATATGTCTTTGACAGCTTTCTAAACCTTTTAAAGAAGCTGACAGTGTTAAGTAAGGCTTGTGCTAGATCCCTATTTTGAGATATCTGTAAAGTCTCAAGCTTGTTTTTGTTCAATTTTTAAATATGTAGTTTCCATTTAATATTTTGTTTTTTTGTTTTGTTTTACCTTTGCTGCAGATTTTTTATTCTACTATATTTTAGTATATATTTTCTGTTTAATTTGTTTTTTGTTTGTTTTGTTGTTGTTTGTTTTAGCTTTGTGGTATACATGAAATGCCTTGTCTTGTCGTTTTCCCCACAGTCTGGTAGGGCTACCTATATACTGCGGTGTTATTTACCGTGTGGCTCCTTTGCTTCCTTTTGTATCTAATCTCAGAGAGAAGAAGATTGATATGATTCAGGGCTGATTTTTAGTGCAATTCCTCTATAAAAGTGACATCCCTACTATCTTAGTTACAAGTATCCTTTCTAAGTTTTATAATATTATTAGCTATAATCATTACTGGAACCATTAGTGGATATAAAACGATACAATCCAAATATGTTTCATATTTCTGCTTCAACTGAAACACACACACACACACACACACACACACACACACACACACCCCTAGTAACTCTGTAGTACAAGGCATTTGGAAAAGATAGAGTAAATGTATTTTTCTTTCTCTTACTCACCAATTTATAAAACAATGAGCTTACTTGTCTATTATTTTCCAAAGGTGATCCACAAATATGTCTATGTTGGCTTATTTTCTTCAATGCACCAAACAGTCTTAAAACTATCACCCTTCTTGGTAACTTACTCGGGATGAGTTCCAAGTCCTTTGATTGAAAAGCTTTCTAGTAGTTGGCATAAAATTACATGTGTACCCTGCTTCAGACTGAGGAGGAGATAGTCCTACTGTGTCCCTAGTTTACTAGGGGACCTTGCACTAAGGGAGCATAGTTGGAAATCAGGGAGGTCTTTGCCATAGGCTTTCTAGAGTTTCTACAGTTTTCTTGAATATAGAACAACGGGTTTTTCTAATGAAAAGATAATACATACCCCAAAGTCTTACAGACACTTCCAAATCAGGAGACCTAGAGAACTGTTGCTCCACTCCTCGCCTCTGTGGCTCCTTTCTACTCATTGATTTTACGACAGTTCTCAACGACAGTAACATAGCTGTTTATTTTATCTGCACATACAGACCTAACAGTCAGAACAGTGGCAGCAAATGCCTAACAGTCATATTAGTTCTAGAAATGGTTTAAGGCAGCTTGTTTTTCTGGCATTTTCCCCTTGAAATATATAGTTTTAGGAATAGATCCCCAAGTGTCAGATGTTAAAGCCACTTCAAGCCACCCCATTTTTCAGTATGGGGATTTTTGTCATTTTGAAGTACACTAAAGTGATTCAGATCATGTTCTTTTAAATTTTCTTACAAATTAAATTCTCTTATGAATCAATTTCCAAGTTGTCTTACTTTTTTTTAAATTAAGAAATACTTTAATGACTTCCATATCAAATGTACCAAGCAGAGAATATTCAAAGAAATGTGATCATTATTTTTGTTAAGCACATAGTGTGTGTTGGTCATTGTTCAAAGTTTCAAAGCTATATAAAGAAATAGAAGAAATGACAACATACTATTCTCAGTTCTTTCTGCCTAGCTGTTTAAATTTAGATATAGTTTCTAGAGTTCAATTTATAATACTGTGGAGAAGTCATTTTTCTCTATTTTTTCTCTCACAGTTCTCTATTAATGAAGACTTCTGTTTGTTTGTTTGTTTGTTTGTTTTTCAGCCTTTTGTCCTTTGGTTAATCTTTCAATGACTGCTCCTTGGCAGACACCCTTTTGTGTTTTGGCCAGTGTATCTTTAGCATGGATTCCCTAATATGAGAATGGCTTGTTAGGGTCTGTAATATTTTTAGATCTTCCCAAATGATTCCCCACTATTTTGCACCGTTTTGCATTCCCAACAAGTAGAAGAATGGCTGGATGTTTTCAGATGTGAAATTTTTAGATTCTGTTCACCTGATATTTGGAAATAGATTTTTGAATGTATATTTCATTTGAGTTTCCCCTTTAAATGAGGCTGTGCGTATTTTCAGACAATTACTGGCCACATCTGTCATCCTAACATTATTATCTCCTGGAAGATGCATGAATACGCCCACAAAACTGCTTCTCCCCCATTCCTTGACTTGCTTTCCACTCCCTTCTCTGTTGCTACATCTCTTGACTACCTTTGAGACCCTCCTCCACTAAGTATCCATGCTTCCTTCCAGACCGTGACTACAACCGTCACTGCTCTCTGACTGCTGCTATATACGCAACTGCAGCTCAAGCCCTTCTCCTTCTCTGCTTCACAGCCAATGGCCAGCTCAAAGCTCTCCACTGAACTTCCCAGACACCTTAAGCTCAGCTTGTATAAGGCTTTCCCCTGATGTGTCATTCCTTGAGTGTGCTTCACTACATGCAGTGAAGGCTACCACACATCACTAGTTTCTTTGTGCAAGGACATGTTTTTGTGGATGTGTGCATGTACGTGTGCAAGTGTGTGTGCTTCTGTGAAGGCCTGAGGTTGGTGCTGGGTGCTTTCTGTCTTGTCATTTTCTATCTTACTATTTTGGCAGGGAGCCCTTGCTGAACCCAGAGCTTCGCATTTTGGCAAGATGGGCATCTCCCCAGATTCCCTAGATGTTGCTGACTCTGCATCACAGTTCTTCCAGTCAAATCAATAACCAGCCACTCCTGTGGCTTTCATCTCTTTTGCATTTCTATCTGTAGTCATCTTTTTCCCTTCTGTCCCAAACTTTCCAGCTCTAGACCACTCTTTGTTCTCTAGGCCACTGCACCTTTTTTCTTTTTTTCTGTTATAGTACTAATGACATTTAAATCACAAGTAACATATCTTAATATACCAGTTGAGAAACCCCAAAAGTTTCAATAACCCAAAATAGATGAAAGATACGCAGTCAAATAACAAGACAAACCATACAAACATTTCCCCCCATAGCTATGAATGTGTAAGTAAATGTTAAGTAAGTAAATGTTACACATCCTAGAGAGATTATCAGCAAGATTTGTGTTGGTAAACATTAATAGAATTAGTAAAGAAGGACTGTGGATTCATCATTACTCGAATAATATATACATATATATTATTATAATATTTAATACACATATATATTACAATATTACAATATTACAATATTGCCCGGGCAGATGGGGTTCCCCAATAGGCTGTCTGAATCTCAATGCCAGGCAACAGCTGTACTCTGCAACTCTCCCAGAAAGGAAGCATGCTCTCCCCGTGTGTACTATGGAGCAGTTCCTATCAAG